>CM022946.1:64495223-64574880 GCA_012931725.1 Litsea cubeba
ATTCAAGAAAAATCATAAGAATATCTTACCTAGATTTAAAAACACAAGAATCTGACATGGTATTCATGTCAGACACTTGTACAGCTCATATCAAAGAACCCATGTTACAATTTCTATATGTATTTGTGCATGCGTTTGTGTGCTATCTGACATCATAAACAAGTATTTAAATATGTGCCAAGATCCTGCTATCACCAAGGCACCAAAAGGGAAGCAGTTAACATTCTAGAACATGATGACTTGCCTTTGTGGCAGCGTAGAAATAAGGTGCGAACTTATATTTTGATTTAAAACAAGATCCATCCTAAAGCAAAGAGAAAAGATATTATGATAAACAAAAGACAAAGTCAACACTATTAAATAAGGCAAAGTCCAAAGAAGGATGTAACTGATACGAATCAGACATATTACCATGCACAGATCCACCAAAACAGAGTAAGTCATTAGATGGCTACCACAACACTTCACTCTTTAGATGTATACTTCAGCCACAAAAGAACCAACTATGTCTTAACATAAGAAATTAAAAGGCTGCAGACAAAAGAAGTAACTGATACAAATCAAACATATTACAATGCACATATCCACCAAGAAAAAGGGCATAAGATGACTAGCACTACAGTTCACCCTTAAGATGTATAACCATGAGTTCCAGCCATAAAAAAATCCAATTACTTCCAAACATCATTACTTCCAAACATCTTCCAAACATCATAAATCCAATTACAAGCAAAATTAACAATGTTTCGAACTAGATTGATGATACAAATCACATAAAGAAAAGAAAACTCTTCATCAACAATGATTTGATGCTCCAGTAGCACGGGCAGACCCAAGTACAACGGTCTACATTGTCTTCCATTGGATAGATGTACAAAAAGTTGAACTATATATAAAAAAAAACTAAAAGTATGTATATGTACTATGTAGCATATGATGCCTTCGTGTAGCGCTGCTTCCCACAAGACTCATGGTCACATCCAAGGAGCCATGCAACTTGAATAAAGAACCAAATATAGCAAAGAGGGGGCTCTTCACACAAGACCTCATTCATCTCCCAAATTAAATCAAGAACAACGCATTTCAGCCTTCCATCCAAGACATGGAATTATCTAATTCTCTGTGAACAGTAAGGCTATGACAAGCTTTTATCCAAGATCCAATCTAAAACTATGGCAAAGAGCCTAAAATACGATTTCCTAAAAAGATATATAAGAATAAAATAAAATTTATCGTGTAAGAGAAAAATATTTCAAAGAAGCAAGAATATAAGGATAAGCCTCATACACTCTTAAGCATCCAGAAATGGAGACAATGATTTAAGTAGAACATTCAAAGAAAACTCCAAATCATCCCCACTTTTATGCACCAAAAATGGAACCAAACAGGATAACATTCACATGTGACAAATCAGTATAACACCGTCTGACCAATCAGGATATTAGCTTAAATGAGCGAGACTAAAAGAAGATTTCTTCATTTTTAACTAAAGAAGCATACATGAAATACAAAGCATACATGAAATAGAAATACTATTAAGTTTTTGTTCCTGAAAGAAGAGACTGGCAACAATCAATCAAATTAGCAAAATCTCATGTGATATATCATGTTTATGTAGTGTAACCAGTCCATCCACTTCCAGCTCACAACCATTGACAATGTTCTGGGCAAGACTTGTAGTATGTTCAACTCCTTGAACAGACTTCTCTAGTAAAGAGTCAATGCAGCTGTCAAAGCTATCATGTTTCACCGATTCAACTGCCATTATATGTTCATTCAATTTAACAGTCAAAGCACAATGTGCAGTCACAGGCACCACTGTTCATGGGTCTTCACCTGAGTCATAATTGCAACTTCGAGAGAATCACTTGTATACTCAATAGATCGGTTTGGAGGCACATCCACCATTTCAAATCCAAAACACCCATCACTTCCATAGACACCCATAGCCAAAACCAAACCCAAGACCCCATTTCAGCAACATTTCGAAACGGCAAGCAGGGATAAAAAAGAAAAAGAAAAAAAGAATGGAAGATGAAGAAAGGGCGGGACCCACATACCTGGGCCACGTGGGGAGCGAGCTCCCCCTCTCTCTCCTCCCTCTCCTTCCTCCCTCCTCTCCTCTACTCTTCCTGCTCTTCACTCGGCCTCAACCTGAAACGGCAGCAGCAGGTTAGCAAAAAGAAAAGAAAGAGAGAACAGATAATAGAAATAGGAGGGGAGTAAAACCACATACCTGGCCCTCTCTCTCCTCCCTCTTCTCCTCAGCTCACTCGGTCTCCACCTGCAAACAATGGTTTTGGACAGTTATAAACCCTTTAAAAGGTTTATATGGACCTACCTGTCACATAGAACTGCGCTCACCCAATATGGCAAACACCATTTTTAGTCTCTGGGCAACCAATTTTAGACACAAATGGACGTTTTCTAGCAATGGTGAAGCAAACAAGCAATTACCTGATAACCCAATACGAATCCCAGTAATAAACCTCTCTAAACCTCGACCCAGTAATCACACCCGTCCAGGTAGCGGAAGCAGAGTATGCAAACCCGGCCTTCCTTTCACCTCATCCGAAACCTTCCGACTCAAATTCTTCCACAACGAATGCACCTCCAGAGCCCAAGCCCTGACCTCCTTACTCTTCACCTTGGGCAAAAACCCCTCCGGCACTGGCATGAAATCCCCCGGCTCAGCTGCCACCAGATCGCTCCCGGTCCCTTCCAAATGCTGCTCGATGAACCCATCGAGATCGCACGCAACGACCGATCCGTTGGGCGACCGAGGGAGCCTGTCGAAGGAGGCTTTGGCGGTGGAGAGGTCGGACTTGAGGGGAGATCGACGTAGAGCTTGGCGTCAAAGTTGGTGGGGCCTAGGGTTTTGAGGGCGGTGGATTGGAGGAAAGAGAGAGATGCACTTGGAGTGGCCGCTGGAAATGAAAAGAGGGGCAGAGCTTCGAACATGATTTAGAGAAAGAGGGGGCGCTGGAAATGAATATGGAGTTAGAGCGGGCACAGGCGTGGGAAACAGAAAAAGTTTTCAGGGCTACCTCCACTTATTTTTTATTCCTCCGTAAATTTATTTTTCCAGAAAAAAAAGACTTCCATGGCGAAATTAATGCTCGAACATGTTTTTTTTTTTTCAAAAAATAAATATTAGATCTTATTGCCGCAATCGAAGCAAAATATGTACTTGAAGCTGCGGCCAAAACATGATCGTGACAAAAGAAACAACTTAAAGCAACGGCCAGGTTGAAGTGGTTGCAATAAGAACACGTTTTGTTACGGGCAGACATGGGCAAGGCAAAATGGGATTTGTTGCCACTAACTCTATTTGTCGTGGCAACAAGTAAGATATAGCCACAAAAACACTGGCCGCGGCAAAAAGTTTGATGCTAAAAGTCATTTTTTAGTAGTGAAAATAGAAAATGGAAAGAAGGATAAGTCATTAACAAATCCACTTACCCGGGCGACGGCAGACCCGCGTGCTGCTCCTCCTCATTTCCTCTTCTTTTCCAACTCAACTATGCTCTTCACTCTCCCCTGCCTCCACCTGAAGCAACAACTGAAAGAATGAAAAGAAAAGAAAGGGAAAGTGGGATTAAAAAAAAAGAAAAGGGGGAAAGACTCCAGCCACTGTGACCTAATGACCCCTCAACTCCTCCTTCCAATGGCTCCTCATTGACCCACGCGCCCTAAACCCTAAGAGGCTCCACCCCCTCCCTCCCCTACCCTTCCCCTCCACCGGCTCCGCCTGCGACATCCTCGGCCCCCGGATCTTCGTCCTCGGGTGGCTTCGTCTCCGACGTCCCTTCGTCCACCAGCTCGATGTTTGACACCCGCTTCAACAGTTGGGAGATCGGCCCCAGCATGAGGGTCCCCCACGAGTTCTCCGCCCTGGCTGGACGGAGGTATTCGACCCGGTTGCAGGATCTTGGTCCCCCGTCCCCTCCCCTGTCGACGTCCAGGAGAAGTGGATGCACAGCAGCGCTATCCTCGGCAGCAAGCTCTTCGCCATGGCGGACCGCGGCGGGGTCATCTACGATCCAGCCTCGTCCGCTTGATCTGGGCTGGCACGAGAGCAGGGAAAAAAAAGGGGAAGGGGAGCAGGGTGGGAGTAGGGGAAAAAACAAGAGGGAAGGGAAAAGTGAAGAAAAAATGGGAGGGGGGGTGTGTTTGTATAAAGGGCATTAGCGACTGCCTGTGGCGCCTTATTTTTGCAAACGAAAGTTTGTTTTCGTCTCCTATTCTTTTGAAAAAAATTAAAACAAACGACAAAATTTATATTTCGTCCTCTTTGGGTGTTCTTTTAAGTCAAAAAAAATTTTCTCCATCAAATTTCGTCACAGCAGCCTAGATTTCTTGTAGTGAATATTTTATCTGTAAAACATAACCTTCGTTGGAGAGAGAGAGAGAAGAGCACGCAAGAGAGAGAGTGAAAAGAGGGGTTTCGGTGGCCGGAGAGGGAAAAAAATTGGAAAATTTACCGACGATTATTTCTGGTCTAAAAAAATAGAGATTTTCATCGGTAAAAATTAATTTATTTTTATTTTTTTTAAAAAAGTAAAAAAGTCTACCAACCTTTACCGATGTTTTATATTAAACGTCGGTGATAAATTTTCCGACACTAATTTTCGTCAGTAAAAAAATTTTTTTGACACGTTTTGTCATGGGCAGACACGGGCAAGGCAAAACGGGATTTGTTGCCACTAACTCTATTGGTGGTTGCAACAAGTAACAAATAGCCACAAAAACACTGACCGCGGCAAAAAGTTCGATGCTAAAAGTCATTTTTTTGGTAGTGAGCAATGGGTTCTCGGTAGGTATCTGAGAAGAAGGAGGGGTGTGAAATTTCTTTGGTGTCAAGATTTGGGTTCTCAGTGGGTATCGTCTATCCCTATTGTGGGGTTAAATTTTGGGTGTCAAAAAAGGGTGCGAAATACTTTTGGAATATTAATTTGGCGGGTTTCTTTTTTTACGGCATGCGAAATGTGGGCCGTGAAAGCTGATTAATCTTACAGCTTCTCAAAGCAGGCCCTGAACTTAATTTAAATGGCTTGGCCTTTTACAGCGTGCAACATGTGGGCTGTGATACCCTAATATTTTTACGCCTTGCCAATGTGGGCCGCAAATGCTCAATAATTTACGGCATCCTAAATGCTCGCCGTAATTGATAAGATCTCATGGCACGCAAAATGCATGCCTTAATAAAGATTAGAAAAAGCCCTTTTGCGGCTCGCATTCCATGCGCGCTGTACTATTATATCATTTACGGCTTGCATTCAATGCACGTCGTAAATGAGAAGCTGTAAAAGCCCTGAAATGGTGTAGTGAACAAACCAAACCTAAGGGATAATTAATAGCAAAATAATACTAAATTAAAATATAAAACTAAAAGAATGGGAAGCTCTAAAATATACAACTCCACACCCAAAGCACATAAACCAAACCTAGGAGGAAGAAGAGCTTTCCAAATAAATGGGTGGATGGAGTGGTGGCTTGCAAATTGGGGATGAGAAGCTTGCGGGATCCACGCGGAGATGATGATGATGATCAGAGGTTATGGGGCCCACAAAATTAGTGGTGATGGAGGGTCTCTTTGGTGGTCCATTGACAAGGAGAAGGAAGAAGACAGAAACAAAAAAAGAAATAAAGAATGGAGAAAGAAAGAGAGAGAAAATGTGAAATGGTGGAATGGGTGAGATGGGTGGGGGAGAAGTCAACTCACATTTACAGTGAGTGGAGAGAAAGAGAGAAAGAAATAAAGAATGAAAAGAGAGAAATGGGATGAGAGATGAGAGATGAGATGAGATGAGTTGAGATGAAGAAATGGGTGGGGTTTTCTTCGTTGGTAGGAAGGTGAGTGAAGTTAGGTGGGGGCAAGAGAGAAGAAAGAGAGAAAAAAAAGAAAGAAAGAGAGAAACAGGTAAGGAAAGGAAGAAAGGAAAAATGGGGAAATAGAAAAGATGGAGTGGGCTAGTTCGCCGGAGATGGGGAAGCTCGGTGGCGGTGCAGGTGGGTCCGGCGGCAATGGTGATGGCACCGGGATAGTGGGGCCCATGGCTGGGTGAAAGAGAGACGAGTGGGAGAAATGAGAGATGGGAGATGAGATAGTGGATAAGAGAGAGGAGAAGGAGAGCTTGATGGCGATGATCGCCGGAGATGGGGGAGCTCGGCGATGGCGAGGCAGCGAGGAGAGTGAGGGAGGGAGAAGGAGAGGGTTGAGAGGGATGCTGTTGATGTTTAGTGGAATGAAGGGGAAGAGAGGGGGAGTTTGACCTAGAAAGGAAAAGGGGGAAAGTGGAAATGGGTGAGGGTTGCACGTGGGTTAAGGTGAGGAGGTGGGGAAATGATGGGAGTGAGGTGATGAGGTGGGGCTCACATGGGATTAGGTTAGGTGGGGCGGGGTTTAGCTTTTGGCAAAATGAGATGGGAAGGTGGGGTTCACATGGAATAAAGATGGGGAGATGGGGAAAATTACCAAATGGGCATTAGGGTCATTTTGAGGTGGGTTTTGGGCCAATAATTTGATGGGTCATACACATGAATGTCATGTATGATGAAAGCTATTCAATGCACCTAATTATGCTACAAAACTAGATTAACCAACATTAATCTTAAATAATAATGCTAACCCCCTAATTATGGCCAAGGGCCTTACAAAGGAGATGTAGCCGCTGGAAGCCGCTCTGTCAGAAATGTTGGGAGGTAGGGCGTGTTCCTACCCGTGCCCATGTCTTGTCACACGTCCCATGACGTGGCTGAATACAGCCATTAGTGCCCATCTCGGCTAGCATGCTGGCACTGTTGCTGAGATGCGTGACCGAAGCCGAGACATGATGCTGAGGTCGTGACGGACAGGGGTTCGGTTGGCGCCCTAGTACTGCAGTCGAGGTGCGCATTACCGAGTTTGAAATATGATTGAGACATGATTAGTTGGTATTTTTATCGGAGCTAATATAATCTCGACTTCTTAGGAAACGCCCCCACACAATTGCCCCTTAGCTCCTGAGCTCTTAGAGCCAACTCTTTGAGGTTGGGAGCTATAAGAAGGGAGAATCTTCAAAGGTTGGTGGTGGAAGATCGTGTCATCGAAGACGCCGTTAGGGAGTGTACTGCCGGGCTTCCATCTGCCCGAGCTATGGTACTCTTTAAAATCTCACCTCGGTCTTGGCTGCTGACGCTCTATCCTTATCCAACGTCGCTTCGCCTGCCCGTGGTATTAAATGCCACACCTTAATCATCGCGGGATACGGGCTGGTGGTACTACGTGTCACTGCCAGATTGGCCACCCTGTCCATTCGAAGAGGCACGTAGAGTAGTCGATGCGACATTTTCAAAATTCGAAACGGCGCCATCTCGAGGCCGAACATTTTTGCTATAAATAGGGCTGTCCTTCTTTCTTCTTCTTCTTTACCCTGGATTTTGTCAGAGAGAAACTTTGCTGTAGAAGAAGTCTTGCGAGCCTAAGCCTGAAGTACTTCGCATCCTGTCCTTTCCTTTCTGTGAGTTCTCATCTCCTTCTGTGTTTCTATTTTTGTTAGGGTTTCCACCTTCTCTAGGGTTTCTCCCTTTTCTTTTTCGGTTTTTCTTTTCATGGGAAAAGCGGGAGTTTATAGGCACTAGTTAGACTCCCTTGAGGCCATGGTCGGGTTTAGGGAGATGTATAAGTTTCCAGATGATGTTCGAACTAGGTTAGATGATCCAGAGGACCTTTTTTATGGTTATTCCTTCCACGAAGGTTGGATGCCTTTCCCCCTGGTCTCAATAGTTGAAGGCGGGGTTAGGTTCCCTGTCCACCCCTTCCTAAGGGCCTGTCTGGCGACATAGCATCTTAGCCCCTGTCAGCTGATTCCCAACGACTTTAAAATAATAATGGGTGTTGCCGAGCTCAATGAGATTCTGAAGATTAATCTCGGCGTCCACGACATTGAAGACGCATACGACCTGTTCAAGTCCGTAGGGGATGGTCACTACTATTATCTCCGGGTGAAATCGAACCAGATACCCTTCGTATATGAACTGGAGGATTCTAATAGACATGCCGGGGACGACCGTTTGTTTGTTTTCTGAAATTAAGAGTTCGGGGAGGACGAGACCGAGGCTGAAAGGTTATATAGCATCCCTCGTCGCTTCGGGGTTCCCCCAAGTAAATGTCGACCTCATCTGAGTGCTTCTTATTTTATTTCGCCGAGCTGACGCTTTTCTTATTTGTCATGCAAAGGCCGATCAGAGAAAACAGGGAGCACAGCGGGTAGGTTGGAGAAGGAACGACGACTGGCTAAGGGCTGTGCAATATCACACCGGCCATCACAAGCGAGCTGCTTGGGATCTTCTAGGAAACACGCCGAGGTACACGACGTACATTAAAAGGAAGGAACCCACGTACCTTGACCGACGTCGAGCGCCGAAGAGCTTCAGGTGCTGAGGCATCCACGTTGCCCGCGGGCTTAAAGGCTGCAAATCTGATTCAAGTCGTTGAAGCCTACTCGTCCCCTTCCGACCAAGAGAGAGAGAGAACATGGAGCGACACCGACCTGTCTTGAAGACGAAAGATTTGTCGGCTAGAGTTTCTGGGAGTCGAGCTTATTCTTCTACTCCTCCTGCGGCTAGCCTCGTACTTGTGTCCATGGCTTCTAGCTCTGGTGCTGCTGGGAACTCTTCTGCTCTCGTTGCCTCTCCTAGCACAGGAGTTCGGCAGCATCCTGTTGTTGTTATGAGGGAAGGGCCTCTGCCGGAAAAAAGGCCTCGGTTAGAGGACCGAGGAAAAGGGGTTCGGCAAACTCCGAAGGAAAATGCTCCTCCCGAGAAGAGGCCTAGGTTAGTGGAGCAAGCATCTGGGCCGATCTCAATATCTTCGCCTTCCAAGCCAGCTCCATGGAGACCTGATCTTCAGACCGAGCCCGGGAGGGCCATGAACGTGGAGGACTGGGTAACCAGAAACCCCCTAGTCATTGCGGCGCTCTCCAAAGCTTGTGCCCTTCCTCGTGACATAGAGAGACATGAGAAGGTTGACGACATGGGACTGCTGCTGCCGTTATTGCAGTCGTCTATTTTGGTAAGTATCTTAATAGATTTCGCCGAGTGTTCAATCTCTGCTCTCTTCCTCACATATTTTCCTTTCACAGAATGTGCAGAGGATCCAAGTTATTCTGGACAGGAACAAACAAAGTTCCTCCAAGATCTTGCGGCAGGAAGCAAAGAAGAAGGAACTCGAAGTGGCCTTGGAGGCGAGCCAGAAGAGGCTCAAGGAGTCGGAGGAGTAAAATGCTGGCCTTGATGCAGAGGTGGAGACAGCAGTAGCTCAACTCTACAGGTTGAAAGTCGAGACCCATGAGCCGAGGGCAGCTGCCTCGGTCAAGGCGAAGAGATCAGCTGAGATTGAGGCCGAGCTGGCGAAGTAGAAGGCCGAACTCAAGGATGTGATGAAGGAAAAGGCCGAACTTCAAGCCTCAGTTCAGGCAGAAATCTATGCAGCATTCCAGGATGGGTGGATGGAGCGACCAAACATTACAAGGCTCAAATGGAGAAAATATACCCTGAGGTGTTCGAGCTCGGATGCCAGGCTGTGCTGAAGGAGGCGGGGATCTCCAACGATCACCCAATCTATCAGAATCTCAGCAAGTGCCCGGGCTCGGAGCCTGAGCTGAATGCTGCCCCCATACCTGAGATTCCTTCGAAGGTCGTTTCAACCCCTTTTTTGCTATCTGAGGTCGATCCTCAAGCTGCTGTGACTAAGACTGCCATGGCCGCGACTGAGACCAACATGGCTGACCCTCATGGGCATAATGTCGAGGCCGCTGCTCCTCGAAGTTCTCTTCTTTTGTATATCTCTGTTTTTCATGTAATGGGCAATTTTAGTGTTATAATGAAACTTTTGCAATCAAATTATCTCCTCTCGAATAGCTTTTCTTTTACGTGCATGTTTGCTTTCAAGCATTTGTTGAACATTTGCACGCGAGTGGCCTTGGTATCTTGACCGGAAGTAGGCATCTGAACTCGAGGGATCAAAATACATGACCTCGGTGCAACCACCGGGAGGCCATAGTATTCGTTCCAGCATAGCTTAATCTGTTGATCGAGCTTGGATAGAAACATATTGGATATAAATCTTTCATCTCGACACTATCTGTAATGTACTTGGGCTTGTAGCCGAAGTAGTTATCGAGGTAGTCCCTGAGCTTTATTACTTAAGAGTCGCACCCTGAGGCATTTCAACATTTCCCTAATGCCTTGTAGCAGTTAGGTAGGTGGCCCCGAGGTGTCTTATGCTAGGCCGCTGACCGAGACATGACTGGTAGGCATTGGGCTGGGACCAGTGTATTCTCGTAGTCCGGCAGTCTGGTACTCTTATCGAGATGCCATATGACCGAGAATCCGAGACATGACCCGTTGGCTTGTCACCAAAGGTGTGATCTTGTTGACGAGCAATTTGATACTCTTGAAGGGTTATCATGATGCGTATGCAGCCGAGGAGGAGAGCAATATTACCACTGAGCTGGGGATGGCTAAGTCATACCAAGTTTGCATTGTTACCAAAGCTAAGATGACTTCGTGAACTACAGCCGAGATGAACGGCATGGAACTCCCGATTGGCTGGGATTCTCGGTAATGGCTGAGACGTGCTTCAGCTGGTTTCTTTATCAAAGCCAAGGTGATCTTAGTTTTTTTTTTTTTGGGAGATATTTTCACATAAAGCCCCTTAGAGAACCTTTTGGGATGATTGATTTCCCAAGGTCATAAATGACGCTCTCTCATCGATGTAGGAGACGTTTCAACGGTACCACGTGTCACCATCTGGATAGTCATCTAATTGCTGTGAAAAGGCGCGCATCATCTTAAAAGGGGCGCATGCAGTATTCGAGATGATAAGAAGGGACGCCTGACACGTGTACCTTCAGAATTGGAAAGGGTGCCTTCTCCTCTTATAAATATGGATGGAGGGTCAATACCTCTCCAACTTTTCATTTTCATCTTTGCCAGAGAAGGAGCAGAGAAATTTACAGTGAGAGTGCTTGCCTTAGGGAAGAACTGCTGCCAAGATACAGGCTTCTGGTCTCCCATGAATAAGGGATGGCGTTGGTAGCCAGATAATCTTTCTGCCCAGTCCATCTGGGCGATGGGATTGCTTTCATCGAGATGCCCGTGTCTTCATGAAATAAATCTTCGATCTGTTTTGGCAGAGGAGATCGAGGGAGATATTGTCATGGAACCGCCTGCGTCTTCATGAAATACATCTTTAATAAACTCTTGCTGGTGCGGCGGGGAGGAGACACATCTATATTTGGTGACCTCGGGCCAACCTAGATGACCTTTGCTCTTTCCATGACGCATCTATCGTTTTCTGATGTAATAGGGAACATTTCTACTTGTAATGAGATGTAGTAGAGAATATTTCTGCTTGTAATGAAGAAGATTGTATTCTCTTCTGTTAATCTAATGAAAATCTTTTTTGCCTTGTGCTCTGTCTTTTCTTTACTATTTTTAGCCTAAGTCTGGTTATTTTCCTTCAACTGGTTTGCTGCCAACTGAGAAACCTAAACACGTCTGGTTGGTAATTTTACCGAAACTAGGAGAGGCCTTGTAGCATAAATTGACACCAAAAAATGTCACTTTGCTTCTTCAAGATCCAAAAAGCTACATGAAGTCGCAACCTGCCATAAATAGGCAATGCTACTTCCGAAAATCAAATCTTGTCAGAATCAAACAAAAAACTGCAAGATCCTTCAAGACGGCCAAAAGAGGAGTACACAACAAGTTTCGGGCCATTTCAAAATCATTTGGTCTAACTTCGCTTCTCCGATAGCTGAACAAAAGCTCCCGGCGGCGATAGCATCGAAGACACCAAATCTTCGATCAGAGCCTATGGATGGTCTCAAAATATATCCAAAAGGCTCCACGTCATGTTCCAAGTCAAACCGACAACGTTTGACCCTCCATCAACCCTCAAACAGCCAAATCAAGCCTCTCAGCTTTGAGAGCCACCGAGGCCATCACTCATCAAAAAGAGCATATGGACGGCTTCAAAATGCTTACAAAGGGCCACACGTCAAATTTCAGGTCATTTCGACAACATTTGACCATACTTTGACGCTCGGAAGCCAAATCAGACCTCTCGACGGCGAAGCTCCCCGGGACCATAGTTTTCAAGACAGAGTCAATGGATCATCTCAAAATGACTCCAATAGGTTTCCTGTCAAATTTTAAGTCAATCGGACACCGGTTGACTTCACATTAAAGTGCGACATCCCCCTCGCGACAAAAATAAGTCTGTTAGCGATAGGACCCCAAACGGCTTCAAAACTCAAACAAAAGCCTATGGTTGGTCTTATTTATTGCTCAGGAGGCTTCACCTCAAATTTCAGGTCATTCCGACATCGTTTGTCCCAGTTTCAGCCTCTGACGGAAAATCGGCTGCTTTACGCGACAAAGTCTTCGACTTTCTCGGAAAATTGGAAACTTTTCACTCCAAAATGCAAGGATTCTCATTAAGTTTCCTATAGGGAAATCAGGCCAATAAATGATAAAAAAATGTCAAGAAAAAATACAGAAGAAAAAAGAATAAAAAAACATCAAAAACGGCCGTAAAACGGGGACCAAAGGAGGAAATCCCCCCCAAGGTCGCCGGCGGCCATGGAGCCCAGAATCGCCGGGTTCACCCCGAAAAGCCCGTTTTTCATCGATTTTCATGATTCGAAGCTTCCAACTCCTGGGATTTTCCAAAATTCATACTTTTGAGGTGCCAAATCCTTCGACCATCAATCTAAATGGGTCCCCCACAATCTCCTGAGAAGTTAGATCCTCATTTTCTTGCTTTTCATTGTAGTTCATATTTTTCTAAAGAGTTAAAAATCACTACTCTTGTCTTTCATTATTGATAAGAATTGTAAATCGGTAATAAATGCCAAAATCGGCTATAAATGCAAAAAATCGGTTATAAACGCCAAAATCGGCTATAAATGCAAAAAATCCGTTATATACGCCAAAATCGGCTATAAACGCCAAAAATCGACTATAAATGCCAAAAAAATTGCCTTTCACGAAAATGTTTCTTTTCTTAAATATATGTGCAATAGAAAACTTGAAAGAAGTTGATTTCCTGTTTACTTGCGAAGGTCGATCTCCGGTTCACTACTTGCAATTCTAAGTAAAATAGAAAATCTGACACACCCGCACAAAAAAAATGTTGATACCCGCATCTGCCCTCCATACGCGAAAGGGTCGTACCCCACGGACTCCCATGTCCGCTGACCTCGGTAGCACCGAGCATGAATGCGCGGTCCATCAAGCTGGCACACCCGGTGGTACCCGTTCATTTGAGAACACGATGCTTGGAAATGAAATATTTGCATATCATATCTTTTGCTCTATGCTTATACTTTTTTTCTGCATTCCTTGGCTACTTTCTAATTGGTGGCCTATGTTGGATTTCGCATCTAAAAAAAATGAGATGAGATTTTTTTGGAAATTTCTAATTCTTTGAATTTATTTCCACTCTTTCACTTAAAAAAAAACAAAAATTCAGTTTTTTTCAGTTTGGATTCAAAATTGAGAAACCTTGATCCTCTCCTATCGTTCATCGTGCTTGCAGAAATGTCGAGCCTGTTTGACTAAGGTTTTGGGCCATCGTTTCTCTTCGATGAGTTCATTAGAAATAATAAAAAAACAAAAAATCAGTTTTTTTTAGTTTGGATAAAAAAAACCTTGATCCTTTCCTATCGTTCATCGTGCTTGCAGAAATGTTGAGCCTGTTCGACAAAGGATTTGGGCCATCGTTTCTCTTCGATGAGTTCATTAGAGATAAAAAAAAATCAGATTTTTCAGTTTGGGTTCAAAATTGAGAAACATTGATCCTCTCCTATCGTTCATCGTGCTTGCAAAAATGTTGAACCTGTTCGATTAAGGATTTCGGCCATCGTTTCTCTTCGATGAGTCTATTTGGGATCTAAAAAAAAAGACATAGACTACTAAGGTTAAACCAACTGCATTCTTTGATCACGGTTGATTCAAGAAATGCCTTGTCCAGAGTGTGGAGACAGCTTAACTGTTCGAGGCAAGGGTCCTCCAAACGGGTTCATGAAGTAATCCTACCCTTACCTAGGGTCAATTCTATCAATCGAGATTTCATAAGACCGGGTTAGGAGGCCTATGTATACTCTCTCGTCTTTTAATTAAAAATTTTCAAAATAAAAAAGTTTTTTTAAAATAAAAAATAAAAAAACTTTTCAAGAAAAAAATCGTAAAATAAATAAATAAATAAATAAAAAGGATTTTTCAAAAAAAAAGATTTTTTCAAAAAAAAAAAAAAAAACTTCTGCCATTTTTGGGTTCAGATCGGAGAAATTTTGGTCTTCTCCCATCTGAGCACTAGCGCTCGCGGAAATCATTGAGCCCGTGTTCAGATTGAAATGCCTTTTGCTCTATTTGATGAACCCGATCTTGGCCTTTAAAAAAAAAAAAACGCTCGTCATTTTTTGGGTTCAGATCCTAGAAACTGGCGCTCGCGGAAATCGTTGAGCCCGTATTTGGATTAGAATACCGTCTGCTCTCTTTGATAAACCCAATCTTGACATTTCAAAACAGAGAATCTCATCTCATGGATGCGGTCTCCAAACATTTGTGTCTAACGGTACTAGTACGCCCTCTCAAGGTCTACTGTATTCGCGATCGGCACATTTGTAACTCCAACCTTATATTCTTCTTACATCGAGCAAGCTCTGCTTCTTGATAATTCGAATTTAGGTTCACAATTGCTTCTAGCAGTCGTTGGAACGCTCATTCTGGGCTCACCATACCTGCGATCAGAATAATTGTACCCTCTATGACTTTTTGCCTTCTTCATATTGCTTGGGTCATATCTCTCGAGTAATTTGAAAAGACAAAGCCATAGAATTTCCCATTTCTGATCATTATATTCTTATGAATACTAATGGATGTGGTCTTGTTTCAAAATTTTTTCGAAAACTAACAATGGTAGCTTCACTAACCATTACTTTCGATGAGAACAAGCACCAACTCATACTTCAACAGAAGCAAAACACGCGCACCTACAAGCGCCCCATCAGCTTCCAAAGCGTCAACTCCCTCGGCAACTCTCTGAACTCTGGGTCGACCTCAACTCCCCAGACTATCGTCTTTGGGACACTGGGACCATTCTCACTTCCCGAGGAACAAATTGCTCCTTCCAAGAAGCAGAAGCTCACCTCCCAACGTGTCACTACCATGACACCAAAGGCGGGCACCAAAAGGCCCGAAGCCCGTGGCATCCCCACGAAGCCTCGACCCGCAAATGACCAGGTTTATCCCAAGACTTGGTCCCCAAGACCTTCACCAAAACAAAGAAGGTCCCAAACATCCACCAAGCCAGCATACTTGGCCCCACTCAAGGAGAACCAGTTCTACGCTCTTGCCTACATGAAAGAGGAGAGACCCATCTCCAACCTGATTCCCAAGTCAACCCAGCATGAGCCGGCTTGTTCTTACAAGCCCAAAATCAAGGCATGCATCACAAGGCCTCGCAAACACCTACTAAGGCCTACAATCCTTCGATTCGACCCTTCATCTCTACAGGGGCCGAACTCGAAAATTTCGCTGAGTCCCTTGAAACAGGAGAATATCTCTCCGATGAAGAATGGGTTCCTGAGACTCATCTTATGCCAGTAATCTGGTATAACCCCATACAGCCACAAGGATCCTGGTCTGATAATGAAGAAGACCAAGAGGCTGTACAGAAAAATGTTGTTAAACCAGCACCCATCATTGCTCCAGCGGAACCCAACCATGTTGAGCCACAAAGAGTAGATGAAGAAGAAGATTTGGCTCCCATGCCTGATCTTGAAGAATATACAAGGCTCTTGCAGCGTCTCGCTCTAGAACAAGAGCAAGACCATGTCAACGAGCTTCCTCACAATCCAAAGCCTGAAGTCCCTGAAGACCATCAGGTACACCCTCCCTTAACTTCTGAAAATGGAGAAAATTGCTGGATAGATGATCCTCTTACATCCGAGGATGAGTCTGACTCCTATCAGGCAACGTCTCCTGTTAGAGCTTCCTGTAATGTGATAATTCGGGATTATAGCTCTTCCGAAGCATCAAAAAAACTAGGCTATCAATGCCACCAAAACCGGCTATCAATACCACAAACCAGCTATCAATGCCACAAACTAGGCTATCAAAGCCATAAAAAATCGGCTCTCATGCCACAAACAAAATCTGGCTCCCATGCCAAAACAATCATTTGACAAAGGATTTTCACAAAATGACAAGCTTTTGATCAAATCCCATTTAGCAATTGCTTTCATCACAAATATATTTAAGTGAGCGTAGGGAAAACAAAACAAAAAAAAAAGAAAGCATCCCATTTAGCAATTGCTTTCATCACAAAAAGATTTAAGTTAGCGTAGGGAAAACAAAACAAAAAAAAAAGAAGCATCCCATTTAGCAATTGCTTTCATCACAAAAAGATTTAAGTGAGCGTAGGGAAAACAAAAAAAAAGTACTACCAAAAATACATGTGGTACAAAAAAAAAGTGTTTATAAAGCACTACAAAAAAGACAGTGCAAAAAAAAAAATACATGTGGTACCAAAAAAAAAAGAAGGATAGTTTTTGCTTCAAATATCAGGAGCTCAACCAAAAATGGTCTCTAGCCAAAATTTGAGCTCCTGGAGCAAGCTTTTGGCCTCAGCCGTCAGAGTTTCCAGGGCACGCTTCTTCAGGAACTTGCCATGAGATGCTGGGGTAGGATGTAACCCTTCTTTCATATCGGGAAGCTTATCCCAAGCAATTTGCCATTATTTTTCCTTTTGGAAGTTCCTTTCGAGAACTCAATCAACATCTGCGACCCGCCGAATCAAAGCACTCTCCCTGTCGCGAACAGGGATACAAATGGGTCGGATTCGGACCAGAACCAGGATATATCCGGATCCGGACTGTTTATAAATTATGGTTCCGGAACCGGATCCGGTTCCGAGATGGAACCCATTTCATGGTTCCGGTTTCGATTCCTATTCGGTTTACACTTCCCGGATTCGTTCTTGGTTCCGGAACCTAACTCTTTGCTAGAGAGAGATTCAGGAAAGAAAAAACCCATGAAAAATAGGTTCTTTCTTCTTATTCCTCTGACTGTATGAAGTTTTGAAGTTGGTTTCACAGGGCCATCTTCTTCAAGTTCCAATATGCAAAATATGAAATGGGTGGAAGAAAATCGTACCTAACAACAACCCTTTTCTTACTTCATACTTTTTCTACTAAAGATAATAAAACAAGAGATCGATGAAGTGGAGGTGTCTGGTACTGATATTGGGGTTTATGGGTTGAATTTCAAAAAGGTAGTCGTAGGGGTGTTTGGTACTGACATTGGGGCTCAGTTCATCGAAGGAGCAGTGGAGTCAGAGGTCAGATCCCATATCAGAATTATTGTAGCAGAGAGGGAGAGAGAGAATATCAGCCCTTGGGCCCTGTGTCGATGACTGGAGAGAGAAAGAAGAGGAAGATCGAGGAGCATGGATGCGCCCTGCATCTTGATGTCGGAGCCGATGTAGAGAGAGGCGGAAGGTAGGGTTCGGTGGCTAGGTGAAACAGAGGAGATGAGAGGGGAAGTGGGAACGAAAGACTTGTTACTTAAGGGTTGGAAACCCTAACCTTTGAGAATGACATATCTGCTCCCTAGGGTTTAAAACGGGTCCACTTCCGGTTATATGGTTCAGTACCTATAAGGATCCGGGACCGAACCCGTTCTGTTTCCGGATCAGGAAACAGGCTCGGATCTGGATCCGATTAACAATCGGAACCCAAATATTGTTCCGGATCCATCTTTTTACGGGTCGGAAATCCTGGGTATTTGGAAACTCGGGTACCCGTTTGCAACCCTAGTCGCAAGCCTCTGTTATAGCAGCCCACTTGGCAGCAACTTGTGCCTTCAAATGCTCAAGACATTTCCTGGCCTCATCGACCTCCCTATCAAGGATGTTAAGGTCATGTGTCAGCCCAATGATGGCTAGCTCTTCTAAGTTCTTCTCTCGGACTAGCTAATTCCTGCTTTGTGTAGCCTCATTCAGGTCAAACTTAGCCTTATCAGCAGGGTCCAAGAACATCTCCTTGAAGAACTGGTCGTCAGCAAAACCAATGGTCTCAAACCACTTGTCACCCAGTGTAATGATCCTACCAGCGATGGCCCTGGCACCGGTGACATCCAGACTAGCCTCTTCGGCATCACCGAGAATCTCCTGCACATGCTAGATCATGCCAAATTCGGCATCCAAGTGCCCAGAAAGGAGAGTCTCAATCCAAGAGTTTAGAACCCTCGCCACCACTTTCTTCGCAAAAAGAATAGATGGCCCAGCTGAAGATTCACCCCGCTCCGTCGATCGACTGCTCATGTCATCTCCCGTCGGAAGAGTAACAAAAGAACTCTTCCCAGTCGGAGCTGCTAGAGAAGGAATCTCAGCATGAGGTATCTCTTCAATAGTGTCAGAACTGGTCCTACGAGTCTCTACCTCCGGATCAACCTCTGGCATCTCTTGCTCTGGTTCTGAAGGAAGCAATGGACTCTCCTCTGTCACTTCAAAACCTGCCAAAGAAACACAAAAAGGTATTAATATGATCCTGCTTGAAAATCATTATCAGGATTATTACTATAAAATACCTTTTTCGACGACTGGCGGAACACTCTCTTCCACCATGAACTCATCGGAAGCATCGTCAACATTTGCGTCCATCGATGGTTCAAAGTCATCGGAATTCTATGGCAAGTCAGTTGACAAGAAAAATGTTAGCAAACCAAGTAACAGACAAAAAAAATAAAGAAAGCAAAAGAAGTTATACCAATTGGAGATTCTGGATTCACTCCAGAGTCCCTCGATTCTTCTTCAGGTGCCTCGACAGGATCTGTCACCACCTCATCGGTTGGAACCTCAGGCATCGCCAAGTCTTCCTCTGCTAAAAAAAAAGAAAAGAAAAGCAAAAACAAGAAGCAAATCAGAACATGGAAAAATCCCATGAAAAGAAATGATAAGAAAAAGAGGAAGAATCATACCTTCACCGACGGTCTCTTCTTCTCGGCCTCTCTTTTCTGGAGGCTCGTCAGCATTCTCTGGCACCTCCTCGTTGATAGTAAGAGGAACTTCCAAATTAGGAGAACCTTCATGTTGCCCCTTGCTGCGATGATGACACCTCTTCCTCTTACTTCTGCAGGCTCGCTTCTTAGAGGAACCTGCCCCGCTGTCAGAGTCAGGTCTCCCACTTGACTCCTCACTGGATGGTCTACCATTGTCAGTAGACTCCACGAAAGCTCGCCTCTGTGCCGCTTGCATCCAAGCATCAAGCTCAGCTTCCTCCTATTCTAGCTGCTCTAAAGCCTCATCAGGTATTTCTCGAACAGCTTCAGAACCAATGACGCCCTGGTTACCGAGAAAGTCTATCTTGTGCTTCTCTCCAGAAAGGAAGGCCCAAACCTTCTCTCGCCGGACGCCATCCGACTTTCCAAGGCCTTTTCCAGACGATAGCTTCACATCAAGCTCCTTCCTAGAAAGCCCCCGATATGCCAAAAAGCTCTCCGCGAACCACTTCGCAAAGCCGGCGGTCCGGGAAGTCGACAATACAGGAAAAGAAATCATGGCTGTAGTGTCTTCAGCACTATAGAAAGCCCATGCGTTTCTCGCGTCCTGTAAACCTCCAAAGCGCTTCACATTGCTTGAACGCGCTCCAACAATGCATTGAGAAAAGCCCACTTGCAGAGCAAAGCGAGAAGGTACATACGGCTGGATGTTGACGAAAAGATGTCTGCGGTACACCATCGTGCCGACACGTATGCTGAAAAGCCTTTCCTTCTCTGCATTTGTTAAGGAGTAATGCCTTCCTGACCCTGCCATGGTAGAGTCTCGGGAGGCACCAAAGTCAAAAGCCTTCTTCCGCAATTTCGGAGAAAGCTTCACTGAAGATTGCCCCATCTCGACGTCCCTGAACCGTCGGATCCTCATGCGGGCAAACAAAAGTGATTCCGATACGGCATTCCCCTTAGCCAGTCGAATCATCAGAGGATCATCATCCTGTCCAGCACCCAGCCGACGGAAGCCAGGATAGTGGTATACATACCACGAATAGAAGATATGGGCTGAAAATACCCTGTCCATGGGAAGCCTAAGCCGAACGAAGAAAGCAGCAGCCTGCAGTTCGGTGCACAAGTAGGAATAAAGAGCTGGCACTAAAGCAAGCTGCTCTCCAAATGCCATCTTACAAACCGGGAAAATACAATGTGGCCTGATGTGCGTTCCATCTCCTCCAGTAAAAACGGCCTCACCTAGCCAATAAGTGAGGTAAACAGCGAGATCCCTCCGTAGTGCAATGTTAGGACATATGGCATTTGTACTCGCAAAGAAATCTCTCAACTCTTCTTGCATAGTTGAAATCTTCTTCGAACCCGGATCCTTAACCCTGTCTTCCCGGGTAGTGCTATCAGAAGACTCCCTACTGTCAAAAAAGTTGGGGAACGAAGAGCTAAAACTCTTCCAACTGCTGGATCTTACTTTTGATCCCTCCTTCTCCTTCAAAAAATCATAGAAGGCGATGGGCTGAAAGTACAAAAGCCTAAACTCCTTAGACTACTCCTCAAAGATGCTGTCGATCGGCATAAACTCCTCATAGAGTCTGCTGAGGATGGGCAATCCAATAATGGCGCTCAGCTCCTTCAAAGAGAAACCAATCTCACCATTCGTCACAACGAAGGTATTGGTTTGTGGAAGGAATGACTCCAACATAGCCATGAAGGCCTCGTTGAAAAAGATCACGGTCTCCCTAAAGGCGCAGACCGCGTCAAAAATACCGGCTTCCTTCAAAACGGCGCCACCAATCAGTAGGACGCGATCAGTCCACGACTTCCACTTAGAGTCGGCATTAAAAAGGCCACGAAGTCGAAAAGGCTTCACCCAATTGCTGCCGTCACCGCTAAAAATGCCAATGCCCACCGATCCCAAATCGACCGATAGATAATCAGAGCCCTGGTAGCCGCAGGCCGGCATCAACATGTCCATGTCAGCAGGCGACTTCTCCGCATATCCAGGAGAACCGCCAATAAAAACTCCGGTCTTGATTATATTTGTCCTTCTCACCCAGCTTGGAGGATCTTCCCTCTTAGAGCGCGTGAGGGCAAGGCTCATAATCGTGATGGTGCGATCAAATGTCGACCGGGTAACAACGGTTCACTTATCACCATCAGCTGTGTAACAGAACTGAAAACATCTCCTCTGGTATGTCACGTCATCAGGGACCGCATCACCAAAGAAGAAGGTAGGCTTGGGCAAAACCCTCTAATCGTCCATCACCCAAGGACGGTTGCTTACCATGATCTGATAAAACTCCTCACTCTTGAGAGCGATCAGTCGCTGCCTCATCTCATCTCTATTAAGGGAGTCACACTCTTCCAGGTTACTCTCAACATACTGGACCTTATCCCAAGCCTGCTGAACGGCCAGATTAGAAGACCTAGCAGATCGACGAGGTACGCTTGTTGCAGGCTCTTTACCCTTGTTCGTTCTAGAGGAACCACCTGCAAAGATTGGAAAAGAAAAAGATCAATCATCAAAATGACAGAATTTCGCTAAAAAAAATCTGGCGAAATTTTGACATGACTCCGGGGCAATTCCAAAGAAAAAAGAAATACCCCAAAAGAAATAGAAAGCTTGAAGATGGGCTCAACATTGCTGTGAACTCCGAAACTCCAAACTTTCGAAACCTCAAAGTCTCCTCAAAATCAGGAAGGGCTCAACATCGCTGCGAGCTCCAAATTCCCAAATTTGGAAAAAACTTTCAGATATGCTATCACATCATGCTACAGATTCAATTTACAAAAAAAAAAAAATACATGCATGAACATCTTGGTTTGTCAAAAAAATGCATTATCATGATGAGCGGAAAAAAAAGAAAGAAAAAGAAAACTTTCTAAAAAAAAGGAGAGAGACAAAAAAAATGGGACTGGCCCACAGGCCACGTGGCCGTACGGCCAGATCCGTACACAAAAGAAGAAAGAAAAAAAAACGTGCAAAAAAAAAAGAAAGCATGAGAAAAAAAAACGTGTAAAAAAAAAAGGAAAAACACGTGAAAAAGAAAAGGATAAAAAAATGAAAAGAAAAGAAAGAAAAAAAAAGAAAGAACTTTTTTTATCATCCTATTTCCTACAATCGAGTTTTCTTGAAAAAGGGAACTTATTTGAAGCCATTGATGGAGAAGAAGAAGACAGTCTTGAAGATCTTGAAGAAGAAGAACTCTTGGTCTTAAAGCCCTCTTGGGATTGTTGCAAAAGAAAGAAATAAGAGCAAGAGATCCAACCTCCTCCATGCTTTTATAGAAGAGAGCAAACCAAAGAAGGAAAGAAGAAAGTGGTAAGTGTTACTAATTAGTAACCTTACCAAAAGAAAGAAATTAGAAAGATTCTTTCCCAAAAGAAAGATATCTTAAAGGATTCTCTCCCAAAAATAAATCAATGAGAGATTTTCTCCCAAAAGATAAGAGATTTGAGATATTCTCTCCAAAAAAAAGATATCTTGAGATATTCTCTCCCAAAATAACGGGAACATGAGAGATTCTCTCCAAATATAGATATTCTTAGATATTCTCTATCCAAAGGAGATATTTTTAGATATTCTTTACAAAAATATCACCATATGAGATCTAAACCATTTCAAAAGCTTAAGGTCCCATGGGTTAGCCCATATGAGCCAGGTTTGACCACCTAGGCAATAAAAAAAAATTGGGCTTTTAGTCAAAGAGAAACCCCTCTTACCAAGAGCATACAAAAATGGTTCCATGCCTCTTTAGAGTTGATTGGACCATACAAAAAAGAATTCCAAGCCCCATGAGCTTCCAAAAATCAAACCATCCAGCCTCATATACCAAATTGAGCCAAAATCTTGAAATTGACATTCCACAAAAGAATCCAAAAACCAATACCTGATCCTCTAACTTGCCACATACAACCTGTTAGGTCACAAGATTAAAACCAAAATCGACTCCCCAACATTCCACACATAGCTTGTTGGGTCACACGGTCAAAACCAAACCCGAACCCTAACCTGCCACATACAACTTGTTAGGTCATAAGGTCAAAAAATAAAAACCCAAATCCACATCCCTGATGTCATCTTCAAAACTTTGCCTCGAGATGGTACGTGATCCCTTTCACTACCATAAAATTCCCCTAGAAGCTCAAAAGGCTACAATAGCAAAAAAAAGACTGCTCAAAGACTCTTGATCAAGTCACAATCTCTCTTTCAAAAATCTCTTTGAGGCACATCGACTACAAAAGTTAAACAACTTGTCGCTGCACCTCGAGGGGGCATTTGTTGACACCAAAAATGTCACTTTGCCTCTTTAAGATCTAAAAAACTACATGAAGTCGCAGCCTACCATAAATAGGCAATGCTACTTCCAAAAATCAAATCTTATCAGAATCAAACAAAAAACTACAAAATCCTTCAAGACAGCGAAAAGAGGAGTACACAAGAAGTTTCTGTCCATTTCAAAATCATTTGGCCTAACTTCGCTTCTCCGATAGCTGAATAAGAGCTCCCGGCGGCGGCAGCATCGAAGACACCAAATCTTCGATCAGAGCCTATTGATGGTCTCAAAATAGATCGAAAAGGCTCCACGTCAAGTTCCAAGTCAGACCGACAACGTTTGACCCTCCATTAACCCTCAAATAACTACATCAACCCTCTCGGCGGCGAGAAATACCGAGGCCATCACTCATCAAAGAGAGCATATGGACGGCTTCAAAATACTTACAAAGGATTACATGTCAGATTTCAGGTCATTTCGACAACATTTGACCATACTTTGATGCTCGGAAGCCAAATCAGGCCTCTCAGCGATGAAGCTCCCCGGGACCATGGTTTCCAAGGCAGAGCCTATCAATCATCTCAAAATGACTCCAATAGGTTCCCTGTCAAATTTCAAGTCGATCGGACACCAGTTGACCGCACATCAAAGCGCGACATCCCCCTCGCGACAAAAATAAGTCTATTAGCGATAGGACCCAAAACGGATTCAAAACTCAAACAAAAGCCTATGGTTGGTCTTATTTATTACTCAGGAGGCTTCATCTCAAATTTCAGGTCATTCCGACATCGTTTGACCCAGTTTCAGCTTCTGACGGAAAATCGATAGCTCTGCGCTACAAAATCTTCGGCTTTCTCGGAAAATTGGAAACTTTGCACTCCAAAATACAAGGATTCTCGTTAAGTTTTCTACAGGGGAATCAGGCCAATAAATGATAAAAAATGTCAAGAAAAAATACAGAATAAAAAAACATCAAAAACGACAGCAAAACAGGGACCAAAGGGGGAACTCCCCCTAGGGTCGCAGGCCCCTGCAACCTTGGCCCATGGTCGCCGGCGACCATGGAGCTCAGAATCGCCGGGTTCGCCCCGGAAAGCCCGTTTTTTTATCATTTTTCGCGATTCGAAGCTTCCAACTCTTGGGATTTTTCAAAATTCATACTTTTGAGGTGCCAAATCCTTCGACATCTGTCAAAATCACGGGTCAATCATCAAGAGTATCAAAATCAAAATTGATCGCCAACCGGTCAACCAAAAAAGAATGCTTTCTACCCAATCGATCGAGAAATCGACAGGACAGATGACACCGACCCGCTATTGGCAACCAATACCTGAAGTTACATGGTCATCCGATGTCGATCTACATGAAGATCCATCGATGATCATCGGCAGAAGAATCCCAAAAGACGCGGCACGGCCCGCAACTCTTCAACTGCTGGCGACCACTTAATGCAATTAATTGACTACCTTTATTGCAGTCATTAATTCATTTCTTTGGACGGCCCAATCAGAAGCAAGCAAATGGGAGTTACAAGTCAATTGATTCATGGTATTTAACCCATGAAAAACCTTCCATCATGGCGATTAAAGACGCTTAAATGTCCTCAATCCCCTCCGGCCAATCAGAAGCCAAGAAAAAGGAGTTACAAAATAAAGGAATTAAACCCTGTAACTCCTCCCATTATGAGGCTTAATGACAATTAAAGCCCATAAACTCTCCTAAATGTCTACAAAGAGCTTATAAATAGGAGAGCATCTCAAGCATTCCAGATATACTTTGGAAAATCCGGAAACCCATACAAAAAAAGGCATCAAAAATCTAAGAAAAAGAAAGAGAGAAGACTCTACGAAAGTTCTACACCGGCCACCAATACAAGGTGACAAAAGTCCCTTGGGGGTACCCCCCCCCCCCCCCCCAAGGTCTTTGCCTTCTCCTTCTGCCTCCAATGGCTTAGACATGACTTTTCAGTCCGTCTACTTAGCTTTTTATTGGACATAGAACCTCCATTTGGTCTTTGTCCTCTAAAAATCTGAGGTTATAGCCAAGCCAAGCGAATCAAGAGCATCATCTGTTCTCATCTGCATAGATGATGGCGAAGTCCACATATACCTTGCGACTGTCAATCTAAACGGGGCCCCCACAATCTCCTGAGAAGTTAGATCCTCCTTTTCTTGCTTTTCGTTGTAGTTTGTATTTTTCTAAAGAGATAAAAATCACAACTCTTGTCTTTCATTATTGATAAGAATTGTAAATCGACTACTTTCGAAGGTCAATTTCCGGATCACTACTTGCAATTCCGAGTAAAATAGAAAATCTGGCACACCCACACAAAAAAAATGTTGATACCCGCTTCTGCCCTCCGGGCGCGAAAGGGTCGTACCCCACGGACTCCCTTGTCCGCCGACCTCGGTAGCACCGAGCATGAATGCGCGGTCCATCAGCATTCTTACTGAGTTGCCTAGAATCGAGATATGACCAGTTGGCTCGTCACCAGTGGTGTAATCTTGTTGGCCGGTCATCTAGTACTCTTACCGAGATGCCATGTGGCCGAATTGGAGAGTGCACTACTGCCGAGCTGGAGAGTAATACTGCTGCCGAGCTGGAGAGTGGCACTGCTACCGAGTTCCTTATCTTAGTGAAATTTGATACCAAGTAGAGAACAAGGACTGCTTTTATTGACCTTCAAGAATCGATTACAGTTCAAAAATAAAACTTTTTGAGATGCGCTGCATTATAAGGTCGTAGCAGTTCTTTGCCGTTCATATCCTCATGTTTGTATGCCGATTGGCCAGTAGCCGAGGTTACTTTGAATCTTTGTCTACAGGGAGTGTCTTCTTCAGGACCAGCTCTCCGACTGAGAATTTCCTTTCTCTAACTCTTTGGTTTTGCCCCTAGCCAGCTGCTACTAGTAGGCAGCCAGGCGGATGGCTGCTGCTTCTCTGCGCTCTTCGGCTAGGTCTATCTCTTGAGTTAGATTTATCTCATTTTGGCCTTCATCGAAGAGTTCTGATCTCAAGGTCAGGAGGCCGACCTTGAGTGGAATTACGGCTTCCATCTCAGAGGCCAAGGAGAAAGGCGTTGCCGAGGTGGAGCGCCTTGGAGTCATCCTATATGCCCATAGGACACTTCGGTGTTCTTCCACCCATCTTCTTTTGGCTCCGTCGAGCCTCTTCTTGAGTCCGTCGAGCACTACCTTATTGGAGATTTCAGCTTGACCATTGCTTTGGGGTAGGCTGGGGTGGAGTAGTGATTTCTGATGCCGGGCCCTTGACAAAAGTTTTTGAAGAGGTTGGAATAGAACTGGGTCCCATTGTCCGAGATAAAAGCTCGAGGAATGCCAAACCTTGTGATGATGTTCTTCCATACGAAGTTTTCTAAATCCTGCTCGGTGATGGAAGACAATGATTCTGCTTCTATCCATTTGGTGAAGTAATCGGTGGCCACTATCAGTCACCTCTTATTCCCTAGAGCTCGGTGGAGAGGTCCCACGATATCTAACCCCCACTGAGCGAAAGACCATGGGCTAGAGAGTGGACTCAGATCTTGCGCTAGCTGATGGAGAGAATGTGAGAACTTCTGGCATTTCTCGCACTTCATGGCATATAGTTGAGCGTCCTTCTACATGTATGGCTACCAGTAGCCTTGGCTGATAGCCCGGAAAGCTAATGACCGACCTTCGATGTGGCTGCCGCAGATCCCTTTGTGAATTTCAAAGAGGAAGTCTTCAACTCTAATTGAATGAACGCACTGAAGGTAGGGGCCAGTGAACGACTTCCTGTAGAGTTTGCCTTCTGGAGACAGCCAAAACCGGGCTGCTTTGAGCCTGATCTTGTGAGCTTCATTTTTGTCTTCTGGAAGTCGATCGTTTTTTAGGTATGAGATGATCGGGTCCATCCATCTCGGGCTGAGATCAACACATAGAATTTGCCGAGATGGATGAAGCTCTATGTTCAGCCTTCCAATTGATTCTACTTCGATAATTATTTTCCTTCTTGCCTCGACAATGAAGGCTAGGTTGGCGAAAGCATTTGCATGAGAATTGGAGTCTCTACCGATCTGATTATCTTTGGCCTTTTCGAACTGAGCGAGGAGCTTTTTCGCAAGAGCGAGGTAGGCTGCCATCCTTTCGTCCCGGGCCTGGTAGTCTCCAGTCAGTTGGCTCGTCACCAACTGTGAGTCACTAAAAACCACCAGCTACTGTGCCCCCAGGACTTTGGCGCTATTCAGCCCTGCGGTCAGCGCTTTATACTAGCTTCATTATTGGACGCCTTGAAGTCAAGTGTTAGAGCTTGCTTGATAACCAGTCCTTCCGGAGATTGGAGGACTATACCGGGGCCAGCTCTTCTGAAGGTAGAGGATCTGTCGACAAAGACCTTCCAAGCTGAAGCAAGGAATTGTTTCCAAGATCGCTTTTCTTCAGCCTCGGTGACTTTGTCCTTACTCCCTATGCCCCCAATTCGGTATTGAGTGTGGTCGGTGCCGAACTAGGAGAGATGAACTCCACAATGAAGTCCACCAAAACCTAAGCCTTGATCACCGTTCAGGGTTGATACCGGATATCATATTATCCCAGTTCGACGGCCCATTGGGATACCCTTCCGGAGAAATCAATTTTTTTGAAAAGGGACCCGAGTGGATGCTCTGTGACAACCACTATGGCGTAAGTTTGGAAGAAGTGGGAAAGTTTGCGAGAAGCACTGACGAGAGCTAATGCAAGTTTCTCCATTGGTAAGGACTTGGTCCCGACGTCGAGGTGGATCTTACTCGTGGCCTGACTGGCCTCTGCTGCCTGTCTTATTCTCTGACGAGCACCGAACTCACTGCATGATCTAAGACCACAGGGTATAGATACAGCACGTTCCCCTATTTTGGAGTTGAAAGTAGGGGCGGCAAGGCGAGGTAGGCTTTGAGCTCTTGTAGGGATTGGTCGCACTCCGAGGTTCACTGGAATTTGAGGTTTTCCTACAATAATTAGAAGAAAAGCCGACATTTGTCCGAGGCTCGGCTAATGAAGCGATTGAGTGCGGAAACCATGCCTGTGAGCCTCTGGACCTGCTTTGCCGAGGTTGGACTGTGTATTCCTTGGATCGCCGAGATCTGTTCTGGGTTTGCTTTGATTCCACTTCTCGTGACAATGCTTCCCTAAAATTTGCCGGAGCAGATACCAAAAGCACACTTCGAGGCATTTAGCTTGAGCTCGAACCTTTTGAGGATGTCAAAAACCTGACGTAGGTCTACCAAGTTGTCTTGCGACCTTTTAGACTTGACGACCATGTCGTCGATCTAGACCTCCACAGTCTTGCCGAGCTGGGCCTGGAACATTTTGGTGACCAATGTCTAGTAGGTCACCCCTGCATTCTTCAACCCAAAGGGCATCACTTTGTAGCAGTAGATGCCTCTTGGTGTTATGAACGCAGTCTTCTCTTCATCGGGCCCATACATCGATATCTGATGGTAACCTCGGTAGGCGTCGAGGAAACTAATCCTATCATGACCGGTGGTGAAGTCAATCTTCGGGAGCGGAAAGCAGTCTTTGGGACACGCCTTGTTGAGGTCAATGAAATCTACGCAGACTCTCCACTTCCCGGTCTTCTTTTTCGCCACCACTGTGTTCACCAGCCAATCCGAATACTGGACTTCCCTGATTGCTCTGGCTTCTAGTAGTTTTTCAACCTCTTCGATCACGGCCTCTGTTTGCGGTACCCCTATTCTACGAGCTTTCTGAACAACAAGTTTGTGCTTGGGGTCCACATTTAGCTTGTGGCACATGACCTCGGGGTCAATGCTAGGCATCTCATAGGGGGTCCAAGCGAAGACCTCTTTGTTATGGAGTAAGAACTCTAGGAGCTCGGCCGTTTCCGACTCGGCGAGGTGGCTCCCTAGAAGGAAATATCTCTCAGGATCATTGGGTTCGATCTTGGCATTGGTTAGGTCTTCAATGCTCTTCTGTTCGGGATCCCGGTCAACTTTTTCCAGCTCGGCCATGTGTACCTGCTTTGGCTCCCTCTCACCAGGTACAACGGTCATCTGCTGGTCGGCTCTGACCGTAATTACCTCAACTTGGCCATCTTTGTTTTCCAAGGAAAATTTGAGCCTCTGGTGGTGGGTGGAAGGGACAGCTTCCATGTTGTGCAGCCAAGTTCTCCCCATTATGGCATTGTACGGGGATGGCGCATCCACCACAAGGAAGTCAGCCATCATGGAGGCGCCTTCAATTTTGACTTTCAGGGGGACTTTCCCCTTGGGGTATACGGGCTTGGCGCTGAAACCCACTAGGAGAGTTCGTGCCCCCTGCAAGTCTTATTCTGTGAGGCCCATCTTCTTGAAGCAGTCGAAGTAGAGGATCACGGATGAGCTGCCGGGGTCGACGAGGATCCTCTGCACCTTGTAGTTCTTCAGCTTTAAAGTTATGATTAGCGAATCATTATGGGGGAGATGGACTCCTTCCAGATCCTTCTTAGAGAACCAGATCTTGGGTTTTTTCTTTCGAGCTTTCTTCGAGGCTGGTCTGAGCTCGGTCGTCATCACCTGTTTGTCGTGTGAAGCCCTCCTGGCCTCGGCACGAGCCTGGTTGCTCCCCTTAGAGGCAGGAGCCAAGTGAATGACGTTGATGATTCTTTCCGACTCATCGCTTTCCTGACCCTTGTCATTTTGGTGCTGAGCTCGGCTATTATTCACGTTGCCTTCCTCCTTGATATAGTCCTTCAGATGCCCATCCTTGACGAGCTTCTCAAGGTGCGACTTGAGGGGCATGCAGTCTTCGGTCTTGTGCCCATTCTGTTTGTGGTAAGCATAGAACTTACTTTGGTCACAGGTGGAAGGATCGCTTCTCATGGGCTGCGACCAGCTGAAGTAAGGCTGCGTCTTGATCTTGTTGAGGAGCATATAGATTGGCTCTTTGAAGATTGTGTTGACTGCCTTGAAGGCTGTGATGGATGGCTGCCCTTCTTTGGCTTGGTGAGCTTGCTTGAACTTTTTGCCGCCTCCCGAGTTAGAAAATGAGACCTTTGCCGAGCTGGTTAAAGTCCGATTTCGGTCCGTCTCCTTCCTCCAAGACGACTTCTTCTCCTTCCTGGAGGCTCTGTCTTCGCGTGAGAACCGAAACTCTCGCGAGCTCGGATCTCGTCCTCTTCTTGCTCGATGAACCGGTTTACCCTGGCCATGAGAGTTTTCATCGAGGCCACAAGGTTCCGGATGAAGTCTTTATGAAGCTCGTTGCCTGGCAGTAGAGCTTGTTGGAAAGATGTAACTGCTACCTCCTCAGTGGCGTTTTCAACTTCGCTGTAGATTGTCCAGAATCTTTTAGCGAACTGAGTGATGCTATCGTTCTGCCTAATCTTGAGAGCCATTATATCAGCATCTGTTCTGGGGATGACTCTATGTGCTTGAAACTTCTCCAGGAAGGAGCTCCGAAGCTGTCGCCAGCTCGAAACTGATCCCTCTGGGAGTGCACAGAACCATCTTAGGGGGAGGTCTCCCAAACTGGAGGAAAAGACTCTACAGTTCAGGTGACCGACGTCACCCCAGATCGACATTCTCTGTGTAAAATGCCGCAGATGCGCCGCTGGATCCGATGCTCCATCAAAAAGGACAAACCATGGGACACTGAACTTTTCTCGGAGAGGAAAGTTTCTTATTTTCCGAGAGAAGGGGGATGCACCGAGATCTTTAGGATCGCAAGCGTCTAGCTGGTCTCGGGTGAAATCGGCTACCTCCATATTGCGTAAGACTATCTGTTTGACATGCTGATCAAGCCACTCTCTAAGGTCATTTTTGACCTCTGAGATGGTTTTCGATCTTTTATTTGAATGGTTGTTGCTAGAGCTCTCAACATGAGCTCAGTTACGTTTCCTTGCCTTCAGCATCTGCCTTAGATCTGGCTCGGTTTTAGGGGCTTGTTTTACTTCTGGGAGGTGGGCTCGCAGGTTTTGCTCCCTTCTTGAGCTGTTGGATCAGCCTATCCTTTTCCTGGATAAGAAGGTTCTGGCCCCTAATATCCACATGATAAGGATTGCCATCATTATAGTCGTGGTCACCTGGCGATGAGATTGGTGTGGTCCGTCGACCACGGGAGATGCGTCCCGCTTGGACCTCTTTTGCAGTAAAGGACCTTTCCTTCGGGAAGGCTCCCGTTGGGGACCATCCCGATGGGTAAGTGCCACCTCTTCTCCTGAAGGCGAATCCGGCTGAGCCTGGCGTCTTTGGATCGGGACAAAGAGATGTTCTTCGGGATGCTTTTCGACCTCAGCTGCACAAGACTTCGCCCCAGGCTCCCTCTAAAGAGGAGCGGGCAATGATGGTTTCGTCTTTGATGACCTTCCGCCTTTCTTGGTTCTGGTATGCATGGTGTTTGGGAAGATGTTTGAATCATTCCCACAGACGTAATTGTAAGTACCTGAAAATTACTGACTTGATTATAGAGAATTAGGATCTCCTCGAGACTCCTTAGTGGAAATAAGATGCCTTGAACCTGAAAGGGAAGAAGAGAAAAAAAAACAACCGTCAGAGACCCTGACTATAGGCAGCGCAAGGCCCTCCGATGCCTAAGTCAGTTCAACAACTAAACAGTAGGATGGAGGAGGAAGAGATACAGAGTAACGGCTAAGGTTCAGTGTTATGCATATCTGAGTTTGAAGGGGGTTTCCCTATTTATAGGAGAAGTCCCTTTGAGATTGTACAGTGGGCTCCATGATGTGACATGGTACTTTGAGAAGTAAAGTCTTATCAGCCTACTTTAATTAATGATAGTCCAATCCGCCCACCATTCACTAAAATAGTAGTCCAATCGGCTCACCATTCATTAAATGATAGTCCAATCGGCCTACCATTCGTTAAATGGGGGTCCTATCGGACCTTACCCTGTTGGGCCCTTTGACGGTAGTCCCATCGGATCTTGCTTGGAGCCTTGCTCTGATGGAGACGTAGCCGCTCTGTCAGGAATGATGGGAGGTAGGGCGTGTTCCTACGCGTGCCCATATCTTGTCACACGTCCCATGACGTGACTGAATATAGCCATCAGTGCCCGTCTCGGCTAACCTGCTGCCACTGTTGCCGAGATGCGTGATCGAGGCCGAGACATGATGCCGAGGTAGTGAAGGATCGGGGTCGGTTGGTGCCCTGTACTGTAGTCGAGGTGCCCATGACCGAGTTTGAAATATGATTGAGACATGATTAGCTGGCATAATTAGCGGAGCTAATATAATCTCGGCTTCTTAGGAAATGCCCCCACAGAGTAGGGTTCCACCATAGTCCCAACTTGGACCGAACCCCTCTACATTTTCTTTGGTGCATGAGAACTTAGGGGTATGTTTGGTAAACGCCACGGAAGAGGAAACCGTCCATTTCATCCTCCACGGAATAGATTTCCTACTACACTAGATGAGAAGTGTGGATCCTCGCTATCACATAACTCAAGCATAAACAGAGGGGAAAATGGAGTCGTTCCATCACTGTACCAAATGCATCTAGCAAGGTGCCGGAGTCCTCTTCTACGGCGAAGTCTGCTGCACAAAACAGCTCCGGTCGAAACGTTTTTCTTCAAAAGTGGCAGCAGCCAAGGTGATCTTGCTCCCGGTACCAAAACCTAAAAGCAAAGGCTACTCCAATATTCATGTTTTTTCTAATGCAAATTAAGTCGTTCAAGCTATCAATGATGATGAGGAATAGTCCATTAAGTCTATTATTTTGAACATAACAGAGGAGTCTAAAGTCTTTGATAGATTTCAGTTCCTCTTTATCATTAGAAAGTTTAATTAGGGACAGAAATAAGGGGTCCAGGGGTGGCCATGACCCTCCCAGAAAACCCCTTCTATCGTTATATTTTTCATATTTGCCCACAAGAATTTTATATTTTTTTACATAGTGGCCCCCAATAGTAAATTTTCTGGTTCCACCACAGCCACTGTTTAACTAAGTTTAGCTTAGGGGCTAAGTTTGAGTGGTCCGACCATTTAAACTTTGTTTCAGGTTGGTGGTCTAGCCTGAGTTCTTCCATGATTTTTCTTCTTTGCTGATTGCTTTGATAAAATCCCCATTTTTTATTAAAACCCAACCCCCTTACACCCCTGTTAAAAAAAAAAAAAACCCAAGTTAGCTAGGTGGATGTAATTTTACATGCATCCTAAAAAAGTGATTTTTTTTTTCTTTGGTGAAAGCTAAATAAGTGATTTTCATGGCAGGATTTCGTGCAGGGCATTCATTATGATGGAGCTTTTTAATCTGACAAAAACAGGCACAATGGCATTTAATAGTTGATACAGTTGTGGCCTACGTCTATGTCATAACCCCGTCATCAATTGTGTTGGATCTACAAACTATTGAATAATTCCAGAGCAGTCCCAACATACACGGCTAGCCCACAAGATCAACGGCCCAGATTCCATTCAATTCGAAACTAGGAGCCTCATTTATATGGAAGACTGTTGGATGGGTGCATAAAGATACTGTCCCCTGTCCTCCTTAAACGCAAGGCACCCAATAATGCCTCATAAAAGTAGGATTTACAGCCTCCAGGGAATCTGTTTGCTATCAAGGAGGCAAAGTAGGACCCATGACAATCACTTGCAATTTGTTAATTAGAACTCATTGTTAATAGGCAATGGGTGCAATCCATAGTGGAGATGTCAAGTGGGCATGCCGGCCCGCCAGTCAACGGGCCGTGTCGTGCCGGTCAACGGTATGGCCCACTGGGCACGGCCCATGACGTGGGCCGTGTTGTGCCGAGCTTCGCAGGCCAGCTGGCCCGTTTGGCACGGCCCGCCAGGCTAGCGGGCCAGCCCCTGCCCCTGCGGCCCGCCAGGCCCGCCAGGATCGGCCCGCCTGGCCCGCCCAAAATGCAGATTTTTTTAAAAAAATTGTCAATTTTTATTTCTGAGAGAAGTATGTCATGTAAGTAATCCACACACTAAAATATAATTCACTGAACCTCCCATTCTATCCATGCAAAGTTGTACACTGGTATCCACTAACAAACTAAAAAATCAAAATGCATTGTACATCAATAAATTTTAAAAATTTGTTGTTTTGATTAGTTTATCTTCGAAAATAATTCTTATGTGACACTGCATCTTATTATTTTTCTATTAGTAAAAAGATGAAAGTATGATTTATTTTGAAACTGAGGAACGCGGGATAGCCCAGTGGTAAGGGTGTCCCATTTTACATGCCGGCCATGGATCATCCTTGGCCAGGTAGATAGTCTCACATGTCTTGTACCACTCACCCATACTAGGGTAAAAAAATAATATTTTGCTACCATAATTACTCCCTTCTAGGGAAAATTCTCTCCCTTCCCATTTGCCAAATTGGAAACTTGCAAGTAACAAGAAATGGCCATCAGAATCTCTAAGAGCATCTCCAACGGATATGTTATTTTGGAGATGTCAAATTCCATTTAAAGACTTATGTGGCAATTTGAAGGTTTAAAAATTTGACATTTCTCAAAATAAGAATTCCACCTTATGTGTCAAATTACATGAAAAGTTCCCCCTTTTTTTTCAGTTCTACAATATTGTTAGTGTAGATTTGTCTTTATTCAATAATGTTGTTATTTTTTATAAATTATAATAACTTATTATTTTTATTAATCAATTACGTATATTATATATTCATTTGGGTTTAATTTTATTGCATAATGATTATCATAAAAATAAAAGTTTGACCACCATGCTTAAAGTACAACACATAAGTACAAAAAAATAATAATTACAGTATTATAGTATGAAAATATAGTTACTTTTATAAAATACCTCATGGCTAAAGTCTAACTACTTAGGTTCTCATCCCTATCTAAAGTGGTTAAATTCTCATCCTAATCTAACTAGTGGTTTAATACTCTAAAGTGGTTAAGTTTTTATCCTCATCTAACTAGTTTTAATATTGTTTGGATAAATATTTATATATAATAGTTAGTTGGTTCATTGGTTATGTTTACTTCTAAAATCCGAATGGTAGTGAGTTCGAATCACAACTAGTGCATACATTTTATATTTATTTTTAAAATTATATACAGGTTGCGCAGGTCGAGCCGAGGCCCGTGGACCGGCACGGCACGGCCCGTCCCCGTGGCACGGGCGGGCTGAGTTTGGGGCGGGCCGTGCCGGGCGTTTGACATGTCTAATCCAGAGCATCCATCCAAGACCACAACACCTGATTTAAACATGTGTGGCCCACTTTTGATTGATCCTAAACCAACTCATATCACATGCCCCCATCTAATTGCAAACATTAGAACCATTTGAAATTAGGAGACTCTGTGCTCAAGATCTACACTAGTATCTTCTATGACAAATTGATAACAAAAAGTTTATAGACAATTTTTTGGCCAGAATTTGGACAACCCCTACGATATTCCGTTGTCCAAAATTCTGGCCAAAAAGTTTGTACGTGTAGCACTACTGAATTGATAATGACTCTAATAAGGCATGTTTGTTTAGAAGAATTTCCGAAGGAAAATTCATGTTTTGGGGATTTCTCGAAGCAACAACAGTTGTTGTCTATGGATTATTTGGAATTCCCTTTTTTATTATTGAAATCTCAAAATTCATCCTTATGAAATGTTGCTTTTGGCCTATAAAATTCATCATATTAAGCTTTTTTATTATTGTATTTTGATTCAACATTTGAAAAATCTGTTGAGGCTTGAGAAACAGCATTTGAAGAATTTGTAATTCCCACCGATCGGGATTCTCGAAGTTAACAATGACAAACAGGAAGTTTTTATGATCAGAGCCTTTTCAGCTTCTGGATCCTACTCTAATGGACGGTTAGCAGCACTAGCATTTTTTTATCAAACAGTTGGTCACAAAATGTAGGATTGCACATCAGCTGGTACAGCCTGGGCCCTTCTTGCTTTGAGCTCCTATCACCAGACTAGATGGCCCAGAATATATATGCCTTTCAACATGATGAGGAGAAATGAATCCTATGCAAACAGAACACCTTCAAAGAATAGCCATAGCCACCCCCTGCCCTCTATATTCCACAGTGTGGTTAAGTGGGTCTGTGCACAAAGTCTGTAACTAGTATCTTGAATGCGATGTAAGCTAGACCCATAAACCCACTAAGTGAAGCTGCATATTGCCACCCTTTTATCTGAAGTAGATTTAGAATGTTCTTCTAAGTAGACTCTATGATAAGCTAATATGATGTTAGGACTTAGAAGCATAACTATTATTGATTAGGTGCAATCAAGTACCAAGTGTATGTTTGCATGTTCGTGTGTGGAAAAAAAAAGTGTATTATGGTTTTAATTGTCTGCAATAAGAGGAAAGAAAGTGTTTTTCAATAAGTGTCTTTTTGGTAGAAAGGAGAAACTCATTAACAAAAGCCAAACAAAACAAACACAAACCACAATCCGATAATAAGTTTTATGATAGTCTATATAAGACATAATCCAAAAAAGCACGCTTGAAAAGTTAGCATGAATGCTACATTATATGATACATCCTTCATAATTCTTTCTTAAATAAAAAGAAAAAAAGGAAAAAAAAACAATTAAAATATTAGTGTTCGAAATATAGCGGTAAGGATGGTATTAAAGCCAGCATATTTGCCAGCCCTCTTTGGAGTATTAATAATGGTTTTAAATGTAATCGATGAATAAAAAAGCTTGTTAGTGAAATAAGAAGTATGCTTTCGAAATGTGGATATGAGGGTTTACATGTGCCCCTATGGATTAGTTCTTGGTTGTTTAGAATCGAGTGTCCCTCGGGCTCAGGGAAAATGGCTCTTGGGCTGAACCGGTCTCCTTGGGTTATCACAAAAGAAAAAAAAAAAAAAAAAAAGAATAACCACATCTATGACCATATGGGCACCTTTTTTGTTTTCTTTTTTCCTCAGCTACACACACTCACACACAAACACATTCCCATGCCGGCCAAAGAGCTATTGCCTGGACCGCTAAGGGCTGGTTTATCTGGAAAAATCTTTAACTGGAATTACATGCATTGGTGATGAGCCAGGTCTATGGTGGCTTTAGAGATTTTCTATTTGATAAGTGCAATTTCAGAAATCAATTCAAGCATGAGAAATGACACTTTCGCTTTTGAAAATTCTTAAACTTCAACTTATTAGAGATTAGGTTGTTCGCAATCGAAATTTGAAAATATCAGTACATACATTATTTATGCGAATTTCTACTTCCCCCAAAAGATTTCATGCAGCAAAAACACCAAATAGAGATAGATCCAACTCTCATTACTATACGTCTCCTATTAAAATAACCTACATATTACCCTAGTGTTAACGGCGTCGGTACTTATTTGGTTGTCTAGGATCCAAACATGGGCAATCATGTTCCTTCACCCGCGGATTGTCCTAACTCACCCAAGGTCGGCTTCCTTAGCTCTGGGCTACCTCAACCGCTTTGTAAAATAAATATATATATATCTTAGCAGAGAATCTTCCTTCATTTTCCTAAAAAATCAGCTTTGGTATCCAATTTCCATAGATAGAAAGGGCATTTATTAAAATGAAAGGTCTCTTGCTTTTAGATTAACTATAAACAAAAGGGTATTTATTTTTAGAGGGCTTCCTAATGTCGGGCCTTTCCTACGGTTGGTGGTTTGTGGTTTGTGGTTTGTACTGTGTACTCTGTACTTAAGATTAAAACATAATAATAAAGAGTTGCCTCTTGTGTAAGGTTTTGAGTGTTGGCATAATTCATGGGAATGGACAAAACTTGAATTTGATTTATGTGTTTTTCATTTTTCTAGAATGGACCGCAAAACCCCATGGGAGTACAGCTTTCAAATCAAAGACCAGAGCTCCAGAGTTAGAATTTTCAGAAGCAGAAACTTAGAACGTTCAAACAGAGTTCGAACGTTGCTGTCCAGAGCCTTTCAAGCCAAGTTTCCCGAGAGCTCAAGAGTTCGAACGTTCAGTACCAGAGTTCGAACGTTTCTGTCCAGAGTTCGAACGTTCAGCACAAGCGTTCGAACGTTGCCTGATAGAAGCTCCCAGGCCAAAGACCAGAGAAGAGCAAAGTTCGAACATTCAGCACAAGTGTTCGAACGTTGCCTGCCAGAAGCTCATGAGCCATTTTTCAGAAAGCACAAGTGTTCGAGCGTTCCACTTAAGTGTTCGAACGTTCATTACAGAATTCTATTTTGGGCAAACCCTAGTGGTTCTACTATATAAGAGTTGTTATATTTTGCCCTAAATGAGCTCTCTTACCTCTCTTAGACATTCAAGGACGGCTGCTAACATTTAGAGAAGGTTTTTTATTCTCTAGAGAGATTCATCCATTTTGAGCTGAGTTTTCCATCTCTAGAGTCCATTTCTTCTATCTTTGGTTCGTTTCATCTCGGAGTTGCTTCGAGGGTGTAGACGGAGATTCAAGCACGGGAGAAGATGAACGGTGAGGCGCCGGCATGAGGTTCTGCAGTCCTTAGGTTGTTGTTCAACTGGGGGAGGGGTTGTAAGTTCTCTTGTAATCTTTGAATTATTAGTGTTTGATCTCTTTCCTGGACCGAGTTCCAGGGCTCGTGGTTTTTTCCCTTGTTTGGAAGGGTTTTTCCACGTATATCGTTGTCTCTCTCGTGGTGATTGATTGTTGATTTTGTGATTATTGTTTGTGTTGTTTGAATTGCATCTTGTAGATCTGATTGAGGACCTTAACCCTTAGGATTTGGGGGTTTAAAACCTTCAATTGGTATCAGAGCAGGTCACACTAAGATATTGAGTGAAACGATCAATCAGATCTATAATATGGAATTCAACCAAGAAGGATCCTCTACCATAAGACCTCCTTTGTTACTTGGGTCAAATTATGCTTATTGGAAGGTTTGGATGATGGCCTTTTTAAAATCTATTGATGATGATGTTTGGGATTGTGTTGAAGTTGGGTACTCTCTACCCAAAATTGAAATTGATGGGAGTTTTGTTCTCAAACGTAAATCTGAATGGACCAAGGAGGAGAAATATGCTTCGAATTGTAATAGCAAAGCCATTAATGCCATCTACAATGGTTTGTCTCCTTCGGAGTTTCGAAGAATTTCCTCGTGCTCCACCGCTAAAGAATCATGGGACATTCTCCAAACGGTCCATAAGGGTACAGATAAGGTCAGACAGACCAAGCTCCAAAATCACACCACTGCATTTGAATCATTAAAGATGAAAGAATCTGAGACTTTTGATGAATTCTATCTGAAATTGAGTGACATAGTCTATAACTGTTTCAGCTTTGGGCAACCACACTACACCATTTCAGGACATACCTAACGGTTTAAAACCGTTACTAAAAAAATTTGTAACGGTTTTTCTGGGTCACAGTTTGGGCGTTTCTAATATGTTATAAACATTCCTAACGGTTATAAACCGTTACAAACACATTAATTATAACGCTTTATTTCCATTACTGAAATTAGTTCGTAACGGTTTTAATACTCATTTGTGTTAAGAATTTTAAATAAAAAAGTAACAGTTTTACAAGTTTTGTAACGGTATTTTACACTTAAATTTTTGTAACGGTTTTATAAAATTTGTAACGGTTTTTCGTGCCGAATTTGTGTTACTGATTCATAACATTCCTAACGGTTGTGAAATCTTTTGTAATATTTTTTAAGTGTTGCTATTCGCACAAATTAGTAACGGTTTATAACCGTTACAAAACTGTTTCATATGTAAAAAAAAAATTATCCAAAAACCACCCCTGAATACCGAACCTGCTGCATATATAAAAATGCCCTTTTACATGGTTCAAACATTAACAAGAAATCTCACACTAACATCCAATCAAATAATTTAAAAGCCTATAAGTTTAAAAAAAAATGACCCCACCAAGTCCCTCACCGAGACTCAACTGGGTGCACCAACCACACCCATCTGAGGACAGAGCCCTGTTCTTCATAAACCAAGCTATAAAAGGAAACTACACACTCAGTGGTTTTACAAAAATATTCACAGAGAGATAGAGTAATGAATCCAAAAGAACTACTCAAAGTCTTTCGTACAAAAAGCCTCTCAAATTGTTAAGACATTTGCAGGCAGATTACCTAACAAAAATAATATAATGACACCATGGGACAAATCAAATGGAGTCTCAATCTCCATTCCAAGAGTCTCTATATTCTTAATATACCAAGTGTGTAAAAATTTCAATTGTAAAAGATTTCTCGAAATTTCGGCATAGTCTCCCCCATACGTGTGACATTTTTTTTTTTTTTTACAACCTGCTAAGTACCTGTACATGACAAAAAAATACTTCATATAAACAACCCAATGCCCCAACACACTACAAAGTCATTCACCACTACGTCATCAGCATACACCATTCGACCTTCTCTGCTTTTAAATCATCTCCCTACCATGTTGATGTGTATACTCTTATCAGCCCATTTGCAAGTGATTCCATTTTTCTTTATTTTTGTTAGTTCAAGATACATCCAAACACACCTGAAATGCCTAACATGTTTGATGTGTTGGCATATATGTGTTATGTTGGCATGTTGGCATACATGTTTCAAGATACATCCAAATAACCACTGATAGTCTATTAAGCAGGTAAAAGATGATCTCAATGATAAGTCACATTCTCAGCCCGTGACCTTTATGAGGAAAGAAAATTCTCAATACAAATAATTCTCAATGGACAGCTCATTCATAGCATCAAATCCTCATTATTGCCTAGACATCCTTTTGGACTAAATACGTGATGCAAGATTCCACCAAGGCCATTTAGTCAAATTCCTAATTTAAAGCTCATGTCATTCTCATCCAATAAAACATCGAGTTCAATGAAACTGGGAAAAAAACTCAAAAAGGAAATCCAAATAAATTTAACTTTGGTGAAGAAAACAATACCATTTCGGCCATAAACGTTACATTCTCTACAACCTGTGGATACAAACAAAGAAAAACACAACATGAGTAATGACTTTAGCTTAAATGAAGACTAGCAACAAACGCCCATGCTTAGCCCGGGCCCAAAAGCGAAAATAAATTTAGAATTAAAGTAAAAGAAAAGATATTATTTAATTGAAATAGATCATATTACGATCCCTTGGATATCTAGAAGATTTGCTTAGTTGTTTGCCTTGGTATTGATTAGATTTGCTTAGTTGTTTGCCTTGGTATTGATTAGATTTGCTTAGTTATCTTTCTATATTAAGAGATTCCGTCCAATCTATGTAAGGAAGTTGTTGTGTTAAGAGGCTATATATGTGAGCCTGTAATTGATAAATAATGATAAGAAAGAAGTTATTATTCTCTTAGTTAATGCTAAGCTAAGTAATTAGAATCACAGTCTTTCCACCAACCCGGGCTCTATCACAACCCAACAACACTTTTAGAGAACCTGAAGCCCAACAACACTTTTAGAGAACCTGAAGCCCTATGCATAAGATACAGGTAACTCATCTACACAAGTAACACAACTAAACATGCATTCAACTCTAGAATTCTATAAATAATACAAAAATGCTTTGGTAAAAAAGTAAAAGACAACTCAAGAGGTTTCTTTGGCAATGAGCATATTGAAGAAAAAGAGATGTGTCTGAAATGTGCCAGCACAAATACTTTTTACACAGACTTTTTCTATTTTAACTATTTGTTATTTTGATTTCTAAGTCAGCACTTGTATTGTAGTAAAAGCTGCAGCAATTGAAACCGGTTTGTTGTATTAAAGGAGTAAAATATCTGCTTCTTCTTTTCCTCGAAGTGATTTTTTAAGCCTTTCAAAGTTACAATTTAGGCTATGGTAAATACATGTTGTTGTTCACAAACTGAAATGTAATTTCAATTAGTATACAGTCTTCATTTTTATTTGTAGACAACAATTATGAAGTTGTCATCTTGGGCAGAATTTCTGTCTAATTCTATAAAAAATAAAGAGAGAAAGGTCAATAATTTGTTACCTAATTACCACCTCTTTGAAGAGCATCAACTTCTTGAATCGAGAACTTAGCCATGGATACAGATTTCACCCTGTGAGTAAACTCACGACTGCAAGGCACAAAGAGAAACTATAAATAAAGGCCAACACTTCTGCTTTTGAGAGATGAAAGAAAATATACACACAATCTTTCTGAAGTGATAGGTATTGGAGGCCCTTTCCTCCACGACTAAAGAAGTTTGCATGTACTGGGAAACTAAATGATACGTTGGCACATAATGCACCACAATCAAATAAAAGCACCACCATGAGGAAATGATGTAAGAACTGACCCAATTTAGAAGGGAATTGACTACAAAGAGCATATAAAGGAATAGAGTTACATACCAGCTTGCACTCAAAAGTTGTGAAATACCAAAACGTGTAATACTCTCTACCAGAATCAGCGATATCAATGATAGCCTCATTCTGCAATCCATAGAAAGGATCCGGAACCACTTTGTTCTTTACAAGGATTGCCAAAACTCTGCATACCAACATTGAAATACACAAAGTTAGTTTTTTTCCATCTAATTTATCAATTTATAGTTTGAAGACCCAATTCAAGTTCGTCACCATCAACTATGATCACTGAAATCTAGTCGGTTATACTCATGAGCAAAAAAAATAGTCATATCACACAATGCATATAGTGCCAAAACAACAATATCAATGAGAGAGAGGCTTCTATCCAAGTAGCATGGAGATAAGAATTCACAATATCAAAATTAACATCACACAAAGCATAAAAAAGAGGGGGAGGTCTAATCAACCCCAACTCACCAAAGGAGCAACAACGAAATCGAAGGCTTGGGATAGATTGAGAGCTGAAACCCGAGGCACGTCATCATCGAACTCGGTCTCGACTCCGCAGTAACGCGAGTCGTTCTTGTCTCCTGGCCTATCTTCAAACGGCATCTCTTCCAATCTAACAAAAACAAACCAAAATCCTTTCGATAGCGAGAACAACAGTCAAATCTATGAAATTGAAGCTATAGAGAAAGGATTAATCAAATCAAGAAAGCTGTTTTTTGCCACTGAATAGCAGATAAAAGGAATGGATTCAGAAACCCAAATTGCAACTTGTTTTTCTTCTGTTTTGAAATGGATTCAAGAAGAATACGAGAGATAGAGAGAGAAAGAAACCCTACCTGATATATAGCATGGCTCCTTACCCAACCACATTACAAGGATTTCCATATTTAAGCTTGTATCCTTGCTTGGATCTGGAAAACAAATATATTATAAAAAAATTCAATCAGTATAATGAGGAAAAGAGGAGTGATTGTAATCCATCTCCTATTAGATAAAAATGAAGATTTTGCACTTTGGTGGAAATTCTCTGCAGGTCTTTCATTGTCTAACCATACTAGTTCAACATTTCCCTAGGATGGGTGCTTTAATCTGACACAGAAAAATCAGCCAGAGAACTAAGCTATCATTTGATTCACTGTCCACATCATCACATATGTCATCATCATACATAAAATTATCTTCTAAGCTATTTCCAAAAACATTTTCCACATTAAGATCAACACAATTAGGCTCTACATCATCCCTACGTAGCATGACTGTGAGGTTATTCTTCTGCAGTAGGAACCTAATTCGAGCAATAAAATGTTTAAAGGAGGGTTCCTAATAAAAGGAATTCCGAAAACCTTGTGCAGCATTCCAAGTTAATTGGTGACATGACTAGATCTTTTGGGCACCCATATTCCCAAAATTTACACATTAAGGTGCTGCAGCTGACCATAAACAATGCAAGATATCCTTTTTTTTTCTAGCTCATGCCAACAGCATAATTGAATGTAATGCTGCCATCTGAAAGAGATGGGATCACATTCCATAATCAGTGCGTTCCCAAATCAAGAGATGCCTCAAGCCCAAAAATAAGTTTCCATTATGCTTCTCTCCATTAGTGTAATAGAAATAATAATAATTTGGCTTCTATATTACTGTCTTATATCAGTTCTTACTACTGGATTTATGTAATTGATGATGATCACAACATTGGCACAATAAAAGCAACAAAATGATCCAAAATCAAGCAACAAAACCTAATCCCATAGGAGCTGCCAACAAACTCAGACATGACAGCCATCAAGTATATATGAAAAAAAAATTCATAAAAAAGGAAAGCCCTAAGCAATATCATTCCTAAAATACAGCCACAATAAAAAAATTGCAAGTGAAACCAAACGAAAGAAAAAAAATGCACTTGTAAATCAGTCATGGACGCCAATTTATAGCCTAGAGTATGGAAAATGACAGAGAACTCAAAATAGAGAAAAGCACCACCGAAACAAGGCACGCCAACTACTGTCTTATATCAGTTCTTACTACTGGATTTATGTAATTGATGATGATCACAACATTGACACATTAAAAGCAACAAAATGATCCAAAATCAAGCAACAAAACCTAATCCCATAGGAGCTGCCAGCAAACTCAGACATGACAGCCATCAAGCTTATTTGAAAAAAAAAAATTCATAAAAAAGGAAAGCCCCAAGCAATATCATTCCTAAAATACAGCCACAATAAAAAATTGCAAGTGAAACCAAACCAAAGAAAAAAATGCACTTGTAAATCCACCATGGACGCCGATTTACAGCCCAGAGTATGGAAAGTGATAGAGAACTCAAAACAAAGACCCTTTTCTCCCTCCATGGCCCTTCCCTTTCTCTTTCACCTCACAACATATAGAACCAAAGAGGGATATTTTCCCCCCTAACCAGAAGATATATATCAACACCTACCCTTTCCACAACCACCAAAACCCTAACCGATAAACAAAAAAAAAAAAAAAAACTCACATACACAGAGTAGCTAGGGGAGGAAGAAGAGAAGAGAGGGAGAGAAAGAGAGAGAGGACCGAGGGAGAGAAGAGTGGTGTGCAGGTGCGCAGGCGAGGGGAGACAGGGGAGGAAGAAGAAGAGAGGAACGGAGGGAGGAGAGTAGACAGAGAGGAAACATGCAGATGGGGAACAAGGGAGAGAGAGAACAGAGAAGAAAGAGAGAGGAGAGGAGGGGTGCGCGTTGTACCTAGTGCCGGGGATCAGGTGTCCGGCGGTGAGAGGGATGGGTTCTGGACGACGATGGGAATGAGAGGAGAGGAGGGAAAGAAAGAAACAAGGCAGCATGCTGGAGGGATAAGAGGGAAAAGGCACGCTGGAGAGAAAAAAATTGTGGGAAGGAAGAAAAAAATGTGGGGGGAGCCCACCAAGAGTGTGTGTATTTTAGGCGAAATTTTTTGGCCTATTTAGTGACAACATTCAGTGACGATCCAAAAACACCTCGTCACTAAAAAGTCAAATTTTGTAACAATATATTTTGTTCTCACTAGTGAGACGTGACGACTATTTATATGTGACAATAAAAATTTCTTGTCACTGATCAGTTACTTTCAGTGACAATATATACCTCCCTCACTAAATAGTTGTCACTGAATCCACATTTTCTTGTAGTGAGAGAGAGAGTCTGAAATCAAGGCGTGAAAGGAGAAGGCCATTTCGCGGGCGGTATTAACGCCAATAAAACGTTAGGAAAATATGAAGATACCGTAACAAAATAATTATTAAATCGAGTAAAATTAATGTAATACTTTAAAATCAATGTTAACGCCCATAAAACGTTAGGAAATTAGTTACACTTAAAAGCCGTTACTTACCAAAAACCTTTAGCGTTACTAATATCCTATTTTGGTGTAGTGCCAATTTTAGATAGTAAAGTAGTCAAGAAGATCCTAAGATCTCTTCCTCCTAAGTATCATGCTAAAGTGGTGGCAATTGAGGAGACAAAAAATCTGGATTCTCTGAGAGTTGATGAATTAGTTGGAAATTTGCAAACTTATGAGGCCAACTACTTGCATTCTCTCAAACCCAAAGGAATGACTCTTATTTCATCTAAAAATGAAAACTGTGAACCTGATGATGAAACAAATGATACTTCTGAAAATGAAGAGATGGAGGCTCTCTTTGTGAAAAAATTTAAGAAATTTTTGACAAACAACAAGAGTGGGATGAAGAGGAATTTTTTGAAAAACAAGGGACAAACTATGAATAGCTATATGTCCCTAAGGGTGACAAGCCCCCAGGCAAAAATTTGCCTAAGAATTTTTCTAAGGACATCAAATGCTTTGAGTGTCAAGGATATGGGCACATTGCTGCTAAATGTGTTAATCGTGTTGAAAGGCGATTGGATAGAGCTCTGAATGTTACTTGGGATGATGACTCAGAAGATGAGAAGAGTGAATCAGAGTCAATCCCTGAAGGTGGTAGAGAATTTCTTGCTTTGATGTCTCGATCTTCTAAAATCTCTTCTGTGCAGGGTTCTTCTGACAAAGATTCTAAGTCAGAAGATGAAGTGAATTTTCACGAATCATCTGATGATGATCAAGACTTGGAAACACGGTATGAAAAGCTTCTTAAAGATTCAATGAAGCTAGCAAGGAGAAATGAGAAAAAGTCAGTCAAGTTGAAACACTTGAAACTTGAAAATGTTACATTGTCAAATGAATTGAATGAAGCTCGGAGCAAGGTAAATCAATTGGAATTGAAGTGTTCAAAGTTGACTGAACTGGCAATTGATGCAAATAAAAATGGGTGTGATGTTGAGAAGCATCTGAAAGATCTCCAAAGTGAAGTAGCCATTCTCAAGAACCAAAAGCATGATCTTGAAGGAAAATTGAATATGGTGTACAGTGAATTGACTACAACAAAAAGTACATTCAAAAGGATGAACAATGGCTCCTTAACTTTGGATGAGATTCTAAGTCAACAAAAAAGGGATAAACATGGGATAGGATATGGTGATGTTGCTTCTTCATCCAACTCAAAGGGTAATACTATTTTTGTTAAAGGCCCCATCCAAAATGAAAACACCCCTATTGTTTCTACCATTACTCATGTGAATCTTGTTCCTAGTGCATCAAAAGGAAAAGTCATTCGAACTAAGTTTGTGCCTATTTGTCACCATTGGGGAGTGAAAGGCCATATTCGACCTTTTTGTCGAAAATTAATGACAAACTCTATCCCAACTTGTCATTATTGTGGGATAAGAGGACATATTCGACCACAGTGTCGAAAACTGAAAAGGCACTTACATGAGCAACAGAGGATGATACAATATTCTCCTCCGCAAGTCAAGACGAAATCGATATGGATTCGTAAATCAGACTTGTGTTGTAATGCGGTCTTGTCTCCACTAAAAGCACAAGACTCAAATGTGTGGTACTTGGACAGTGGTTGTTCAAGACATATGACTGGGAACAAGTCATTGTTCACTTCTCTTGAGATGCGTGATGAGGGTGTTATTCAATTTGGTGATGGAGGTAAGTCAAAAATTATTGGAAAAGGCACAGTTTACATTCCCGGGATATCTACTCTTTCTGATGTATTTCTTATTGATGGTTTGAAGGCTAACTTACTTAGTATTAGCCAATTGTGTGACATTGAGTATGATGTACATTTTTCCCTAAAAGAATGCACTATTGTTGACAAAAGGGAAAGAGTATTATTGGGGGCAAGAGAACTTCTGATAATTGTTACATTGTAGCAAAGGCAGATTGTATTGAAGGGGGATTTGTTGCACACAACTACTTTGGATGAAGCATATGTTGTCTATCTATGGGATTTCTCAAGGGATAGTTAGTGTTTTCTGCGATAACAAGAGTACCATAGATATTTTCAAGAATCTGATGCAGCTCTTTAGAACAATACACATAAATATTCAACATCCATTTTTTTATGACTTAGTAGAGGAGAAGATTCTGGTTTTGGAACACATCTTGTTTGATCATCTCTTAGTTGATCTCTTTACAAAGCCACTTGATCGAAATAGGCCTAAACCCCTTAGAATGTTTCTAGGTATTTGTTTGTTTTTCTAATCCCCTGCATTTCTGAAAGTTTTGATCATTCTCTTTGCACGGCACTTCAGTTTGAAAGTATTTCAAATGGGATGAGTTTGCTCCTTATTTCCATTACTTTTTCTGAATGTTAGCTTATCTTTTTGTCTCTTGGCGAATTTAGGTTGTTGACGAAGTCTTGCTGGGCTTACTCCCTAGCTCGTCTTGTTTGACATTTTTAGATTGCTGATGAAGATCTATTGGGTTTGCTCCCTAATTGGTCTTGTTTGGCTAGATTAGCCACAACAACAAGTTGCACTTTTAGCCACGTTTTTTAAAAACGTCGGTAAAGGGTATACTTTTGCCGACGTTTTTAAAATTCGTCGGTAAAAGTCTACCCTTTACCGACGTTTTTAAAAAACGTCGGCAAAAGTAAAGACTTTTACCGACGTTTACTAAAAAACGTGGCCAAAAGTACACCCTTTACCGACGTTTTTCAAATCGTCGGTAAAAGTAAAGACCTTTACCTACGTTTCCTAAAAAACGTGGCCAAAAGTACAGACTTTTACCGACGTTTCTAAAAAACGTGGCCAAAAGTACATCCTTTACCGACGTTTTTTAATAAAACGTCGGCAAAGTTCATTCTTAAATTTAAAAAAATTTGTTTATTTTTTAAATTATACCGACGAAATAAAAACGTCGGTAAATATGCTTTTAATTTTCTTTTTTAATTTTACCGACGAAATTAAACGTTGGTAAATATGCTTTTAATTTTCTTTTTTAATTTTACCGACGAAATTAAACGTCGGTAAATATGTTTATGAATATTTATTTATTTTATATTAATTTTACATACAAAAATACAAACGTCGGTAAATATGTATATTAATTTTTATATTAATTGTATCGACGAAAATAAAAACGTCGTTAAATAACTTTTTAATTTTTAATTTTTTACCTTTACCGATGAAATTAAACGTCGGTAAATATGTTTATTTATTTTTACGATCATGTTACCAACGAAAATAAACACGTCGGTAAATATCCTTTTAAATTTTTATTTTTTACTCTTACCGACGAAATTAAACGTCAGTAAATCTGTTTATTAATTTTTATATTCATTTTACTGACGAAAACAAAATAATTATATCCATGATGAATCAAGCAATAAGATTTGACCAGATAATCATTGTTGACCTCCTAAAGAGGATTTTAGGTTTAGATCGGGAAAAAGTGGCCCACAAAAATTAAAATTGAACCATTAACCCTTTGGTCCTTTTTGTCAATATCTCACAATACATGAAGGATCAATCGTTGGAATTTGATCCAGTAAACGTTACTTGCCATATAAAGGGGGTCTATGGTCCATATCTTGCATTAGAGATCCAGATTGTTCGGAAAAGTAGAAAAAACGGACTGCATGTCTTAACTCGTGAATGCACTATAGTAACCATGCATTAATCCAACGATCAGGGCCGGTCCTAACTTTTCAAAGGCCCGGGGCGAATCACTAAAATGGGTCCTTTATTCATTTTCATAGTTTTTTAATATATACACATATATATAAAATGTTTCCATATATTTAGCCCCAAAATAGTAATTTCATTAAAAATCAAATAACATCATATGATAAATACATTTAATACATAAATAAATAAATTTCTCATATAAGTCAAGCAAAATGTGACTAGAAGTTCTGAATTATTTTTAATATTAATATCATACATCAAAATTATTGCTAATAGCTTACAAAATTACAAAATATAGACTATTATATTTATGCTTGGCTATTTTGATTGAGCAGAGGCCGAGTGGTCCATAAACCATCTCAAACCAGTTAACCAGATAGGCAGATATAAATAATTAAAGATACCTTATTCTGTTATTCATTTTTCAAATTTTATCTGTATAAAACTATGAAAAAATCATATGATTCAGAATTTCAATTTTCGGATAATCAGATCATCGGATAAACACATAATTACATATTGTAACAAAATAAAAAATCTATTATAGATTTATAGAATAACTGAATAAGATTATTAGATTATAATTTATAAGAACTAAGAAGTAAGAAGATAGACGTTTACAAAAAAAAAAAGCAAATTTACCTGGTTTGGACTTTGGACGAGATTATGAACTGTCTGAGAGTCTGAGACTTGAGAGAGAGAGAGAGGCATGCAGATTGCAGATTGCATACTGCTGAGTGGCGTTTGGTTTGAAAGTTTGCTGGAGAAGATTTGGTTTGGTGGAGAAAATTGAATGTATGGGTGATGGGCAATTGGGCAACAGAGGCGGTAGGCTGTTTTGATTGGCTCTTTTGGGACGATGTCAATTGGCGCGATGGACCCTTTTTAGTTGAATAAATTAATAGGCATTTGCCAATTGGACATAGTGCAGTGGGCCCTTTCTATTTTAATTGTCTTTGTATTGTTGCCTTGTTGGGCTCCTTTAAAACAAATATTTAGACTCATTAAAATTTTTCGAAATAAATTATTAAGCCATATGACTCATTACATGTAATGAAGGGCCCCTTTCAATAATGGGCCCTGGGCGGCCGCCCCTCCTGCCGTTGCTCAGGGCCGGGCCTGCCAACGATTGATATTTATTTCAAATATATTTCATGATCCATATTGAATCAACATTTGGGGTTGGGACCTATAACTATAAATGACCTTTTGAAGAGGACTAAAAATTTGGATTGTGAAAATAGGGCGTACAAAAATTCATAAATGATGATCTAATGGTCTGTACGTTTTCATCAATACATCACAATCTATAATGATCCAATGGTTGACTTTTGGTATCATAGCCGTTTTTAGCCCCCCTAACATGATCAACGGTTTGGATCACAAATATTTGTCTTAGTGCCATTTGAAATGGACATAGTAGAAGCTTCATCCAAACATGCTAAAACCGGATTCCATTAGTTTTAAGCCAATAAGAAGAGAAAAGTAGAGATGCCAAACTGAACCTAAGTGTTAAAATAATTTTTATTGACGAAAAATCTATTTTTTGCGACGAAAATAATCGTCGGTGAATTTACCAAATTTTTTTCCCTCTTCCGCCACCGAAACCCCTCTTTTTACTATTAACATCATTTTCAAGGAAAATAAATATCAAAGACTATTATTGACGAATTCTATTATCAACGAATTTTATGACGTCAGTAAAATAAACTTTTAGTGATGTTTTTCTGTAAAAAGTCCCACGCAGCAGCTCTGGCATCTTCCTCACCCTCTCCTTCCTCTCCATCCCCATCCACTCCGACGACTCCGCCGCCCGCTTCGTCCCTGACGCCAGCAAAGCCTTCATCTTCCTCCTCGCACTGCCGGACGCCTCCCCTGCACTAGGTACAACCCCTCCCTCTTCCTACCCTCCGCAACAACCCGCACCATTCCCCCTCTCCTCTCTCTTTCTTCTCTGTTCTCTCTCTCCCTCGTTCCCCATCTCTCTGTCTGCTCTCCTCCCTCCCTTCCTCTCTTCTTCTCCTCCCCTGTCTCCCCTTGCCTGCGCACCTGCACATCACTCCCTCTCTCCCTCGGCTCTCTCTCTCTCTCTTCTCTTCTTTTTCTCTTCTTCTTTCCCAATTCCTCTCCCTCTCCCCTACTTCCTCCTCTGTTCCGCCCTGCGCCCACCTGCACACCACTCCCTGGTTCTCTCTCCTCTCTCTCTCTTCCTCTCTTCTCTATCTTCCTCCCCTGTTCCTCTCCTCTCCTCTCCTTTCTTTCTTCCTTATCCTCTCCTTTCTCTCTGCGCTCGATCTCACTGTCTCTCTCTCGATCTGCTCTTCCCCTCTCTCTCTCTCTCTCTCTCTCGCTCCCTGCTTTCTCTGTCTCGCTGTCTCTCTTCTCTCTCTCACTCTCTCACTCTCTCCAGACCTCTCCCAGACGCTGCCTGTTGATTCATTTGGAATTCGCGAAGGCGAAGACGAAGCCAATAGGGTGAAACGTTGATCTCGATCTCGACGATTACAGTGGAGAGACGAGCGACAGGGAGTCGACCATAGGTGGAGGTTTGCTCTTCCCTCTCTTCTTCTCAATCCCTGTCTTCTTTCTTTCTTTTTGTTTTTTTTTTCTCTCAGGTAAAATGAACATTTAGCAATATTTTTTGTAAAACGTCGGTAATGTTTAATTTTATTTTTAGGAAAATTAAAAATTAGAGTCCTTTACCGACAAATTTTTTTTACCGACGTAAATTAGCGTCGGAAAATTTATCACCGACGTTTTAATATAAAACATCGGTAAAGTTGGTAGACTTTTTTACTTATTTAAATTTTTTTAATTTTTACAAATAATTTTATAGACAAAAATTCTATTTTTTGCAAAGAAAAACAAATCCTATGCAAATTTCCCACCTTCTTTTTCCCACTCCCGCCACCAAAATCCTCATTTCATTCTCTCTCCTGCTCCTCTCCCTCTCTGTGCTCTCTCTCCCTCGCTCTCCCTCTCGCTCTCGCTCTCCTGCTCTTCTCTCACTCTCTCTGCCCTCTCACTCTCGCTCTCTCTGCTCTCTCACTCTCGCTCTCGCTGCTATTTCTCTCTCAGTGCGCTCTCTCTGCTCTCACTCTCCCTCTCGCTCTCTCTGCTCTCTCGCTCACCATCGCTCGATCTCTCTGCTCTCTCTCTCTCTCGCTAGATCTCTCTTCTCTGTCTCTCTCTCAGGGCACAATTAGGACCCACGCTCATGGACAGCCCCAAGGTCGTCGTGCTCGATATTCGGTTCCCGACGCTGTCGGTGGTGGAGTTGCAGCGACAACAGGCTATTGTCAATGCCATCGCCTGGGCGCCGCACAGCTCCTTCCACTTTTGCACCGCGCGGGACGACTCCCAGGCTCTGATTTTGGACTTTTCGTCGATGGGGCAGCCGGTGGAGGGGGGCCTGGATCCAATTCTGGCCTATACCGCCGGGGCAGAGATCGAGCACCTGCAGTGGTCGTCTTCTCAGCCGGATTGGGTCGACATTGCCTTCTCTAGCAAGCTGCAAATATTGAGGGTTTGATTTGATTTGGTTAATTCTGGATTCTATTTGTCTCTCTCTCTCTCTCTTTCTCCTTTCCTTGCAGAATTGGGGATTTTAGTTAGGGTGAAAGATGGGATAAAAAGGGGGTTTAGTGTTTTATGTGCTCTGTTAATATCTCTCTCTCTCTCTCTCTCTCTCTCTCTCTTGTTCTGTGATTGGTAGGAACTAGTAATTGTTAGTCATGTGCTTCTCTGTAAGTCATGTAGTAGAGGTGATTGTTGAGACCCAAGAGCATCCATTTGATTATCCACTGGTTCATCTTAGCCCCTTTCATCAAAATACTTATTTGTAAAGATTATGAACTATGCTCTCTTAATGTGCCAGGTAACTTCTTCTAGGTCTTTTACAATGGGGATTGAGATGTGGAAGCAAGAAACCCAGACTTAAGGTTGGCAAAATAATTAATACTACTCCTCCTACTGCTAACTACTATTTATCACCAGGCACTCACTGTCAAAAATTCCTTTTTGCAGAAATAAATGGAAAAACTTGCAACAGAATCAAACTCAAATGGGGAAGGTAATTAAGCTTCTTTCTGTGTCTTCATTACAATTTGTTTGTTCATCATTCCAAGGTTATGATATCATTGAAGTACCAAAATGGACTCAAGGATTTCTGTATAAAATTTTGTAGGGTCTCAAAGTAATTCACAAATTTTGTAGGGGATAATAATTTTTTTTTGACCCCTCTGTTTATTATATCTCAAACCCTTAAGTGGGGTGCATCATTTTCTTAGTTTTGTGCTTGTTATCAATTCTTTGCCATATTTTAAAACATTATCATTTTTTGATTGGATTGTTCAGTGATGGAGGTGTGGTGGGGTACTACTTACCCATTTGCAAGATAAAAGTAAATGACATTTATTTGCTTGTTTATGCCTTTTGTTGTGGTGGAAGAAGATAAATCTTGAGGAACTGATTGACCATTTTCAGTGATATGTGATGGTCTTCTTTTCATTTCTTAGTAATGGATGATTCTTCCCCACCATTTGCTTGTTTCTCTCAGATTTGAACCATTCCTCTTAATTATTTTTCTTTTTTGTTTAAGAATTTTTGTTAACAATTAAAAAAGGCGGCAAGATTGTGTGAGAAGATTCTAAAATTCTAAAATTCTAAAAATAACACACTGAGGTTGATTGAGCCATGCTTTTGTACCAAATGCCCAAGCTAAACATCTAGTTTTATTTTCCCAGGTCCCACATACATAGGTCATCAAACCATGAGTATAGGTCAGATTCATCTCCCTGCCATGACATCCAATGATAGGGACCCAACTGCTCAAATTGAAACGATTAACCATCACTGACACCTCACTACCCTCACTGTATAGGAATGGACCTTTGTCTCCTTTCACCTCTACTGGATTGATAGTATCATAGTTATAATGTTAATCATCATCTTGATCATCATTCATAATCATCATGACAAGGAGTTGGCACTATAAGTTCTACTTTCCTCCCAACTTCATCAGGTCATTTCTTTAAGTGGAGCTGATATTTAAGTACTGTGATAAATTCTTACAACTGCCTGCCTGTATGGTGAAGTAATTACAACTACCTGCCTGTATGAGGCTACTGAGGACCTGTGACCAGCACATGTTGAAGTAACTAACACATGACAGTGTAAAATAAATAAATTCAATAGAGAATTTAACCAAGCATGTGGTTGCTTCGGAGTTTTCCCATGATAAGAATTAACCAAGCATGTGGTTGCATCAGAGTTTTCCCATGATACTTCATCTCTTTTACCCAAAAAAGGGGTCTTTCTCTCAACCCCTTGTCATTAATTAGATTGTAGGAGATGGGCTCAAATATCTCAAGAGTTAAGAGCAGTTGTGGCAGAGAAGACAGAGAGGACAACTGAGAGATTGATTTTTCTTGCAATCGAACGTCGAATTCTCAAGAACTCGTCAAACTGTAAGTGAATGTTACGTTACTTGTCTCCTTAATTTTGTTGATGATCGATTCTTTCTTTTAGTTCTTTGATATCTAACACTAAAGTTTTAGCCATTGTTTTCTATTTGCTTTTTTTCAATGCGAGCAAGAATTTCTTGGACTTAATCTTGTTGATTCATTCTTTTTTCAGATACGTTGCATGATTTTTGTTGTAAATCTGTGATTTTGATATCATATAATCGATGATTTCAAGATGTTGTCGCGATTTCTCTAGGAGTTGTTTTGGTTACTTTAAAATTTGATTCCCCCGTGCATGAAATCTTGAAAATATCTGATTGTTAGAGGAAGTGCTTGTAATTATTTGTCTTTCTGTTCACGAACAAATTCTATGTTATGGGTCTCTTAATCTTTCAATTTCTAGCCCCAGATCGATACATGTCAGAAAACCCTAATCCTCTCTTGATTGAATGACATTTTGGACAATGTATTGAACTTTGTTATGTAATGAAGGATATTGATAGGAGTGTTGCAGATGTTTTAGTGCAAGTACTGTCTGCAAAGAGTTCAAATATGAAACAAAATTGATGGTGGATAGTTATAAAAGCATTAAAGCAAAGATGGCATTAAAGCATTTGACAAGGTTAAAAAAAATACAAACAAAATTAAAATTTATAAGTACAATTTTTTTTTGCAAAACAAAAGTTCCAACTGTTAACCATGGAGATATCCTTTGTAAATTAACAGAAGGGAGAAATAAAGAAATCACTATTCTTGTAGAAATTGAATTTCAAAATTCCAGAAAGTAAATTTAAATCGCAAACATAATTGATACTTTTTTTTCTATTTTCCCAATCAGGGATTACTGATCAAACAGCAAGGGGCAGCATAAAAGCACTATAGTACTATACTCACTTACAACAACCAACCAAAGCAAAGAAAAGAGAAGGGGGAAAAAAGAAACTGCACAATTACAGCAATGACCCAATAAATATACTATCTCTATCTACCCCTTTTTCCTCAAGACTCATGAGAGTCCACCAACTCCTTATCTTCTCCACCAATATGAACAAACACCACGTCCAACACCAAGGAAAGAAATGAAATCACATTGAGAATGAACTAGAACTTCCGAGGACACCTATCCAGCTCCAGAGAAGACACTCAAGCAATCACATCCAATCATTCGCCCTCCTCTATTAGCTGGGATGAGAAAAAATGCTTGAAGATTTTAATGCTGATTAATAGCAACCACCTCAGGTAGATTTGAGTCCTTTACTCCAATTGGGAGGAAAACGTCACTAGGAGTACAACATCAAGAAGATGACAATTTTCAGTTTTTTCCTTTTAGACATCCTGCTTTGCTGAGAAGTGGCAAGGACAGGATCATTGAGAAATGATGGCCTTACATTGTAAAGAGTCAAGAAAGGTGGATCAACATATTCCCCGAGTCTTGAGTGCAAAATTAAAGGCATCAAAAACCTCAAATTTGGCATGTAAGAAGTGAACTCAAGTAAATATGTTGTAATCATCTATGAATGTAACAATATTTGTAATGGGAATGTGAAATGGCAGGCACAATGCCCAAAACACACATGTGGATTAAGTCAAAACAATCAGTGGTAATGTCATTATGTGAGGGAATGGGATGAATTTTGCTTTGACAAAGTTTACAACTAGATAAAATATCTCTACAGGAACAAGGAATTTTCTTCATAAGCAATCCACTATTCAACAGTATAAACAACTTTTGAGCCAAACTATCACTCTGTTATTCTTCTTAGCCATTATCCAAATTTCATTTTTCCACAGTAGGATATCTTTCGTTCTTGGATTTGAGGATATTAGATTTCTTGGAATCCAGAGAAATCCTCACTCCAGAGTTCCAGCAACCCAAACAAGCCTAACTTGCCCCAAAAGAGGCTGATCCATTACAAGACGAGGGTCTATAAAAAAATTTACAAAGATGGCCAATCCATTTTGCATCAAGTATCATTCTGGAAATGTCATGGACCTTGTAGGTGAACGTGCAATTCAGTGATGATATGTGAGCTTAACATAAATGATGTTACGTGAGCTTAAAATGCATTAATGGTGGATAGTTATATAAAACAAAATTGATGAAAATGTTTGATTTAATGCCATTGTAGTTATACTCCTCTTTTGTTAAGCTTCATTAACTAACTTATTAGTTTATTACTAGTTGATAGATATGTAGTTGCATAGGTTTGGATTTCATTTCGTCATTGTCATATCAAGGTCCCCTGCTTCCACTGGATAGGGGATTTGATCTGATCATATGAAGGGGGCACATGGGCAACCTCAATGGTCTGGTCCCTTTGTGGGTGGGGCCCATCTGGATCCACCATCCAGCCAACCCATGAATGGGAGGCGTGAGTTCCCATTTCCTTAAATCTGGGAACAGTTGTTCCTCACCTTGGTTGTGTCATGTGACAACCTTATAAATTCATAACAACCCTCCCTTCTTGAAATAATTACAACAAGCCCATGGTTGATAGGGTAGTATTGTTAGGCATCATATGAGATTTCCCCCATGGCCCACCATCCATGTATAATTCAAGGATAAGGTGTGAAACAATCCCAAGTATGAGGTATGAGTTGTGCCTACACCTTTAAGGAACATGTGGTTCCTTTTGGGTTCTAACCCAGCCACTTACTTTATACTAAACACAAAAACCCCTTTGAATTATTTAATGATTCTTTTCTCCCTAATGATTGTGTGGAATCATATGATATCCATTAGTAGACATTTCCTAGTTGAGTGTAGATTCTTGTTCATTTTTACTGTTGATTGTAAGGAGCAAGATTCAAATTTAACTGACTTATATGACAACTTATGGTACTGTTGTTTTGAATTTTCTGAATTTTCTTTTCCATTCTGTATGTTGTTTTGGCACTCTCTCCTATTTCTTGCATTTGGTTTTTTAAAGATGTTTGTATTCATATAGTTTTGACATTGAGTTTGCATGTCAGATGAGGCTTGTTTGTTTGCCTTTAGTTTTGCTCATAAACATCAATTTATTATCCTGTATTCAGTGTAAAGCCATATTATTAAATAATATGGTATTGTCATAAATTCAATGCCATATTGAAAACCATAATTACCACTTGAGCTCCTATTTTTGTGTTGTATCAATGAATCATCTCGGAAGTACCACTTTGAACATTTTAGTTTATGCCTTTGTCACTTCATTGGCTTCCTTGGTAAGCATATGGAGAGATTGAACTTTAGATTATATTTTCTAGTTGAACTTAAAGAGTCATCTAAAAACAATTGAGTGTACTTCTTCAATGAATTGCTTGGGATTGTCAATACAACATGTTTTATGCCCATGTTCTTATTTTCTTAGTTTGACTAATACTTGTATTTGCACTTGCAAGAGTGATAAATAACTGTGAAGACATTTAATATGCTTCATTTTTCAAAATTTAGATTGAGTATTTTTATCTAGAAGCACAAGATGAGTACGTAGGGAACAGAGGGTGTCGTGTGTTGGGGCATTGGGCTGTTTATATGAAGTATTTTTTTGTCATGTACATGTACAAAGCAGGTTGTAAAAAAAAATTAAATGTCACACGTACAGGGGAGACTATGCCGAAATTTCGAGAAATCTTTTATATCCGAAATTTCGCTCGAGGGTAGAGTGACTTGTAGGAACTGACGGTTCGTAAATAGGGCTCACGGTTAGAGAATTACGACCGAAACACACGATTTTCCAACACTTAGGCTCGAAAACGGCCCGCCGGGGGTCCGGAACGGGAAACGGCCGCGGGAAAATTCCGAAACCGGCACGAGCACTTCGCTCGAGGGTAGAGTGACTTGTAGGAACTGACGGTTCGCAAATAGGGCTCACGGTTAGAGAATTACGAACGAAACACACGATTTTCCAACACTTAGGCTCGAAAACGGCCCGCCGGGGTCCGGAACATGAAAGGGCCGCGGAAAAATTCTGAAACTGGCACGAGCACTTCACTCGAGGGTAGAGTGACTTGTAGGAACTGACGGTTCACAAATAGGGCTCACGGTTAGAGAATTACGACCGAAACACACGATTTTCCAACACTTAGGCTCGAAAACGGCCCGCCGGGGGTCCGGAACGGGAAACGGCCGCGGGAAAATTCCGAAATCGGCACGAGCACTTCGCTCGAGGGTAGAGTGACCTTTAGGACTGACAGTTCGCAAATAGGGCTCCCGGTTAGAGAATTAACGACCGAAACACACGATTTTCCAACACTTAGGCTCGAAAAACGGCCCGCCGGGGGTCCGGAACGGGAAACGGCCTCGGGAAAATTCCGAAACCGGCACTAGCACTTCGCTCCAGGGTAGAGTGACTTGTAGGAACTGACGGTTCGCAAATAGGGCTCCCGGTTAGAGAATTACGAACGAAACACACGATTTTCCAACACTTAGGCTCGAAAACGGCCCGCCGGGGTCCGGAATGGGAAACTGCCGCGGGAAAATTCCGAAACCAGGCACGAGCACTTCGCTCGAGGGTAGAGTGACTTGTAATAACTGACCGGTTCGCAAATAGGCTCACGTTAGAGAATTACGACCGAAACATATTAATTTTCAACACTTAAGCTCGAAAACGGCCCGCCGGGGGGTCCGGAACGGGAAAACGGCAAGCGGGAAAATTTCGAAACCTGCACGAGCACTTCGCTCGAGGGTAGAGTGACTTGTAGGAACTGACGGTTCGCAAATAGGGTTCCCGGTTAGAGAATTATGAACGAAACACACGATTTTCCAACACTTAGGCTCGAAAACGGCCCGCCGGGGGTCCGGAACGTGAAACGGCCGCGGAAAAATTTCGAAACCAGCACGAGCACTTTGCTCGAGGGTAGAGTGACTTGTAGGAACTGACGGTTCGCAAATAGGGCTCCCGGTTAGAGAATTACGACCGAACACACGATTTTCCAACACTTAGGCTCGAAAACGGCCCGCTGGGGGTCCGGAACGGGAAACGGCCGCGGGAAAATGCCGAAATCGGCAACGAGCACTTCGCTCGAAGGGAGAGTGACCTTTAGGAAACTGACGGTTCAGAAATAGGGCTCCCGGTTAGAGAATTACGACCGAAAACACAACGATTTTCCAACACTTAGGCTCGAAAACGGCCCGCCGGGGGTCCGGAACGGGAAAACGGCCTCGGGAAAATTCGAAACTCGGCACTAGCACTTCGCTCGAGGGTAGAGTGACTTATAGGAACTGACGGTTCGCAAATAGGGCTTTCGGTTAGAGATTACGAACGAAACACACGATTTTCCAACACTTGGCTCGAAAACGGCCCGCCGGGGGTCCGGAATGGGAAACGGCCGCGGGAAAATTCCGAACTGGCACGAGCACTTCGCTCGAGGGTAGAGTGACTTGTAATAACTGACGGTTCGCAAATAGGGCTCAACGGTTAGAGAATTACGACTGAAAACATATTAATTTTCAGCACTTAAGCTCGAAAACGGCCCGCCGGGGGTCCGGAACGGAACGGCAGCGGGAAAATTTCGAAACCTGCACGAGCACTTCGCTCGAGGGTAGAGTGACTTGTAGGACTGATGGTTCACAAATAGGGGCTCACGGTTAGACAATTACGAACGAAACACACGATTTTCCAACACTTAGGCTCGAAAACGGCCCGCCGCGGGTCCGGAACGGGAAATGGCGGCGGAAAATTCCGAAACTGGCACGAGTACTTCGCTCAGAGGGTAGAGTGACTTGTAGGAACTGACGGTTCGCAAATAGGGCTCCCGGTTAGAGAATACGAACGAAACACACGATTTTCTCAACACTCAGGCTCGAAAACGGCCCGCCGGGGTTCCGGAAGGGGAAACGGCCGCGGGAAAATTCCGAAAACTGGCACGAGCACTTCGCTCGAGGGTAGAGTGACTTGTAGGACTGACGGTTCGCAAATAGGGTTCCCGGTTAGAGAATTACGAACGAAACACACGATTTTCCAACACTTAGGCTCGAAACGGCCCGCCGGGGGTCCGGAACGGGAAACGGCTGTGTGAAAATGCCAAAATCAGCAACGAATACTTTGCTCGAGGGTAGAGTGACTTGTAGGAACTGACGGTTCGCAAATAGGGCTCCCGGTTAGAGAATTACGTGCGAAACATATGATTATTTAAGTATATTAAACAATGTATTAAACGTGACATACAAATGTTGTCTTCCTTTTTTATTATTTACATATATATATCTGCCTCATGTATTCTTTTTGTTGTAGTTGTTAGTTAAGTGATTGAGTTTTTGATGTGGACAGAGGAGGAGCAGGATCAATGAGAAAATGAAAGCCTTGAAGAATCTCATTCCCTATTCGAATAAGGTTTTATGTTTTCAACTTATCTTAATAAGTTTTCCAATATTGTAAAACTGAAGAACACAAGCATGACAATTTCTAATCTGATCGGGCCCATTGAGCAATGTCCATATACAGCAGATCATCCTGTCAGAGCTTATACATCATGGTGGTAGGGGTCCCACAGGTAAAAATAACGAGATGTAGTGTGTTGGGGCATTGGGTTGTGGTATTGAAGTGCTATGGTTGAATGGTGTATGACTCATGACGTAGTGGTGAATGACTTTGTAGTGTGTTGGGCATTGGGCTGTTTATATGAAGTGTTTTTTGTCATGTACAGGTACTTAGCAGGTTGTAAAAAAAAATTAAATGTCCCACACGTACAGGGGAGACTATGCCGAAATTTCGACAAATCTTTTACATTCGAAATTTCGCTCGAGGGTAGAGTGACTTGTAGGAACTGACGGTTCGCAAATAGGGCTTCACGTTAGAGAATTACGACCGAAACACACGATTTTCCAAACACTTAGGCTCGAAAAACGGCCCGCCGGGGGTCCGGAACGGGAACGGCCGCGGGAAAATTCCAAAACCGGCACGAGCACTTCGCTCGAGGGTAGAGTGACTTGTAGGAACTGACGGTTCTCAAATATGGCTCACGGTTAGAGAATTACGAACGAAAAACACGATTTTCCAGCACTTAGGCTCGAAAACGGCCCGCCGGGGGTCCGGAACGTGAAACGGCCGCGGAAAAATTCCGAACCGGCACGAGCACTTCGCTCGAGGGTAGAGTGACTTGTAGGAACTGACGGTTTCGCAAATAGGGCTCCCCGGTAGAGAATTACGACCGAAACACACGATGTTCCAACACTTAGGCTTGAAAACGGGCCCGCCAGGGGTCCGGAACGGGAAACGGCCGCGGGAAAGCCCATGTACCTTGTTCAATGCCTAAGTAACTTGTTGGAATTGACGGTTAGTGAATCGGACTTCTGGTATACAAGTGAGACGCAAAAGACGTCTGATTGTCAACATTTTGCTGGAAAAAAGTTTGCAGAATAACTTAGGAAAAGTTATATATATACATGTTATTTTTAATTTATAATTTAATTCATTATAAAGATTTTAATGTTGTTTTTCTCATTGTAGATTGATGAACGCATTGGGGTCGGTTGCAGAATTGTTGGGATGTTAGACTTCTTTTCGGTTTATTTGTATATATATATGTATATTGGACATTGATATGAGACTGTATCATTATTGATTGTTATATTTGTTTAATGAGATGAATGATTTAATGAAAAATGGAGATGGTTGTCTGTTCATTTAGTAACTTTGTTTCATTGCATTTTATGTTGAATATTGGTAGATGAATATTTTATTTTTGATACAGGTGTTTAAATAGGTTTACAGGAAAATAATATTGAAAAAATAAATTTAATAAAAAAAAAGGACCTTTACCGACGTTTTATTTAAATAAAAACGTCGGAAAAAGAAAAAACAAAAGTTTAAAAAAATTAAAATATTTTTGGCGACGAAAATAAAACGTCGGCAAAAATTAAAAAGGAAATTAAAAAAAATTAAAATACATTTTGCGACGAAATAAAAACGTGGGCAAAAATTAAAAAGAAAATTAAAAAATGAAAATACTTTTGGCGACGAAAATAAAACGTCGGCAAAAATTAAAAAGAAAATTAAAAAAAATTAAAATACTTTTGGTGACGAAATAAAAACATGGGCAAAAGTTAAAAAGAAAATTAAAAAAATTAAAATACTTTTGGCGACGAAATAGAAACGTCGGCAAAAATTAAAATAAAAATAAAAAAATTAAAATACTTTTGGCGACGAAATAAAACGTGGGCAAAAGTTAAAAAGAAAAATAAAAAAATTAAAATACTTTTGGCGACGAAATAGAAACGTCGGCAAAATTAAAAATAAAATAAAAAAATTAAAATACTTTTGGCGACGAAATAAAAACGTGGGCAAAAGTGAAAAAGAAAAATAAAAAAATGAAAATACTTTTGGCGACAAAATAAAACGTCGGCAAAATTAAAAATAAAATAAAAAAATTAAAATACTTTTGGCGACGAAATAAAAACGTCGGCAAAATAAAAAATAAAAAATAAAAAATTTGAAATTATTTTCGCCGACGAAACAAAACGTCGGCAAAAGTAAAAATAAAAATAAAAAAAAATTTAATTCTTTTGCGAACGGAGAAAAACGTCGGTAAAAGTCAAATAATCGTCGGTAAAACTATAATTTTTGCCGACGAAAAATAATTTCGTCGAGAAAGGTTTTGCTGACGATGTTTTTACCGACCTCTCGGCGACGAAAAAATTTCGTCGGTAAATACTTTTACCGACAAAAACGTAACTTTTGGCGACGAAAATTTTCGTCTCCAAAAGTGCAGTTTCTTGTAGTGGATACATTATGATTGGGGTTAAATAATGTAAAAAGTTTTGTGCTTTGTTTTTTCTTTTATAACAAGCACCATATGCATATTACATATATACTGCATGTCTAATTATAAAACCGTTTTTATATCCAGAAAGAGATGGGTAAAGATTCTTTTAGTCCGTTGATGTGCATTCTTCGTGAGAACAAACTGACTGGCCCTAACTACGTAGATTGGAAGAGAAATCTTGACATAGTACTCACTGCTGAGGAGTACAAGTATGTCTTGGTAGAAAACTGTCCGGATATTGATGCTAATCCTACTGATGACCATTTAGAGGTTGAAAGGAAATGGAAGAAAGCGAACAGCATGGCTAAATACTACATGCTCGCTTCCATGTCTAACGTGTTGCAAACACAGCACGAGCATATGGACACAGCCTATGAAATCATGATGTCCTTGTCTGAGATGTTCGCAGACAAGAGCAGGCCAGCTAGGCAAGCTGCTATGAGGACCATCATGAATGCTAGGATGGCTGAGGGAACACCTGTCAGAGAGCATATGCTCAAGCTGATGGATTGTTTCAATGAAGCTGAGATTCTAGGGGCTGAGATTGATGCAGGGAGTCAGACTGACATGATTCTCGAAACTTTGCCGGATTCTTTCAATTAGTTCAAGCTCAATTTCAATATGAGCAAGATGGACATGACTCTACCTGAGTTAATGAAAGAACTCCAGGTGGCAGAGGCCATCATGAAGCCCAAAGCCCAAGCTCATTTTTTCCAGTCTTCCTCTAAACTAAACCCGAAAGGGAAGAAGTCCAAGAAGAAGCAGAATAAGGGAAAAGGGCAGAAAAAGGACAACACTGGTAATAAGAAGGACAAGGGTACAGATGGAAAGCCCAAAGGAAAATGCTTCAAGTGTGGCCTCAAAGGTCATTGGAAGAAAGATTGTCCCAAGTTCTTGGCCTCAGTTAAGAAAGGTACATCTTTTTCATACTACATTGAAACTTGTCTAGTGGTTGATTCTACTGACTCATGGATAGTAGACTCAGGAGCTACTAATCATATCTGCAATTCATTGCAGGGGTTTTAGATAATGCAGAGAATTGAGAAAGGAGAGTTTGCTTTTAGAGTCGGAACTGGAGCTAAAGTTTGGGCAGTTGCAGTAGGAGTAGTTACCTTACATTTTCCATGTAATAGGATATTAGTTTTAAATAACGTTTTCTATGTTCCGGACATGAGGAAGAATTTAATTTCAGTTTCCAGATTAATTGAATTTAATTATTCAGTTTCTTTCCATTCTGGTGTTGATATCAGTAGAGATGGAAATTTATGTTCCGGTAGAATACATGACAACTTATTTTATATATATCCTATTGCTCCTACACTGCATATGTACAACAGGAAAACTCAACTTCCCTTAAGAGGAAGGTATCTTCAATCAGTGACACATATCTTTGGCACTTACGTTTGGGTCACATTAACCTAAAACGGATTCAGAGGTTGGTAGAAGATGGGCCTTTGAGCTCATTAGATTTCGAACCTTTCCTCAGTGCGAATCTTGTCTCAAGGGAAAGATGACCAAAAGGTCATTCTCTGGAAAGGGACTAAGGTCAAAGGAGTTGTTAGAATTGATTCACACTGATGTGTGTGGTCCTATGAACAAACCGGCTCGGAGGGTATGAGTATTACATCACCTTCATCGATGATTACTCTAGGTATGGATATGTATACTTAATGCGACGCAAGTCTGAGGCGTTTGATAAGTTCAAGCAATTCAAGGCTGAGGCGGAGCTATAACTAGGGAAACATATCAAAGCCCTTCGATCTGATCGAGGTGGCGAGTACCTCCTGGGTGAGTTCAAGAAGTACCTCACACAACATGGGATTGTGTCTCAGTTGTCTGCACCGGGTACACCCCAGCAAAATGGTGTAGCGGAGAGAAGAAACCGTACCCTTCTTGATATGGTAAGGTCCATGATGAGTCATGCAACCCTACCTATATCTTTTTGGGGATATGCCCTAGAAGCAGCAACATACATTTTAAATCTGGTACCTTCTAAATCAGTACCTAGGACACCGCAAGAAATGTGGACAGGTCGAAAACCTAGTTTAAGACATATCCACATTTGGGGTTGTCCAACCTATGTACTAAATGATAAAGCTACCAAGCTGGAACCCAAATCGGAAATGTGCTACTTCATTGGGTATCCTAAGGGAACGAGAGGTGGCATATTTTATCATCCAAAGGAGCAAAAAGTGCTCATCAGCACTCATGCTAGGTACTTGGAGGATGATTGTATGATGCACCAAGAGCTTAGTTGTAAAGAAACCCTTGAGGAGATTCTTCCGGGATCTCCTATAACATCTGTACCAGATCCTGAGACAGTAGATGAACAAGATATTCCTTTGAACACTCCGGAGCCTCATCGTAGTGGGAGAATTTCTAGACAGCCAGAAAGATATCTAGGAGTGTCTTTTAAGACAGACTCTGAAGATCTGGTTGAGGATCCTACTAGTTATGATGAAAGCAGTAACGGATATAGATGCTGACATGTGGCAGCAAGCGATGAAATCTGAAATGGATTCTTTGTATTCCAATCAAGTCTGGGAACTTGTAGATGCACCTGAAGGGATTAAACCCATAGGGTGCAAGTGGATCTACAAGAGGAAGAGAGGAGTGGATGGGAAGGTCGAAACCTTCAAAGCAAGACTGGTGGCGAAAGGATATACTCAGAAAGAGGGTATCGATTATGAGGAAACCTTTTCACCAGTGGCTATGCTTAAATCCATAAGGATTCTCTTGGCCATCGCATGTCATTATGACTACGAGATATGGCAGATGGATGTCAAGACAGTTTTTCTTAATGAAAGTCTTGACGAATGCATCTATATGATGCAACCAGAGGGCTTCATTGCTAGTGGCCAAGATAACATGGTTTGTAAACTTAAGAAGTCTATTTATGGACTTAAGCAAGCATATAGAGCATGGAACATCAAGTTTAATCAGGCAGTCAAATCCTTTGGCTTTGATCAAAACATTGATGAACCATGTGTGTATAAGAAAGGAAGTGGAAAAACAGTTGCATTTTTGGTTCTATATGTAGATGACATATTACTCATAGGAAATGATGTAGGTTTATTGTCATCCACAAAGGTTTGGTTATCCTCTCAATTTCAGATGAAGGATTTAGGTGAGGCCAGTTATATCTTAGGGATCAAGCTTTCACGTGATCGCAAGAATAAGATGTTATCCCTATCCCAATCTTCATACATTGAGAAGATATTGGTCAAGTTTAACATGCATGACTCCAAGAAGGGCCTCCTACCTTCTAGACATGGAGTACCACTGTCTCGAGATCAATGTCCAAAGACATCTGAAGAGATAGAGAGCATGAGGAGAGTTCCATATGCATCCGCTGTTGGAAGCCTCATGTATGCTATGTTATGTACTAGACCAGATATTTGCTTTGCCGTTGGCATGGTTAGCAGATATCAGTCAAACCCTGGACCTATGCATTGGACAGCTGTTAAGCATATATTCAAGTATCTTCAGAGAACGAAAGATTATATGCTAACCTTTCGAGCGGATGATCTAACGCCATTGGCGTATACAGACTCTGATTTCCAATCTGATAGAGATGCCAGAAAGTCTACTTCAGGGTACGTCTTTACTCTATCAGGAGGGGCTATATCATGGAGAAGTGTCAAGCAATCCTGTACTGCTGATTCTACCATGGAAGCAGAGTATGTGGTGGCATCGGAAGCTGCGAAGGAAGCAGTATGGCTCTCAGAAAATTCCTGTTGGAATTAGGAGTTGTTCCTGCAGTGCATAAAACGATTGTCATGTACTGCGATAACACTGGTGCTGTAGCACAGTGCATAGAGCCCAGGAATCATAAGAAAGGCAAGCACATTCAGAGAAAGTACCACTTGATCTGGGAATTTATTCAGGATGGAGAGATAGTGGTGGAGCATATTGCTTCAGCAAATAACTTAGCTGACCCATTCACTAAGACTCTTACTGAGAAAGTCTTCACTTCTCATGTTGAGTCTATCAGTGTTAGGTTAGGAAGTAGTGATCTTTAGTGCAAGTGGGAGTTTGTTGGGATTGGTGTATGCCCTAAAGCCCACTAGCTGCACTCTCATCTTTTGTTACTGGATATTACTGGTTATTTAATGGAATGACTCTTTTATGCTTAAACATGTATATATGTTATGGTTGTGTAAGGCCCATTGTTTCTAGTAAATGAATTAGGTGTGTAGTGTCTACAAACAGATAGGTCTAATTCATGGACCCTGGAAACATCATATTTGTTCATAACTGAGAGATGGAGCTGGGCACTTCATTTTGGTATAAGTTATAATGAGAGATTCTCCTGTATCCAGGGTGACTTACCTAAGTCATGGGAGGGCTTTCCCGGATTCATCTCATTAGTGCATATGCAATGCATTGAACAGGACCATGGTAGGTGTGATCTCTAAAATAGTATCATAGAGAGAGATCAAGTCACCTCATGCCACTGAGTGACCGGTGCTCTTAATCTTGAGCATTTGTGGATGAACTGACAGTCAAGTTCTTGTGCTTTAATTCATATGGGTGAGATTCTTTTCATGGGTCAACAGCTCTGTTTTTGGGTACTCGGACTTGATTAGTTAGGACATGCAGATGCAATATAGAATCTATGCCATCTGATGATGGAATAATCGTCCCCTTAGAATTATCCGATTAATCATCAAAATCTAAGATCTTAGTATATGGATGTTCCATATAGATATTGAACTTGTGGGTCGCTCCCTGGATCAAGGGAATGATATCTGAATGATGATTATGTTAAGGATATGAAGTTCTAAGGTTTAGATGTAATCGGGAAGGTTGATAGTACATGTGATAACCTGACTCGATTATGGATATTACATAGAGGGGCATTCAGGTCATTACACTTAGTAGGTCGAAGACAACCGTCATTTATGACGAGCTTATTATTATATATTTGTCCTTGGAGTTCAACCATAACTCTTTAGTGGAATGAGTTAAGGTTAAAATGGTCTTATGTGTGCTATGGTTTAGCATGGACATTTTGGTCATTTTGGGAGCCAATGGCAATGTCTTTTGTCCCTTCTCTAGTCACTACCAAGATTGGCATGGTTCCTAAGATGTTTAGATAACATTTGGATGAATTATTTTAGTGGAAAAATAATTTTGAGTTTTAAATTCAAATAGGCCTTGATGGCATACATGAATTTAATTATAGATAAATTGTATGTGGGCCATAGTGTGCATTCATCTAAGGGACGTCCATAATAGGACTTCCATGGATAAGGTTTCGATTTGAGTAGGTCTCTCTACTTGGAAGGTTGGACTCCTCTTTGGATTAGTATTCCTATGAGAAAGTTTCCTTTTTGGATTAGGAGCTTAAAATTAGTAAATGTTGTACAACTAGGATTACTAATTGCATGGGAAGTTCCTTTAGATTCCTTTTCTAATTGGAGAGTGTTTCTTAAAGGAAATAAATCTTTAGATTATAGTTTCCTTTTAGGACATCTATGAGAATTAGAAGAGATAAACTTTTAGGAAAGGTTTCCTCAAAGTTTCTATAAAAGAAACAACACCCCCCCTTGGACGTTCAACATACAAAAAGAGTGCAAGTTCCCATCCCACACGTCCAGCCTTGAAGTGCTTTCTTCTTTAGTGAAGAAACTTGTAGGTCTGAGATTTTTCCTTGGAAAAATAGTTCTCAATTCCTAGATTAAGATCCCACCATCTTAGCCAATCAGATTTGGAAGTGAGATAGAGGAGAAGATCAAAGGCGATACTACTGCAGAGAAAATTCCAGCAACTGTTTGCTAATTGCAAGTCTGAGTTCGGGCCTTTGATCTATTTTTTCAGAGATTTAAGTCTACAATCTTCGAGGTAATAGTCTTCTTCATTCTCCTTTAATTATACACTTGTTGGTCATGAATTCATGGAGTTCTCATGCGATCTATATGGCTGATTTATGCTACCCAAATTAGATTTTTTAAAATCTGTCATGTTACAAATTAGCCATGAATGTCTTCCGCTAATTCAGATCTGAATCGCAGTTTCTTACAGGCTTTATTTTTTCATAGGGTTTATTTTTTCTCGAGGGCTTTATTTTTTCCCAGGGCTTTCTTTTTCTCGAGGGCTTTATTTTTTCTCAGGGCTTTATTTTTTCTAAGGGCTTTATTTTTTCTCAAGGGCTTTATTTTTTCTTAGGGCTTTATTTTTCACGAGGGCTTTATTTTTTCTCAGGTCTTTATTTTTTCCTAGTGCTTTATTTTTTATCAGGGCTTCATTTTTTCTCAAGGGATTATTTTTTCTCAAGGGCTTTTTTTTCTCAGGGCTTTATTTTTTCTCAGGGCTTTATTTTTCTCAAGGGCTATTTTTTCTCAGGGCTTTATTTTTTCTCGTGTGCTTTGTTTTTTCTCAGGGCTTTATTTTTTCTCGAGGGCTTTATTTTTCTGAGGGCTTTATTTTATCTGAGGGCTTTATTTTTTCTCTGGGCTATATTTTTTTCTCAGGGCTTTTTTTTCTCCAGGGCTTTATTTTTTCTCAGGGCTTTATTTTTTCTTTAGGGCTTTATTTTTTCTCAGGGCTTTATTTATTCTCGAGGGCTTTATTTTTTCTCAGGTCTTTATTTATTCTCGGGGGCTTTATTTTTTCTTTCTCAAGGGCTTTATTTTTTCTAATCGCTTTATTTTTTCTCAGGGCTTTATTTTTTCTCGAGGGCTTTATTTTTTCTGAGGGCTTTATTTTTTCTCGAGGGCTTTATTTTTCCTCAGGGCTTTATTTTTCTTTCTCAATTGCTTTATTTTTTGTCAGGGCTTTATATTTTCTTAGGGCTTTATTTTTTATGTAGGGCTTTATTTTTTCTCAAGGGGTTTTTTTCCCAGAGCTTTATTTTTTCTTGAGGGCTTTATTTTTTCCCAGGGCTTTATTTTTTTACATGGCTTTATTTTTTTCTTAGGGCTTTATCTTTTCTCAAAGGCTTATTATTTTTTCTCAGGGCTTTATTTTTTCTCGTGGGCTTTGTTTTTTCCCAGGGCTTTATTTTAGCTTGAGGGCTTCATTTTTTCTCAGGGCTTTATTTTTTCTGAGGGCTTTTTATTTTCTGAGGGCATTATTTTTTCTCAGGGCTTTATTTTTTCTCGAGGGCTTTATTTTTATTTTTTCTCGAGGGCTTTATTTTTTTCTCAGGGCTTTATTTTTTTCTAAGGGTTTTATTTTTTCTCGTGGGCTTTATTATTTCTCAGGGCTTTATTTTTTCTCTATGGATTTATTTTTTCTCAAGGGCTTTATTTGTTCTCAGGGCTTTATTTTTTCTCGAGGGCTTCATTTTTTCTCAGGGCTTTATTTTTTCTTCAGGGCTTTATTTTTTCTTAGGGCTTTATTTTTTCCCAGGTCTTTATTTTTCTTTCTCAAGGGCTTGATTTTTCGCAGGGCTTTTTTTTTCTAATGGCTTTATTTTTTCTCAGGGCTTTATTTTTGCTAATGGCTTTATTTTTTCTCGAGTTCTTTATTTTTTCTGAGGGCTTTATTTTTTCTGAGGCCTTTATTTTTTTTCAAGGGCTTTATTTTTTCTCAGGGCTTTATTTTTTCAAGGGCTTTATTTTTTCTCAGGGCTTTATTTTTTATATAGGGCTTTATTTTTTCTCAAGGGGTTTTTTTCCCAGGGCTTTATTATTCTCGAGGGCTTTATTTTTTCACAGGGCTTTATTTTTTTACAGGGCTTTATTTTTTCTCAATGGCTTTATTTTTTTTTAGGGCATTATTTTTTCTCGAGGGCTTTATTTTTTCCCAGGGCTTTATTTTTGCTTGAGGGCTTCATTTTTTCTCAGGGCTTTATTTTTTCTGTGGGCTTTATTTTTTTCTCAGGGCTCTATTCTTTCTCAGGGCTTTATTTTTCTCGGGGCTTTATTTTTTCTCGAGGGCTTTATTTTTTTCTCAAGGCTTTATTTTTTCTTAGGGTTTATTTTTTCTCGAGGGCTTTATTTTTTCCAAGGGCTTTATTTTTTCTAAGGGCTTTATTTTTTCTCGAGGGCTTTATTTTTTCTCAAGGCTTTATTTTTTCTTAGGTTTTATTTTTTCTCGAGGGCTTTATTTTTTCCAAGGGCTTTATTTTTGCTCGAGGGCTTTATTTTTTCTCAGGGCTTTATTTTTTCTAAGGGCTTTATTTTTTCTCGAGGGCTTTATTTTTTCCCAGGGCTTTATTTTTTATCTGGGCTTCATTTTTTCTCAAGGGATTTATTTTTTCTCACGGGCTTTTTTTTTCTCCGGGCTTTATTTTTTCTCAGGGCTTGTTTTTTCTCAAGGGCTCTATTTTTTCTCAGGGCTTTATTTTTCCTCGTGTGCTTTATGTTTTCTCAGGGCTTTATTTTTTCCCAAGGGCTTTATTTTTTCTGAGGGCTTTATTTTATCTGAGGGCTTTATTTTTTCTCAGGGCTATATTTTTTCTCAGGGCTTTATTTTTTTCTCCAGGGCTTTATTTTTTCTCAGGGCTTTATTTTTCTTTAGGGCTTTATTTTTCTCAGGGCTTTATTTTTTACCGAGGGCTTTATTTTTTCTCGAGGGCTTTATTATTTCTCAGGGCTTATTTTTTCTCGAGGGCTTTATTTTTTCTGAGGGCTTTATTTTTCTTTCTCAAGGGCTTTAATTTTTCTCAGGGCTTCATTTTTTCAAGGGCTTTATTTTTTCTCAGGGCTTTATATTTTCTCAGGGATTTATTTTTTATGTAGGGCTTTATTTTTTCTCAAGGGGTTTTTTCCCAGGGCTTTATTTTTTCTCGAGGGCTTTATTTTTTCCCAGGGCTTTATTTTTTTACAGGGCTTTATTTTTTCTCTGGGCTTTATTTTTTCTCAACAGCTTTTTTTCTCAGGGCTTTATTTTTTCCCGAGGGCTTTATTTTTTCCCAGGGCTTTATTTTTGCTTGAGGGCTTCATTTTTTCTAAGGGCATTATTTTTTCTAAGGGCTTTAATTTTTTCTGAGGGCTTTATTTCTTCTCGGGGCTTTATTTTTCTCGAGGGCTTTATTTTTTTCTCAGGGCCTTATTTTTTCCCAGGGCTTTATTTTTTCATAGGGCTTATTTTTTCTCGAGGGCTTTATTTTTTCCCAGGGCTTTATTTTTTCCCAGGGCATTATTTTTTTACAGGACTTTATTTTTTCTCAGGGCTTTATTTTTTCTCAACAGCTTTATTTTTTCTCAGGGCTTTATTTTTTCTCGAGGGCATTATTTTTTCCGAGGGCTTTATTTTTGCTTGAGGGCTTCATTTTTTCTCAGGGCTTTAATTTTTCTAAGGGATTTAATTTTTTCTGAGGGCTTTATTTCTTCTCGGGGTTTATTTTTCTTGAGGGCTTTATTTTTTTCTCAGGGCTTTATTTTTTCCCAGGGCTCTATTTTTTCATAGGGTTTATTTTTTCTCGAGGGCTTTATTTTTCCCAGGGCTTTTTTTGCTCGAGGGCTTTATTTTTTCTCAGGGCTTTATTTTTTCAAAGGGCTTTATTTTTTCTCGAGGGCTTATTTTTCTTAGGTCTTTATTTTTTCCAGGGCTTTATTTTTATCAGGGCTTCATTTTTTTCTCAAGGGATTTATTTTTTCTCAAGGGCTTTTTTTTCTCAGGGCTTTATTTTTTCTCAGGGCTTTATTTTTTCTCAAGGGCGCTATTTTTTCTTAGGGCTTTATTTTTTCTCGTGTGCTTTATGCTTTCTCAGGGCTTTATTTTTTCTCGAGGGCTTTATTTTTTCTGAGGGCTTTATTTTATTTGAGGGCTTTATTTTTTCTCTGGGCGATATTTTTTTCTCAGGGCTTTACTTTTTCTCAGGGCTTCATTTTTTCTCAAGGGATTTAATTTTTCTCAAGGGCTTTTTTTTCTCAGGGTTTTATTTTTTCTCAGGGCTTTATTTTTTCTCAAGGTCTCTATTTTTCTCAGGGCTTTATTTTTTCGCTTGTGATTTATGTTTTCTCAGGGCTTTATTTTTTCTCGAGGGCTTTATTTTTTCTGAGGGCTTTATTTTATCTGAGGGCTTTATTTTCCTAGGGCTATATTTTTTCTCAGGGCTTTATTTTTCTCCAGGGCTTTATTTTTTCTCAGGGCTTTATTTTTTCTTTAGGGCTTTATTTTTTTCAGGGCTTTATTTTTTATCGAGGGTTTTCTTTTCTCGAGGGCTTTATTATTTCTCAGGGCTTTATTTTTTCTCTAGGGCTTTATTTTTTCTCAAAGGCTTTATTTTTTCTTAGGGCCTTATTTTTTCTAAGGGCTTTATTTTTTCTCGAGGGCTTTATTTTTTCTCAGGGCTTTATTTTTTCTCGTGTGCTTTATGTTTTCTCAGGGCTTTACTTTTTCTCGAGGGCTTTATTTTTTCTGAGGGCTCTAATTTATCTGAGGGCTTTATTTTTTCTCATGGCTAAATTTTTCTCAGGGCTTTTTTTTTCTCCAGGGCTTATTTTTCTCAGGGCTTATTTTTCTTTAGGGCTTTATTTTTTCTCAGGGCTTTATTTTTTATCAAGGTTTATTTTTCTCGCTAGGGCTTTATTATTTCTCAGGGCTTTATTTTTTCTCTATGGCTTTATTTTTTCTCAAGGGCTTTATTTTTTCTCAGGGCTTTATTTTTTCTAAGGGCTTCATTTTTTCTAAGGGCTTTATTTTTTCTCCAGGGCTTTATTTTTTCTCGTGTGCTTTATGTTTTCTCAGGGCCTTACTTTTTCTCGAGGGCTTTATTTTTTCTGAGGGCTTTAATTTATCTGAGGGCTTTATTTTTTCTCAGGGCTAAATGTTTTTCTCAGGGCTTTATTTTTTCTCAGGGCTTAATTTTTTCTCAGGGCTTTATTTTTTTCTCAGGGCCTTATTTTTTATCAAGGGTTTAATTTTTTCTCGAGGGCTTTATTATTTCTCAGGGCTTTATTTTTTCTCTATGGCTTTATTTTTTCTCAAGGGCTTTATTTTTTCCCAGGGCTTTATTTTTTCTCGAGGGCTTCATTTTTTCTCAGGGCTTTATTTTTTCTCCAGGGCTTTATTTTTTTCTCAGGTCTTTATTTTTTCTCGACGGCTTTATTTTTCTTTCTCAAGGGCTTTATTTTTTCTCAGGGCATTATTTTTTCTAATGACTTTATGTTTTCTTGAGTTCTTTATTTTTTCTGAGGGCTTTATTTTTTCTTAGGGCTTTATTTTTCTTTCTCAAGGGCTTTATTTTTTCTCAGGGCTTTATTTTTTTCAAGGGCTTTATTTTTTCTCAGGGCTTTATTTTCTCCGGTCATTATATTTTCTCAAGGCTTTATTTTTTATATATGGCTTTATATTTTCTCAAGGGTTTTTTTCCAGGGCTTTATTATTCTCGAGGGCTTTATTTTTTCCTAGGGCTTTATTTTTTTACAGGGCTTTATTTTTTCTCCACGGCTTTATTTTTTTCAGGGCTTTATTTTTTTGAGGGCTTTATTTTTTCCCAAGGCTTTATTTTTGCTTGAGGGCTTCATTTTTTCTTAGGGCTATATTTTTTCTGTGGGCTTTATTTTTTTCTGAGGGCTTTATTTTTTCACAGGGCTTTATTTTTTCTCTTGGTTTTATTTTTTCTCGAGGGTTTTATTTTTTCCTCAGGGCTTTATTTTTTCTAAGAGCTTTATTTTTTCTCGAGGGCTTTATTTTTTCTCGGGGGCTTAATTTTTTCACAGGGCTTTATTTTTTCTCGAGGGCTTTATTTTTTCTCAGGTCTTTATTTTTTCTCGTGGGCTTTATTTTTTCTTTCTCAAGGGCTTTATTTTTTCTGAGGGCTTTATTTTTCTAATCGCTTTATTTCTTCTCAGGGCTTTATTTTTTCTAATCGCTTTATTTCTTCTCAGGGCTTTATTTTTTCTAATGGCTTAATTTTTCTCAAGGCTTTATTTTTTCTGAGGGTTTATTTCTTTCTCAAGGGCTTTATTTTTTCTCAGGGATATTTTTTTTCAAGGGCTTTATTTTTTCTCAGGGCTTTATATTTTCTCAGGGCTTTATTTTTTATACAGGGCTTTATTTTTTCTCAAGGGGTTTTTTCCCAGGGCTTTATTATTCTCGAGGCTTTATTTTTTCCCAGGGCTCTAGTTTTTACAGGGCTTATTTTTTCTCAATGGCATTATTTTTTTTCAGGGCTTTATTTTTTCTCGAGAGCTTTATTTTTTCCCAAGGTTTTATTTTTGCTTGAGGGCTTCATTTTTCTCAGGGCTTTATTTTTTCTGTGGGCTTTAATTTTTTCTGAGGGCTTTATTCCTTCTCAGGGCTTTATTTTTCTCGGGGCTTTATTTTTTCTTGAGGGCTTTATTTTTTTCTTAGGGCTTTATTTTTTCTTAGGTTTTAATTTTTCTCGAGGGCTTTATTTTTTCCAAGGGCTTTATTTTTGCTCGAGGGCTTTATTTTTTCTCAGGGCTTTATTTTTTCCAAGGGCTTTATTTTTTCTCGAGGGCTTTATTTTTTCTCAGGGCTTTATTTTTTCCCACGGCTTTATTTTTTATCTGGGCTTCATTTTTCTCAAGGGATTTCTTTTTCTCAAGGGCTTTTTTTCTCAGGGCTTTATTTTTTCTCAGGGCTTTACTTTTTATCAAGGGCTCTATTTTTTCTCAGGGCTTTATTTTTTCTCGTGTGCTTTATGTTTTCTCAAGGCTTTATTTTTTCTCGAGGGCTTTATTTTTTCTGAGGGCTTTATTTTATTTGAGGGCTATATTTTTTCTCAGGGCTTTATTTTTTATCCAGGGCTATATTTTTTCTCAGGGCTTATTTTCTTTAGTGCTTTATTTTTTCTCAGGGCTTTATTTTTATCGAGGGCTTATTTTTTCTCGAGGGCTTATTATTTCTCAGGGCTTATTTTTCTCAACGACTTTATTTTTCTCAGGGCTTTATTTTTTTCGAGGGCTTTATTTTTCCCAGGGCTTTATTTTGCTTGAGGGCTTCATTTTTCTCAGAGCTTTATTTTTTTTTAGTTCTTTATTTTTTTCTGAGGGCTTGATTTTTTCTCAGGGCTTTATTTTTTCTCGGGGCTTTATTTTTTCTTGAGGGCTTTATTTTTTTCTCCGGGGTTTATTTTTTCCCCGGGCTTTATTTTTTCTTAAGGTTTATTTTTTCTCGAGGGCTTTATTTTTTCCCAGGGCTTTCTTTTTGCGCGAGGGCTTTTTTTTCTAGGGCTTTATTTTTTTCTAAGGGCTTTATTTTTTCTCGAGGGCTTTATTTTTCTCAGGGCTTTATTTTTTCCCAGGGCTTTATTTTTTATCAGGGCTTCATTTTTTCTCAAGGATTTATTTTCTCAAGGGCTTTTTTTTCTCAAGGCTTTATTTTTTTTTAGGGCTTTATTTTTTCTCAGGGCTTTATTTTTTATCAAGGGCTTTATTTTTTCTCCAGGGCTTTATTATTTCTCAAGGCTTTATTTTTTCTCTATGGCTTTATTTTTTCTTAAGGGCTTTATTTCTTCTCAGGGCTTTATCTTTTCTCGAGGGCTTCATTTTTTCTCAGGGCTTTATTTTTTCTCCAGGGCTTTATTTTTTCTCAGGGCTTTATTTTTTTCTAGGTCTTTATTTTTTCTCGACGGCTTTATTTTTACTTTCTCAAGGGCTTTATTTCTTCTCAGGGCTTTATTTTTTCTAATGGCTTTATTTTTTTCTGGGCTTTATTTTTTATCGAGTGTTTTCTTTTTTCTCGAGGGCTTTATTATTTCTCAGGGCTTTATTTTTTCTCTAGGGCTTTTTTTTCTCAAAGGCTTTATTTTTTCTTAGGGCCTTATTTTTTCTAAGGGCTTTATTTTTCTAAGGGCTTTATTTTTTCTCAGGGCTTTATTTTTCTCGTGTGCTTATGTTTTCTCAGGGCTTTACTTTTTCTCGAGGGCTTTATTTTTTCTGAGGGCTCTAATTTATCTGAGGGCTTTATTTTTTCTCAGAGCTAAATTTTTTCTCAGGGCTTTATTTTTTCTCCAGGGCTTTATTTTTTCTCCGGGCTTTATTTTTTCTTTAGGGCTTTATTTTTTTCTCAGGGCTTTATTTTTTATCAAGGGTTTTATTTTTTCTCGAGGGCTTTATTATTTCTCAGGTCTTTATTTTTTCTCTATGGCTTTATTTTTTCTCAAGGGCTTTATTTTTTCTCAGGGCTTTATTTTTTCCAGGGCTTTATTTTTCTGTGGCTTGTTTTCTCAGGGCTTTATTTTTTCTCGGGCTTTATTTTTCTGAGGGCTTTAATTTATCTGAGGGCTTTATTTTTCTCAGGGCTAAATTTTTTTCTCAGGGCTTAATTTTTTCTCAGGGCTTAATTTTTTCTCAGGGCTTTAATTTTTTCTCAGGGCCTTATTTTTTATCAAGGGTTTAATTTTTTCTCGAGGGCTTTATTATTTCTCAGGGCTTTATTTTTTCTCTATGGCTTTATTTTTTCTCAAGGGCTTTATTTTTTCTCGAGGCTTCATTTTTCTCAGGGCTTTATTTTTTCTCCAGGGCTTTATTTTTTCTCAGGGCTTTATTTTTTCCCAGGTCTTTATTTTTTCTCGACGGCTTTATTTTCTTTCTCAAGGGCTTTATTTTTTCTCAGGGCATTATTTTTCTAATGACTTTATTTCTCGAGTTCTTTATTTTCTGAGGGCTTATTTTCTAAGGGCTTTATTTTTCTTTCTCAAGGGCTTTTTTTTCTCAGGGCTTTATTTTTTTCAAGGGCTTTATTTTTTCTCAGGACTTTATTTTTCTCCGGTCTTTATATTTCTCAATCCTTTTTTTTTATATTGGCTTTTTTTTCTCAAGGGATTTTTTTCCCAGGGCTTTATTTATTATCGAGGGCTTTATTTTTTCTAGGCTTTATTTTTTTTTACGGGCTTTTTTTTTCTCCACCGCTTTATTTTTTTTCAGGGCTTTATTTTTCTGAGGGTTTATTTTTTCCTAAGGCTTTTATTTTGCTTGAGGGCTTCATTTTTCTTAGGGCTATATTTTCTGTGGGCTTTATTTTTTCTGAGGGCTTATTTTTTCACAGGGCTTATTTTTTCTCTTGGTTATATTTTTTCTCGAGGGTTTTATTTTTTCCTCAGGGCATTATTTTTTCTAAGAGCTTTGTTTTTCTTGAGGGCTTTATTTTTCTAGGTGGCTTAATTTTTCACAGGGCTTATTTTTTCTCGAGGGCTTATTTTTTCTCAGGTCTTTATTTTTTCTCGTGGGCTTTATTTTTTCTTTCTCAAGGGCTTTATTTTCTGAGGGCTTTATTTTTTCTAATCGCTTTATTTCTTCTCAGGGCTTTATTTTTTCTAATCGCTTTATTTCTTCTCAGGGCTTTATTTTTTCTAATGGCTTAATTTTTTCTCAAGGGCTTTATTTTTTCTGAGGGTTTTATTTTTCTTTCTCAAGGGCTTTATTTTTTCTCAGGGAATTATTTTTTTTCAAGGGCTTTATTTTTTCTCAGGGCTTTATATTTTCTCAGGGCTTTATTTTTTATACAGGGCTTTATTTTTTCTCAAGGGGTTTTTTCCCAGGGCTTTATTATTCTCGAAGGCTTTAATTTTTCCCAGGGCTCTATTTTTACAGGGCTTTATTTTTTCTCAATGGCATATTTTTTTCAGGGCTTTATTTTTTCTCGAGAGCTTATTTTTTCCAAGGTTTATTTTTGCTTGAGGGCTTCATTTTTCTCAGGGCTTATTTTTTCTGTGGGCTTTATTTTTTCTGAGGGCTTTATTCCTTCTCAGGGCTTTATTTTTCGGGGCTTTTTTCTGAGGGCTTTATTTTTCTTAGGGCTTTATTTTTCTTAGGTTTTTTCTCGAGGGCTTTTTAGGGCTTTATTTGCTCGAGGGCTTTATTTTTTCCAGGGCTTTATTTTTTCCAAGGGCTTTATTTTTCTCGAGGGCATATTTTTCTCAGGGCTTTATATTTTTCCCACGGCTTTATTTTTTTATGGGCTTCATTTTCTCAAAGGATTTATTTTTCCTCAAGGGCTTTTTTTTCTCAGGGCTTTATTTTTTCTCAGGGCTTTTACTTTTTATCAAGGCTCTATTTTCTCAGGGCTTTT
>CM022946.1:64582653-64833327 GCA_012931725.1 Litsea cubeba
CCGCACACACCGCACCATTCCCCCTCTCCTCTCTCTTTCTTCTGTTCTCTCTCTCCCTCGTTCCCCATCTCTCTGTCTGCTCTCTCCTCCCTCCCTTCCTCTCTTCTTCTTCCTCCCCTGTCTCCCCTTGCCTGCGCACCTGCACATCACTCCCTCTCTCCCTCGGCTCTCTCTCTCTCTCTTCTTTTCTCTTCTTCTTTCCCAATTCCTCTCCCTCTCCCCTACTTCCTCCTTGTTCCGCCCTGTGCCCACCTGCACACCACTCCCTTGGTTCTCTCTCTCTCTCTCTCTCTTCCTCCCTGTTCCTCTCCTCTCCTCTCCTTTCTTTCTTCCTTATCCTCTCCTTTCTCTCTGCGCTCGATCTCACTGTCTCTCTCTCGATCTGCTTTCCTCTCTCCTCTCTCTCTCTCGCTCTCTGCTTTCTCTTCTCGTTGTCTCTTTTCTCTCTCTCACTCTCTCCAGACCTCTCCCAGACGCTGCCTGTTGATTCATTTGGAATTCGCGAAGGCGAAGACGAAGCCAATAGGGTGAAACATTGATCTCGATCTCGACGATTACAGTGGAGAGACGAGCGACAGGGAGTCGACCATAGGTGGAGGTTTGCTCTTCCCTCTCTTCTTCTCAATCCCTGTCTTCTTTCTTTCTTTGTTTTTTTTTTCTCTCAGGTAAAATGAACATTTAGCAATATTTTTTGTAAAACGTCGGTAATGTTTAATTTTATTTTTAGGAAAATTAAAAATTAGAGTCCTTTACCGACAAATTTTTTTTACCGACGTAAATTAGCGTCGGAAAATTTATCACCGACGTTTAATATAAAACATCGGTAAAGTTGGTAGACTTTTTACTTATTTAAATTTTTTTTAATTTTTACAAATAATTTTATAGCAAAAATTCTATTTTTTGCAAAGAAAAACAAAATCAAATCTATGCAAATTTCCCACCTTCTTTTTCCCACTCCCGCCACCAAATCCTCATTTCATTCTCTCTCCTGCTCCTCTCCCTCTCTGTGCTCTCTCTCCCTCGCTCTCCCTCTCCCTCTCGCTCTCGCTCTCGCTCTCCTGCTCTTCTCTCACTCTCTCTGCCCTCTCACTCTCGCTCTCTCTGCTCTCTCACTCTCGCTCTCGCTGCTATTTCTCTCTCAGTGCGCTTCTCTCTGCTCTCACTCTCCCTCTCGCTCACCATCGCTCGATCTCTCTGCTCTCTCTCGCTCTCGCTAGATCTCTCTTCTCTGTCTCTCTCTCAGGGCACAATTAGGACCCACGCTCATGGACAGCCCCAAGGTCGTCGTGCTCGACATTCGGTTCCCGACGCTGTCGGTGGTGGAGTTGCAGCGACACCAGGCTATTGTCAATGCCATCGCCTGGGCGCCGCACAGCTCCTTCCACATTTGCACCGCGCGGGACGACTCCCAGGCTCTGATTTGGGACTTTTCGTCGATGGGGCAGCCGGTGGAGGGGGGCCTGGATCCAATTCTGGCCTATACCGCCGGGGCAGAGATCGAGCACCTGCAGTGGTCGTCTTCTCAGCCGGATTGGGTCGACATTGCCTTCTCTAGCAAGCTGCAAATATTGAGGGTTTGATTTGATTTGGTTAATTCTGGATTCTATTTGTCTCTCTCTCTCTTTCTCCTTTCCTTGCAGAATTGGGGATTTTAGTTAGGGTGAAAGATGGGATAAAAAGGGGGTTTAGTGTTTTATGTGCTCTGTTAATATCTCTCTCTCTCTCTCTCTCTCTCTCTCTTGTTCTGTGATTGGTAGGAACTAGTAATTGTTAGTCATGCTTCTCTGTAAGTCATGTAGTAGAGGTGATTGTTGAGACCCAAGAGCATCCATTTGATTATCCACTGGTTCATCTTAGCCCCTTTCATCAAAATACTTATTTGTAAAGATTAATGAACTATGCTCTCTTAATGTGCCAGGTACTTCTTCTAGGTCTTTTACAATGGGGATTGAGATGTGGAAGCAAGAAACCAGACTTAAGGTTGGCAAATAATTAATACTACTCCTCCTACTGCTACTACTATTATCAACACACTCACTGTTCAAAAATTCCTTTTTTGCAGAAATAAATGGAAAAACTTGCAACAGAATCAAACTCAAATGGGGAAGGTAATTAAGCTTCTTTCTGTGTCTTCATTGCAATTTGTTTGTTCATCATTCCAAGGTTATGATATCATTGAAGTACCAAAATGGACTCAAGGATTTCTGTATAAAATTTTGTAGGGTCTCAAAGTAATTCACAAATTTTGTAGGGGATAATAATTTTTTTTGACCCCTCTGTTTATATATCTCAAACCCTTAAGTGGGGTGCATCATTTTCTTAGTTTTGTGCTTGTTATCAATTCTTTGCCATATTTTTAAAACATTATCATTTTTGATTGGATTGTTCAGTGATGGAGGTGTGGTGGGGTACTACTTACCCATTTGCAAGATAAAAGTAAATGACATTTATTTGCTTGTTTATGCCTTTGTTGTGGTGGAAGAAGATAAATCTTGAGGAACTGATTGACCATTTTCAGTGATATGTGATGGTCTTCTTTCAGTTCTTAGTAATGGATGATTCTTCCCCACCATTTTGCTTGTTTCTCTCAGATTTGAACCATTCCTCTAATTATTTTTCTGTTTTGTTTAAGAATTGTTGGTTAACAATTAAAAAGGCGGCAAGATTGTGGTGAGAAGATTCTAAAATTCTAAAATTCTAAAAATAACACACTGAGGTTGATTGAGCCATGCTTTTGGTACCAAATGCCCAAGCTAAACATCTAGTTTTATTTTCCCAGGTCCCACATACATAGGTCAATCAAACCATGAGTATAGGTCAGATCATCTCCCTGCCATGACATCCAATGATAGGGACCCAACTGCTCAAATTGAAACGATTAACCATCACTGACACCTCACTACCTCACTGTATAGGAATGGACCTTTGTCTCCTTTCACCTCTACTGGATTGATAGTATCATAGTTATAATGTAATCATCATCTTGATCATCATTTCATAATCATCATGACAAGGAGTTGCACTATAAGTTCTACTTCCTCCCAACTTCCTCAGGTTCATTTCTTTAAGTGGAGCTGATATTTAAGTACTGTGATAAATTTCTTACAACTGCCTGCCTGTATGGTGAAGTAATTACAACTACCTGCCTGTATGAGGCTACTGAGGACCTGTGACCAGCACATGTGAAGTAAACTAACACATGACAGTGTAAAATAAATAAATTCAATAGAGAATTAACCAAGCATGTGGTTGCTTCGGAGTTTTCCCATGATAAGAATTAACCAAGCATGTGGTTGCATCAGAGTTTTTCCCATGATACTTCATCTCTTTTACCCAAAAAAGGGGGTCTTTCTCTCAACCCCTTGTCATTAATTAGATGTAGGAGATGGGCTCAAATATCTCAAGAGTTAAGAGCAGTTGTGGCAGAGAAGACAGAGAGGACAACTGAGAGATTGATTTTTCTTGCAATCGAACGTCGAATTCTCAAGAACTCGTCAAACTGTAAGTGAATGTTACGTTACTTGTCTCCTTAATTTTGTTGATGATCGATTCTTTCTTTTAGTTCTTTGATATCTAACACTAAAGTTTTAGCCATGTTTTCTATTTGCTTTTTTTCAATGCGAGCAAGAATTTCTTGGACTTATCTTGTTGATTCATTCTTTTTTCAGATACGTTGCATGATTTTTGTTGTAAATCTGTGATTTTGATATCATATAATCGATGATTTCAAGATGTTGTCGCGATTTCTCTAGGAGTTGTTTTGGTTACTTTAAAATTTGATTCCCCCGTGCATGAAATCTTGAAAATATCTGATTGTTAGAGGAAGTGCTTGTATATTATTTGTCTTTCTGTTCACGAACAAATTCTATGTTATGGGTCTCTTAATCTTTCAATTTCTAGCCCCAGATTGATACATGTCAGAAAACCCTAATCCTCTCTTGATTGAATGACATTTTGGACAATGTATCGAACTTTGTTATGTAATGAAGGATATTGATAGGAGTGTTGCAGATGTTTTAGTGCAAGTACTGTCTGCAAAGAGTTCAAATATGAAACAAAATTGATGGTGGATAGTTATAAAAGCATTAAAGCAAAGATGGCATTAAAGCATTTGACAAGGTTAAAAAAAATACAAACAAAATGAAAATTTATAAGTACAATTTTTTTTTTGCAAAACAAAAGTTCTAACTGTTAACCATGGAGATATCCTTTGTAAATTAACAGAAGGGAGAAATAAAGAAATCACTATTCTTGTAGAAATTGAATTTCAAAATTCCAGAAAGCAAATTTAAATCGCAAACATAATTGATACTTTTTTTTTCTATTTTCCCAATCAGGGATTACTGATCAAACAGCAAGGGGCAGCATAAAAGCACTATAGTACTATACTCACTTACAACAACCAACCAAAGCAAAGAAAAGAGAAGGGGGAAAAAAGAAACTGCACAATTACAGCAATGACCCAATAAATATACTATCTCTATCTACCCCTTTTTCCTCAAGACTCCTGAGAGTCCACCAACTCCTTATCTTCTCCACCAATATGAACAAACACCACGTCCAACACCAAGGAAAGAAATGAAATCACATTGAGAATGAACTAGAACTTCCGAGGACACCTATCCAGCTCCAGAAAAGACACTCAAGCAATCACATCCAATCATTCGCCCTCCTCTATTAGCTGGGATGAGAAAAAATGCTTGAAGATTTTAATGCTGATTAATAGCAACCACCTCAGGTAGATTTGAGTCCTTTACTCCAATTGGGAGGAAAACGTCACTAGGAGTACAACATCAAGAAGATGACAATTTTCAGTTTTTTTCCTTTTAGACATCCTGCTTTGCTGAGAAGTGCAAGGACAGGATCATTGAGAAATGATGGCCTTACATTGTAAAGAGTCGAGAAAGGTGGATCAACATATTCCCCGAGTCTTGAGTGCAAAATTAAAGGCATCAAAAACCTCAAATTTGGCATATAAGAAGTGAACTCAAGTAAATATGTTGTAATCATCTATGAATGTAACAATATTTGTAATGGGAATGTGAAATGGCAGGCACAATGCCCAAAACACACATGTGGATTAAGTCAAACAATCAGTGGTAATGTCATTATGTGAGGGAATGGGATGAATTTTGCTTTGACAAAGTTTACAACTAGATAAAATATCTCTACAGGAACAAGGAATTTTCTTCATAAGCAATCCACTATTCAACAGTATAAACAACTTTTGAGCCAAACTATCACTCTGTTATTCTTCTTAGCCATTATCCAAATTTCATTTTTCCACAGTAGGATATCTTTCGTTCTTGGATTTGAGGATATTAGATTTCTTGGAATCCAGAGAAATCCTCACTCCAGAGTTCCAGCAACCCAAACAAGCCTAACTTGCCCCCAAAAGAGGCTGATCCATTACAAGACGAGGGTCTATAAAAAAATTTACAAAGATGGCCAATCCATTTTGCATCAAGTATCATTCTGGAAATGTCATGGACCTTGTAAGGTGAACGTGCAATTCAGTGATGATATGTGAGCTTAACATAAATGATGTTACGTGAGCTTAAAATGCATTAATGGTGGATAGTTATATAAAACAAAATTGATGAAAATGTTTGATTTATGCCATTGTAGTTATACTCCTCTTTTTGTTAAGCTTCATTAACTAACTCATTAGTTTATTACTAGTTGATAGATATGTAGTTGCATAGGTTTGGATTTCATTTCGTCATTGTCATATCAAGGTCCCCTGCTTCCACTGGATAGGGGATTTGATCTGATCATATGAAGGGGGCACATGGGCAACCTCAATGGTCTGGTCCCTTTGTGGGTGGGGCCCATCTGGATCCACCATCCAGCCAACCCATGAATGGGAGGCGTGAGTTCCCATTTCCTTAAATCTGGGAACAGTTGTTCCTCACCTTGGTTGTGTCATGTGACAACCTTATAAATTCATAACAACCCTCCCTTCTTGAAATAATTACAACAAGCCCATGGTTGATAGGGTAGTATTGTTAGGCATCATATGAGATTTCCCCCATGGCCCACCATCCATGTATAATTCAAGGATAAGGTGTGAAACAATCCCAAGTATGAGGTATGAGTTGTGCCTACACCTTTAAGGAACATGTGGTTCCTTTTGGGTTCTAACCCAGCCACTTACTTTATACTAAACACAAAAACCCCTTTGAATTATTTAATGATTCTTTTTCTCCCTAATGATTGTGTGGAATCATATGATATCCATTAGTAGACATTTCCTAGTTGAGTGTAGATTCTAGTTCATTTTTACTGTTGATTGTAAGGAGCAAGATTCAAATTTACTGACTTATATGACAACTTATGGTACTGTTGTTTTGAATTTTCTGAATTTTCTTTTCCATTCTGTATGTTGTTTTGGCACTCTCTCCTATTTCTTGCATTTGGTTTTTAACAGATGTTTGTATTCATATAGTTTTGACATTGAGTTTGCATGTCAGATGAGGCTTGTTTGTTTGCCTTTAGTTTTGCTCATAAACATCAATTTATTATCCTGTATTCAGTGTAAAGCCATATTATTAAATAATATGGTATTGTCATAAATTCAATGCCATATTGAAAACCATAATTACCACTTGAGCTCCTATTTTTTGTGTTGTATCAATGAATCATCTCGGAAGTACCACTTTGAACATTTTAGTTTATGCCTTTGTCACTTCATTGGCTTCCTTGGTAAGCATATGGAGAGATTGAACTTTAGATTGTATTTTCTAGTTGAACTTAAAGAGTCATCTAAAAACAATTGAGTGTACTTCTTCAATGAATTGCTTGGGATTGTCAATACAACATGTTTTATGCCCATGTTCTTATTTTCTTAGTTTGACTAATACTTGTATTTGCACTTGCAAGAGTGATAAATAACTGTGAAGACATTTAATATGCTTCATTTTTCAAAATTTAGTTTGAGTATTTTTATCTAGAAGCACAAGATGAGTACGTAGGGAACAGAGGGTGTAGTGTGTTGGGGCATTGGGTTGTTTATATGAAGTGTTTTTTTTGTCATGTACATGTACAAAGCAGGTTGTAAAAAAAAATTAAATGTCACACGTACAGAGGAGACTATGCCGAAATTTCGAGAAAATTCAAGTTATCAACATATCTTCATCTGGCCATATTTGGGGTATTTTGGATGATTTTGTTTCTTATAAGGCTTCGCCTGGCTTCTTGTACTTTGGGATAGCTTGAACATATGTTATTATTATTATTATATTTTTTTCAGGAAGCTCAAGAGTGAGTGGAGTTCAAGGGGAGGCTCTCAGCATTGTCATTGTTGCAAGGCAAGGTTATTGAAGACTCTTTGGAGTACAAGGAATCATGAGTTCTGGATTGCTTACTATCATGGTACTAAACACAAAAATTGAATTTTGGATTGAGAGAAGATGTGATTGTTTTACTATTGTGTGACACTCAGAAAATTCCTTATTGTTTGTGGATTTTTCAATTTATAGGACTATTGCATGATATTGGTCATGGCCCTTTCTGTATGAGCGCGAGTTTCTTCCCCGGGTTCTTAATGGATGCAAATGGTAATCCTTTACCTCGATCAATTAAATCTTGAGAATTGAAGAAAGAAGTATGCAGAAATAAGTTGTTGTTTCATTTTCACACATTACGTATACTAGACACTTAGTTGCCTAAATGAGGGTCGCATTTTAATGGGATAGTGTTTGCTTTCAAAAGTACATAAACCATTAGCTTTTTTAGAGCAAATATTATATATGTCACTTAGCTCGAGGGTAGAGTGACTTGTAGGAACTGACGGTTCGCAAATAGGACTCACGGTTAGAGAATTACGAACGAAACACACGATTTTCCAACACTTAGGCTCAAAAACGGCCCGCCGGGGGTCCGGAACGTGAAACGGCCTCGGGAAAATTCCGAAATCGGCATGAGCACTTCGCTCGAGGGTAGAGTGACCTTTAGGAACTGACGGTTCGCAAAGAGGGCTCCCGGTTAGAGAATTACGACCGAAACACACGATTTTCCAACACTTAGGCTCGAAAACGGCCCGCCGGGGGTCCGGAACGGGAAACGGCCTCGGGAAAATTCCGAAAGCGGCACTAGCACTTCGCTCGAGGGTAGAGTGACTTGTAGGAACTGACGGTTCGCAAATAGGGCTCCCGGTTAGAGAATTACGAATGAAACACACGATTTTCCAACACTTAGGCTTGAAAACGGCCCGCCGGGGGTCCGGAATGGGAAACTGCCGCAGGAAAATTCCGAAACCGGCACGAGCACTTCGCTCGAGGGTAGAGTGACTTGTAATAACTGACGGTTCGCAAATAGGGCTCACGGTTAGAGTATTACGACCGAAACATATTAATTTTCAACACTTAAGCTCGAAAATGGCCCGCCGGGGGTCCGGAACGGGAAACGGCAGCGGGAAAATTTCGAAACCTACACGAGCACTTCGCTCGAGGGTAGAGTGACTTGTAGGAATTGACGGTTCGCAAATAGGGTTCCCGGTTAGAGAATTACGAACGAAACACACGATTTTCCAACACTTAGGCTCGAAAACGGCCCGCCGGGGGTCCGGAATGTGAAACGGCCGCGGAAAAATTCCGAAACCGGCACGAGCACTTCGCTCGAGGGTAGAGTGACTTGTAATAACTGACGGTTCGCAAATAGGGCTCACGGTTAGAGAATTACGACCGAAACATATTAATTTTCAACACTTAAGCTCGAAAACGGCCCGCCGGGGGTCCGGAACGGGAAACGGCCTCGGGAAAATTCCGAAACCGGCACTAGCACTTCGCTCGAGGGTAGAGTGACTTGTAGGAACTGACGGTTCGCAAATAGGGCTCCCGGTTAGAGAATTACGAACGAAACACACAATTTTCCAACACTTAGGCTCGAAAACGGCCCGCCGGGGGTCCGGAATGGGAAACTGCCGCGGGAAAATTCCGAAACCGGCACGAGCACTTCGCTCGAGGGTAGAGTGACTTGTAATAACTGACGGTTCGCAAATAGGGCTCACGGTTAGAGAATTACGACCGAAACATATTAATTTTCAACACTTAAGCTCGAAAACGGCCCGCCGGGGGTCCGGAACGGGAAACGGCAGCGGGAAAATTTCGAAACCTGCACGAGCACTTCGCTCGAGGGTAGAGTGACTTGTAGGAATTGACGGTTCGCAAATAGGGTTCCCGGTTAGAGAATTACGAACGAAACACACGATTTTCCAACACTTAGGCTCGAAAACGGCCCGCCGGGGGTCCGGAACGTGAAACGGCCGCGGAAAAATTCCGAAACCGGCACGAGCACTTCGCTCGAGGGTAGAGTGACTTGTAGGAACTGACGGTTCGCAAATAGGGCTCCCGGTTAGAGAATTACGAACGAAACACACGATTTTCCAACACTTAGGCTCGAAAACGGCCCGCCGGGGATCCGGAACGTGAAACGGCCGCGGGAAAATTCCGAAACTGGCACGAGCACTTCGCTCGAGGGTAGAGTGACTTGTACGAACTGACGGTTCGCAAATTGGGCTCCCGGTTAGAGAATTACGACCGAAACACACGATTTTCCAACACTTAGGCTCGAAAACGGCCCGCCGGGGGTCCGGAATGGGAAACGGCTGCGGGAAAATTCCGAAATCGGCACGAGCACTTCGCTCGAGGGTAGAGTGACCTTTAGGAACTGACGGTTCGCAAATAGGGCTCCCGGTTAGAGAATTACGACCGAAACACACGATTTTCCAACACTTAGGCTCGAAAACGGCCCGCCGGGGTCCGGAACGGGAAAACGGCCTCGGGAAAATTCCAAAACCGGCACTAGCACTTCGCTCGAGGGTAGAGTGACTTGTAGGAACTGACGGTTCGCAAATAGGGCTCCCGGTTAGAGAATTACGAACGAAACACACGATTTTCCAACACTTAGGCTCGAAAACGGCCCGCCGGGGGTCCGGAATGGGAAACTGCCGCGGGAAAATTCCGAAACCGGCACGAGCACTTCGCTCGAGGGTAGAGTGACTTGTAATAACTGACGGTTCGCAAATAGGGCACACGGTTAGAGAATTACGACCGAAACATATTAATTTTCAACACTTAAGCTCGAAAATGGCCCGCCGGGGGTCCGGAACGGGAAACGGCAGCGGGAAAATTTCGAAACCTGCACGAGCACTTCGCTCGAGGGTAGAGTGACATGTAGGAATTGACGGTTCGCAAATAGGGCTCCCGGTTAGAGAATTACGACCGAAACACACGATTTTCCAACACTTAGGCTCGAAAACGGCCCGCCGGGGGTCCGGAACGTGAAACGGCCGCGGAAAAATTCCGAAACTGGCTCGAGCACTTCGCTCGAGGGTAGAGTGACTTGTAGGAACTGACGGTTCGCAAATAGGGCTCCCGGTTAGAGAATTACGACCGAAACACACGATTTTCCAACACTTAGGCTCGAAAACGGCCCGCCGGGGGTCCGGAACGGGAAACGGCCGCGGGAAAATTCCGAAATCGGCACTAGCACTTCGCTCGAGGGTAGAGTGACCTTTAGGAACTGACGGTTCGCAAATAGGGCTCCCGGTTAGAGAATTACGAACGAAACACACGATTTTCCAACACTTAGGCTCGAAAACGGCCCGCCGGGGGTCCGGAACGGGAAACGGCCTCGGGAAAATTCCGAAACCGGCACTAGCACTTCGCTCGAGGGTAGAGTGACTTATAATAACTGACGGTTCGCAAATAGGGCTCCCGGTTAGAGAATTACGAACGAAACATATTAATTTTCAACACTTAAGCTCGAAAACGGCCCGCCGGGGGTCCGGAACGGGAAACGGCAGCGGGAAAATTTCGAAACCTGCACGAGCACTTCGTTTGAGGGTAGAGTGACTTGTAGGAATTGATGGTTCGCAAATAGGGTTCCCGGTTAGAGAATTACGAACGAAACACACGATTTTCCAACACTTACGCTCGAAAATGGCCCGCCGGGGGTCCGGAACGTGAAACGGCCGCGGAAAAATTCCGAAACTGGCACGAGCACTTCGCTAGAGGGTAGAGTGACTTGTAGGAACTGACGGTTCGCAAATAGGGCTCCCGGTTAGAGAATTACGACCGAAACACACGATTTTCCAACACTTAGGCTCGAAAACGGCCCGCCGGGGGTCCGGAACGGGAAACGGCCGCGGGAAAATTCCGAAATCGGCACGACCACTTCGCTCGAGGGTAGAGTGACCTTTAGGAACTGACGGTTCGCAAATAGGGCTCCCGGTTAGAGAATTACGAACGAAACACACGATTTTCCAACACTTAGGCTCGAAAACGGCCCGCCGGGGGTCCGGAACGGGAAACGGCCTCGGGAAAATTCCAAAACCGGCACTAGCACTTCGCTCGAGGGTAGAGTGACTTATAGGAACTGACGGTTCGCAAATAGGGCTCCCGGTTAGAGAATTACGAACGAAACACACGATTTTCCAACACTTAGGCTCGAAAACGGCCCGCCGGGGGTCCGGAATGGGAAACGGCCACGGGAAAATTCCGAAACCGGCATGAGCACTTTGCTCGAGGGTAGAGTGACTTGCAATAACTGACGGTTCGCAAATAGGGCTCACGGTTAGAGAATTACGACCGAAACATATTAATTTTCAGCACTTAAGCTCGAAAACGGCCCGCCGGGGGTCCGGAACGGGAAACGGCAGCGGGAAAATTTCGAAACCTGCACGAGCACTTCGCTCGAGGGTAGAGTGACTTGTAGGAACTGACGGTTCGCAAATAGGGCTCACGGTTAGACAATTACGAACGAAACATATTAATTTTCAGCACTTAAGCTCGAAAACGGCCCGCCGGGGGTCCGGAACGGGAAACGGCAGCGGGAAAATTTCGAAACCTGCACGAGCACTTCGCTCGAGGGTAGAGTGACTTGTAGGAACTGACGGTTCGCAAATAGGGCTCACGGTTAGACAATTACGAACGAAACACACGATTTTCCAACACTTAGGCTCGAAAACGGACCGCGCGGGGGTCCGGAAAGGGAAACGGCGGCGGGAAAATTCCGAAACCGGCACGAGTACTTCGCTCGAGGGTAGAGTGACTTGTAGGAACTGACGGTTCGCAAATAGGGCTCCCGGTTAGAGAATTACGAACGAAACACACGATTTTCCAACACTTAGGCTCGAAAACGGCCCGCCGGGGTTCCGGAATGGGAAACGGCCGCGGGAAAATTCCGAAACTGGCACGAGCACTTCGCTCGAGGGTAGAGTGACTTGTAGGAACTGACGGTTCGCAAATAGGGTTCCCGGTTAGAGAATTACGAACGAAACACACGATTTTCCAACACTTAGGCTCGAAAACGGCCCGCCGGGGGTCCGGAACGGGAAACGGCCGCTTGAAAATTCCAAAATCAGCACGAATACTTTGCTCGAGGGTAGAGTGACTTGTAGGAACTGACGGTTCGCAAATAGGGCTCCCGGTTAGAGAATTACGTGCGAAACATATGATTATTTAAGTATATTAAACAATGTATTAAACGTGACATACAAATGTTGTCTTTCCTTTTTTATTATTTACATATATATATCTGCCTCATGTATTCTTTTTGTTGTAGTTGTTAGTTAAGTGATTGAGTTTTTGATGTGGACAGAGGAGGAGCAGGATCAATGAGAAAATGAAAGCCTTGAAGAATCTCATTCCCTATTCGAATAAGGTTTTATGTTTTCAACTTATCTTAATAAGTTTTCCAATATTGTAAAACTGAAGAACACAAGCATGACAATTTCTAATCTGATCGGGCCCATTGAGCAATGTCCATATACAGCAGATCATCCTGTCAAGAGCTTATACATCATGGTGGTAGGGGTCCCATAGGTAAAAATAACGAGATGTAGTGTGTTGGGGCATTGGGTTGTGGTATTGAAGTGCTATGGTTGAATGGTGTATGACTCATGACGTAGTGGTGAATGACTTTGTAGTGTGTTGGGCATTGGGCTGTTTATATGAAGTGTTTTTTTGTCATGTACAGGTACTTAGCAGGTTGTAAAAAAAAATTAAATGTCACACGTACAGGGGAGACTATGCCGAAATTTCGACAAATCTTTTACATCCGAAATTTCGCTCGAGGGTAGAGTGACTTGTAGGAACTGACGGTTCGCAAATAGGGCTCACGGTTAGAGAATTACGACCGAAACACACGATTTTCCAACACTTAGGCTCGAAAACGGCCCGCCGGGGGTCCGGAACGGGAAACGGCCGCGGGAAAATTCCGAAACCGGCACGAGCACTTCGCTCGAGGGTAGAGTGACTTGTAGGAACTGACGGTTCGCAAATAGGGCTCACGGTTAGAGAATTACGAACGAAACACACGATTTTCCAACACTTAGGCTCGAAAATGGCCCGCCGGGGGTCCGGAACGTGAAACGGCCGCGGAAAAATTCCGAAACTGGCACGAGCACTTCGCTAGAGGGTAGAGTGACTTGTAGGAACTGACGGTTCGCAAATAGGGCTCTCGGTTAGAGAATTACGACCGAAACACACGATTTTCCAACACTTAGGCTTGAAAACGGCCCGCCAGGGGTCCGGAACGGGAAACGGCCACGGGAAAGCCCATGTACCTTGTTCAATGCCTAAGTAACTTGTTGGAATTGACGGTTAGTGAATCGGACTTCTGGTAAACAAGTGAGACGCAAAAGCCGTCTGATTGTCAACATTTTGGCTGGAAAAAAGTTTGCAGAATAACTTAGGAAAAGTTATATATATACATGTTTATTTTTAATTTATAATTTAATTCATTATAAAGATTTTAATGTTGTTTTTCTCATTGCAGATTGATGAACGCATTGGGGTCGGTTGCAGAATTGTTGGGATGTTAGACTTCTTTTCGGTTTATTTGTATATATATATATATGTATATTGGACATTGATATGAGACTGTATCATTATTGATTGTTATATTTGTTTAATGAGATGAATGATTTAATGAAAAATGGAGATGGTTGTCTGTTCATTTAGTAACTTTTGTTTCATTGTATATTTTATGTTGAATATTGGTAGATGAATATGTTTATTTTTGATACAGGTGTTTAAATAGGTTTACAGGAAAATAATATTGAAAAAATAAATTTAATAAAAAAAAGGACCTTTACCGACGTTTTATTTAAATAAAAACGTCGGAAAAAGAAAAAACAAAAGTTTAAAAAAATTAAAATATTTTTGGCGACGAAAATAAAACGTCGGCAAAAATTAAAAAGGAAATTAAAAAAATTAAAATACATTTTGCGACGAAATAAAAACGTGGGCAAAAATTAAAAAGAAAATTAAAAAATGAAAATACTTTTGGCGACGAAAATAAAACATCGGCAAAAATTAAAAAGAAAATTAAAAAAAATTAAAATACTTTTGGTGACGAAATAAAAACGTGGGCAAAAGTTAAAAAGAAAATTAAAAAAATTAAAATACTTTTGGCGACGAAATAGAAACGTCGGCAAAAATTAAAAATAAAAATAAAAAAATTAAAATACTTTTGGCGACGAAATAAAAACGTGGGCAAAAGTTAAAAAGAAAAATTAAAAAAATTAAAATACTTTTGGCGACGAAATAGAAACGTCGGCAAAAATTAAAAATAAAAAAAAAAAATTAAAATACTTTTGGCAACGAAATAAAAACGTGGGCAAAAGTTAAAAAGAAAAATTAAAAAAATTAAAATACTTTTGGCGACGAAATAGAAAAGTCGGCAAAAATTAAAAATAAAAATAAAAAAAATTAAAATACTTTTGGCGACGAAATAAAAACGTGGGCAAAAGTGAAAAAGAAAAATAAAAAAAATGAAAATACTTTTGGCGACGAAAATAAAACGTCGGCAAAAATTAAAAAGAAAAATAAAAAAATTAAAATACTTTTGGCGACGAAATAAAAACGTCGGCAAAATAAAAAATAAAAAATAAAAAATTTGAAATTATTTTTGCCGACGAAACAAAAACGTCGGCAAAAGTAAAAATAAAAATAAAAAAAAAATTTAATTCTTTTGCCAACGGAAAAAAAACGTCGGTAAAAGTCAAATAATCGTCGGTAAAGCTATAATTTTTGCCGAGAAAAGGGTTTGCTGACGATGTTTTACCGACCACTCGGCGACGAAAAAATTTTCGTCGGTAAATACTTTTACCGACGAAAACGTAACTTTTGGCGACGAAAATTTTCGTCTCCAAAAGTGCAGTTTCTTGTAGTGAGCCCGGTAATGTAGATTCATTGAGTATGCTCCTCATGGGTTCTCATTTCATAGTTGAGAGTTCAAAAAAAAAAAAAAACTGCCTTGTTTGGATTCGTAGCCTTTTTAACCCGAGCAGTAAGCCCGTAGGGGTATTTCTATACCTAGTGCCCTAAAGTCATCTGATTTGGGAGTCATTGGCCTTTTGCTCGTTATAAGGGTTAAATAGAAAGCTTAAGGAACCAGACTTTGTAATTATAAAAAAAAAAATGCTTACGCTTTGTGAGAAAATGTTTTAGAAAAATTGAGTGTTGTTCAGTTTAGAAGGAGACATCCAGATGGGTTTTAATATTCAGGGGGAGTTTGATTATCTTGAAAATTGATTTGTCCCTCACACACGTCTCACTGGTCAAATCTTTTAGAAAATAATATTTTTCTTCGAACTCTTTCATTTGCAGCAGCCACCCCCACTCTCCTTTCTCTACTAGGAGCCTTCTTCATCAAATGGTGTGCCCAAAATCTTCTTCTTTACTAGGTTGTGAGCCTTTCATGTGTTTTTGTTATTTTCCTCATGGTTTCTTGGATATACCTTGTGGTTTCTCTATTTCTTGAAAAATTCTTGTCATCTTTTGTCTCATATGATAGATACATGGCTAATGATTCCTATTTCTCTTGGTTGTGTTTGAATAGATGGTTTTTTGAAGAAGTTGGGATGGTGTGTAGGGAGAGTTATGCATTGTTGAAAAGAGTTGATTTTTGTTCTGTTGATGGCTTTGTTTTGTGTTGGCTACTTTGACTATCTTGTGTTGAACTTTATCTCTTTTAACAATTATGTACAAAAAGGGGGAGAATGACTAATGGCTTTATTTTATTTGTTGGCTTGAATGTTTGGTTTGGCATTTGGTTTATGTGATTATCTTAGTTTCAATTTCTCATTTTACTGACAAGATCTTTGCCCAGTGGTTTGCAGGTTATACATGCTCCTCTTGTGATGATTCTTCAAATCTTTTGAGTGTTTGGGGCTTTCAAGGGTAGAATGTATATCTTAGGAAGTTTTGTCCATGAATTGCCAAAGGGGGAGATTGTAAGGTTTTAAGTGTTGGCATGATTCATGGGATTGGACAAAACTTGGATTTGATTTATGTGTTTTTCATTTTTCTAGAATGGACTACAAAATCCCATGGGAGTACAGCTTTCAAACCAAAGACCAGAGCTCTCGAACGTTGCTGTCCAGAGCCTTTCAAGCCAAGTTTTCCGAGAGCTCAAGAGTTCGAACGTTCAGTACCAGAGTTCGAACGTTGCTGTCCAGAGTTCGAACGTTCAGCACAAGTGTTTGAACGTTGCCTGACAAGCTCCCAGGCCAAAGACCAGAGAAGAGCAAAGTTCGAACGTTTAGCACAAGTGTTTGAACGTTGCCTGCCAGAAGCTCTCGAGCCATTTTTCAGAAAGCACAAGTGTTCGAACGTTCCACTTAAGTGTTCGAACGTTCGTTACAGAATTCTATTTTGGGCAAACCCTAGTGGTTCTACTATATAAGGGTTGTTATATTTTGCCCTAAATGAGCTCTCTTACCTCTCTTAGACATTCAAGGACGGCTGCTAACATTTAGAGAGGGTTTTTTTATTCTCTAGAGAGATTCATCCATTTTGAGCTGAGTTTTCCATCTCTAGAGTCCATTTCTTCTATCTTTGGTTCGTTTCATCTCGGAGTTGCTTCGAGGGTGTAGACGGAGAGTCAAGCACGGGAGAAGATGAACGGTGAGGCGCCGGCATGAGGTTCTACAGTTCTTAGGTTGTTGTTCAACTGGGGGAGGGGTTGTAAGTTCTCTTGTAATCTTTGAATTGTTAGTGTTTGATCTCTTTCCTGGACCGAGTTCCAGGGCCCGTGGTTTTTTCCCTTGTTTGGAAGGGTTTTTCCACGTATATCGTTGTCTCTCTCGTGGTGATTGATTATTGATTTTGTGATTATTGTTTGTGTTGTTTGAATTGCATCTTTTAGATCTGATTGAGGACCTTAACCCTTAGGATTTGGGGGTTTAAAACCTTCATCTTGCCAGTGCACAGCAGCTCAACAGCACTACTATCCATGGTTTCCATACCAACCCTTCTATTTCAGGAGTATAAGATCCGTGCTTAATCTCCTGAAATGGGAAGACAGCCTGGGGCGGACCTAGATATAAATGACCTTGGGGGTAGCGCATGTTAATTTTGAAATGACATGATATTCCAATGGGCCTCGACTAGGCCTGTCAATGGGCTTGGCCTATGCTTGGGTTGTCCAATCCCTTTCTGAAAACTGAACTGGCCTGTCGGGGGTTGTCCAATCCCGGCCCTAAATCGAATGGACCTACATTAAATCCCATCCGATACTAACCAGGGCCTAAGCTTAGCCTGATCCTTGACATAAGCAAAATATTCTCTAATTATTCCTACTGTCACTAGACACCCGGTATGAACCGGACTTTAAATCCTCCTCTTTTTTTTTTCAGACTTGGGACCGGCAATGCAATGCAATAAGCAACATGGCGGAGTTAAAAACTTTTTTTTCTTTTTTTGCTGGTGATAGTATAAAATCAATAGAAATGAATGAGAATGAGTAACCTATATGGGCCAAGTAATGTAGGATTGGTTAAAAACTTTCTTTTGCCAATGACAGTAGAAATCATAAAATCAATATAAATGAATGAGAATGAGTATCCTATATGGGTCAAGTAATATAAAAAAGAAATAACAAATTAACGGAAGTAAAAAATACAAGTAATATACTCATATTCACTGAAATATCAAAAGACAAGAATAAGGTGTTGTAGGCAATCTTATTAACAAAATAATGTGTGCTCCATTTTCAATCGCCCCGTAGCCGGCTCACTTGTATGTATCCCACATGTGCCTAGATTACAAAGTTACGGATGGTTTGTAACAGAATAATTCTCTTGTTCCAGTTTTATTTGTCAAAATAATTATTGTTTTGCTGACCGAAGTGAGAATCATCTCAAACATCCCTCTATTCACAAAGACGATATTTCTCCTCTTTCTAAGTAGGCAGGCGCAAATCACTAGAGTAGAAATCTTAGCAGCAAGGGTTTGGAAATATGCCCACAGATAGAAGAAACAGCTCACAATGCATACAACACATAGCATAAGTCACAAAAAAACAGAATGCATGGGAAAGACAGGCCTCGGGCCCAGCTAATTAACAAAAGGCCAAAGTCTCACTCTCTCTAAAACCATATCAGTCATCTATAAAATAATTAGTATGATTATCTTGCAGCAGGCCGGATCGGGCCTAAACGGGCTGGGCTGTTTCTTCCCAATCCTAGTCCCATTTTGGCCGGGCTTTAAAAATATTATCCAAGCCTAGCCCACTGGGCTCAAAATTTTTTAGAAGCCCTGTATTTTCGGGCTTGGGATGAGCCGGGCCGGGCCGGGTACCCGTTTCAACGCATTCCATTGACAAGCCTAGCCTCGACCACTCCCACATATATCTAATAAACAGTCGCTACATGTCTAAACTTTATTATCGCCCCAAATTACAAATCTGGAAAAGTCAAAAACAAATCCTCTTCGCGCCGATTGAGCTTTCCATCGTCGGTCTTCTTGTGGTTAGTCTCTCTCTCTCACGAAATAATCCAAAAGAAAATAATCTTGCTCCTAGGTTGTAGTATAATTATCCTAATCACTCTATACCTGAATGCGAATCATTAATTTTCAAATCCTAATCCAAACTCTAAGCCCTAAACCACAGACTATTTACAAGTCCAAAGATGACCAAATCACCATTGAGCACACTTTAAAATTTAGTTCATACATAAATAAGGCATACATAAATCAGGCCTTAGGGTTCATATGTTTGGATAACTTGAGCTATGTTTAAGTCAAATTTTTTCTTAACCTTGCCATGAGCCCATGACCAACTATAGGAAATTATTTTTATAGCTAAGGTAAGTGCAAGCAATCAAATTCCTTATATCCAAATAAAATTCCTTTGAAAGTCCAAATTGGGTAAATGGGTGCTCACCCAAATTACTATTTCCTGACATCCAAACACGTAGGATTAAATTAAGAAGATGTTATCTTAGGTTGTTTTGATGATGATGCATTGATGATCATCTAAATTTGGGAGAGGTAGTGGGAAGACCCTTCAATTGGGTAGGAGATCTGAGCATAGAAAAAAATTGTATCTATTTAAATGGAAATTTTTTATCTTTTGATATTGTTAATGTGAAGAAGTGAGCAAAGTCGAGTAAGAGTTTAGCATCACCTAAACAAAAATCTTGGGTCCATCACTAAAGACAACCCATGCAAATGGTAAAATTAAGAGCCCGCACAAACAGGACAAAAGCACACACAAGTGGAAAGAGGTGACCCACCAGAGTTCGAACCTTGGACTACCAGGTAAAAATGGCCACCACTTACCAGTGAGGTAAGTGGCCATTCTCAGCTTAATCTTTGTGGCCACCCAAGAGAAAGCCCTGCTTAATCCCTTTGTAGCCACCTGAAATGCATGGGTACCAATGAAAATGTATGAAACAAGAGAGTAAAGTAATGTCTAAAGAAATTATTTTAATCCATGTTTTGTGAGATTCAATCTGATGATGAAGATGAGCCTGGTGATCGAGTGTAAAATGGTTGGATTGATCCTTGAATAAGGTCATGTTCTTTTTCTTTTTTTCTCTGTTGGTAAAAAGAATGTGGTCATATTAGAAAATGATGATATCGTTTAATAGAGTTACCTATGAAATGAACTTAGCCATTAAAGCAGTCAGTCAATAAAATTGACAGTACATTAACGGCTAGAGTTATTGTTACCTAAATTCAACAAATTACCCAGAGCCATTTATGCAGGGAGGTGGATTGGTTTTAACAAGACGAAGTGATTTTTTTGGGTAGGATGTCTCCACAGCAGAAAATCTCCCATCAGTCTTTGTACATGGATTTAAACCGCTTTCCAGCTTTTAAATTCAAATTTTCTCAAAATTAATAAATCATGTTATCCTATGAATCCATGATCTTAGGAGGTGTTTAGATAACTTAGAAAGTATATTACAATAATTCACTTTCTTCTAATTAAAAATCTTCATATTACATTGTTCAAGGATATGCTGTATAAGATAATCTTTTTTATATACAAAAGAACTCATAGGCAACCATTAATTATAGTCGCCCACTATAAGTTTTAACATCACTAATCCTTATTGCAATTATGACTCCCAATATTAGATTGGCCCCACAATGCTTACAAACTTAATGTGGGGTCCTGTCACCATATCACAATTACATAGCCCTTGTTAATTATCAATATTAGGAGGGTCTTACTAATGTCACACTAGGAACCCTTCATCGTGATTACCAACAGTAAGTGGGTCCCATACTATCAAAATTACTTGGGTTTCTTATTAATTACTAAAATTGAATTGTGTGATTGCAGTTAGAAGTTTGTCATCATTAAATGGGCCCCACTATTTGATAGCTCCCCTTGTGTTAATGTGATTACCAATATGATTTCTCATAGATAGATTCATCAATGATGCTTAACATTAGATAAGGTTTTACAAAAAGAACAAAAAAAAAAAAAGATAGGCCCATTTGTGATAATTACAATCAGATGTATTACACTATGACTATCAACATTTGGTGGACCTACCTTGATCGAACATCATTTCTTGGATCTTAAGGTTTTAACATTTAATCATGTGATTTTTTAACAATAATGGGTCCTATCATGATTATTAACACATGTGTTACAAATTAGTGGGTCCTAGATTGGGTCAATTGATTACTCTAATTCCATTTCTTATTTAGTATATCATCTTGTCAGTTTTTTTATAAATTGCTAAACACTTCAAAGGTATATTGAAATTTGTAAAAATTGTCAAACACCATAAGTGACACAAAATAATAATATGGTGCTATTTTATTATGTGATAATGAAATCTTACAATATTTAAACTTGTTGATATTATATTATGTAGTTATCCAAACACCCCCCTTATTTAGAAAAAGATGGACACTGTTTTTTTAGTCATTTGGATTTCAAGGGTAGAAAGGGTTTGTTTCTTTACAAAATATGTTGAGAATTTTAAATTTTGCAAAAGTTGTCCGTTGAGGTAGAATTTCTAAACCTTCCTCTTGGGTGGGGCATTTGAAATTCCAACAAAATGCAATGAGAATAGATTTTCAAAAAACTTCAGCATTTTAAATAGCTAGATTTTGGGATTCTAACAAAATAAATATAACATTTCAAATATTATGATATAAACTATCACATCATGTGTAAAGAATTTCTAACATACCAAATTCTGATCATGAATCTTAGTAAGAAAATAGGCGTGGAAGGACATAAGAAGAGGAGGGGTACAAGTACAACCCTCCCTACTTTTTTTCCCTAAAAACTCTCCCATGGCTTTGCATATCCATGCTTAGATTTTTTTTTCATTTTTATATTGCCTCTTAGAAAGATTTGCTCCTTCCATGAGTTCCATCCATAACATTTGTGCAACAAAGGGATTTTCCTCTACTTTTTTTTGGTAAGAAGAGGAATTTTGCAATAGAATGGGAAGTTGTTATGATTCTCCATGTAGTTTACTGTTGTGTTGTTTGTTGCTACCTGTTTTTCTCATGGAAAATGAAAAAAAAAAAAACTAATTTCCCCGCATCCCCTGCTCCCTAAGTCCACCTATTCCTATGTGCTGCCTGCTCCATCTAAATTCTAAACCAATAAGCCACGAGAACAGTGGGCCCCATAAAATTTCAAGCTGTCTCTGAATTGGTGCGGGCAAAATGTAAGTTAATGAGAGGTTAAGACCAGTGACCACCCAATTAATTTGCTTTCATGCATGCCTTTGGCAGTTTGAATTCGGGTTGGGTTTTGACTGTCGGTCTACATTTAGGCACTCCATCATCCCTCGTGTAAAAGAAGGCATTAATGCACGCGCAGAAGGAGTGAGTCGCTTTTAACAGTATCCGAAAAGGAATTCATCCGTCGGAGCCAAAAAGGAAACCCTTCGGCTCCTCTCTTCTCAAAAATCTATCTTTGAACTCCTCTTCCCTTCTCCTTCCTTCTTCACTTTCTTTTTTCTCTTCAGTCCCTGATTATCTTTTCCTACTTCTAACCCATTTCATTTTCTTCTTCTTAGGAGGAAAAATGGTGGGTTCTTCTTTCCTTTTCATTTGATGGTTTTGTTATGGGTTTTCAGCAAAAAAGAAAGGATTTTTTTATTGGTTTTGTGTCTTGGGGTACTTCCATGCAGATAGATTTGCCTTCATTTCTTCATTGGGTAGAACCCCTTCTCAAAGAGAAGTTCTTCAATCCGTGTCTGCTTCATGAGACGTCGAAGAAGAACGAGAAGAACATCTTCTGCTTGGATTGCTGCACCAGCATATGCCCACAATGCATTCACCCTCATCACTCTCATCCCCTTCTGCAAGTACTTTAAAAAAAAAAAAAATTCTTCTCTTGAAGCTATATATATATATATATATATATATCTCACTTACTTTTTTTTTTAACAATCTTTTGGGTGTTCTTGTCTGCAGATAAGAAGATATGTTTATCACGATGTAATTCGGTTAGATGATTTGGAGAAACTAATCGACTGTTCCTTTGTTCAAGTAATCAACTCCAACTATAAAATAATCTCTTGCTCCTTTTCATCCACATCCATTTCCAATCTCTTGTTTTTTTCTTCTATAAAGAAATAACCCCCTTTTCTCAAATTATTACTATAACCTTCTTCTTTTTTCTTTTCTTTTCTTTTTTTTTGGTGTGTAGTCTTATACAACAAACAGTGCAAAGGTGGTATTTTTAAACCAACGTCCTCAATCTCGAGCTTTCAGAGGCTCTGGGAACATTTGCAGCAGTTGCAAGAGGAGCTTGCAACACCCATATCTCTTTTGTTCTCTCTCTTGTAAGGTATTAAAAAACAAAAAAGGAAAGAAACCGATGAAGTATATAATACGTTTCTATCATGTTTCTAATCTTGACTTCTTGATTTACAGGTGCTACCTTTGATAAAGACGAAACGATTTCCATCGAAATACTACTGCGAGTACCAGTTCCTGCCCATGAATGAAAGAAGGAAAGAAGAGAACTTCAGTTTACAAATAACGCCCGATATAATCCTCGAGTCGCCGATACTGTTCCGAACATCTTCAAGTGATGGGTCATGGTGCAAAAAGCTCGCGTGTATAGCCACTCCTGAATTTGTCAAGAAGAAGAAAAGAAGACGCGTTTTGCGCCTTAGAACATCGTTTCGGCCGACATGCTTGCCCGAAATATCTGTTCAATTGAACCGGCGAAAGGGGATTCCGCAACGATCACCACTGTACTAATTCGAAATTCAAAAGATGCTGTTTCAAGAGGTGTGCAGATGGATGTTTTTCTTTCCCCTTTTTTTTCCTTGAACTGGGTTGAATGGGAAAAAGATGAAAAATCTTTAATCTGCCCAAGTTCTATAAAGAGATTACTATTCTTTCTAGTATTTCAGGTTTCTGAGGCTGTTTCTCTTTTGTTAGAGTAAAGGGGTTATCTGCAATTTAGAAAATTGAGGAAAGATTTGGTAAACTCTAAAATTATCTAGGTTTATTTTCCATGGGGCTATTGGTAAAATCCATGGATTTTGGTAGGCTTTGTATGCATGTTAATTGGCTTTGTTTGGATTTTAGATTCGAGTTTTGTTGGGTTTTCTTCGGTGAGAAAGAGGAGATAAATTCACTATTCCATTCTTTTGGACAGTGTCTGGTTCTGTAGCTGTGGAAGAGAACATCATCTTGGTTCTACTTTATTTTGGGCACCGTACCTGGTTATATCAACCAGTTTTCAGACTGCAAAAGTATGACTCACTTGAAAGCAAGGGTCTAGTATTGCAAAAGGACCAGCTTTCTGGTCTCTTGTTGCTCATTTCCATTTTAGTCCATATTTATTCAGTTAATGCGAAAAGAAAGTACAGAAGAAGATTACATGCAACTTTAACAAAAGATTCCATTTAAAGCCAGTTTTTTTTTTTTTATTTTTATTTAAGGGAATTGTGTGTTTTCAAGGTATCGCGGCGGGGGGGGGGGGGGGGGGGGGGGGGGGGGGGGCTTGCGCGTGCGCAACACTCTGACATTTAAATTTTTTTGAATATCTCCCTTGACTTGGAACCCATTTTTGAAAACCACCCTTTGACTAACATTTGTATTAATATCTTCTATTACTTTAACTTAGTTCCCTTGTTTCGAGCAAAAAACCTTACTCTACCCAAATAAATCAAATGAAAATCCAATTCGTATGTCATGCCATGTTATTACCATAAACTACATAAGCCATATTGACATCCAAACTATGTGTTTTAATTCTTTTTTTGTGCTTTTCCTTAAGATGGGCCATCATAATTGTTAAGGTTAGAGGAAATAATACTACCATATAAATCACGAGGATTAGCTAATCTTTAGAACTGATTCTTTTATTAGAGCACTTTGGTTCAAGGGTATTATGTAGAAGTGAAACTCTTTTTCTCTTTCCATATCATAATATTTCTTTGTTCGTGGAATGTAAAATCTCCCTACAAAATGGAAGATTTCATTTACTTTTTTCTCGCAAGAGAGAAAACCCGAGTCAGACCACCCCCTCCAGAATTCAGTTTCCATAGCAGCTGTATACAAAAAAGTCATTAAAATCCAATCAATATTTAATTGCTTAAAGTGCAAAGAGATTCTCTTGGTTTTTAAACTACTTCTAGGAAACAGGTGACTAGCTTTTATTCTTCTTCTTTTCTTTTTTTTTAAATTTGGAGGCTAAAAGGAGAAATGAATTAAGAGTGAATTAAATGGTTGCAACAGTAACAACAAATTGCATGAGAAGAAAGAATTAAATCAGTTTGCTTCTTTTACTGTTTGTTATAGTCCTAATTGCTTTTAAAGTCTCTCTTATTGCATTTACCAAAAAAAAAAAATTTTCTCTCTTATCACATTTGTCCTTAATTTCAGGAAAAAATTAATAGGGGAATTGAACATTCATATGCATCTTTCCCTCATCATAGGGTGAGTGACACTTTCCTTTTTGAAAATTTTCAGGTACAAAATATATTTTTTATGTGCAAAAAGGAGAGTGCCCCTCACTCTATGGTGAAAAATAGATACATATAAACATTCCTCAAATTAATAATAATAATAATAATAAGGTTAAAAATTTTAAAAAACACACACTCCAGACACAGGTATTCCTCAAAAATGGTTGTAAATCCTTTCCTTTTCTTCTCTTGGAGTGGAGTGTGCACTTCAGATGGACTTGAGTGGAGGCGTCTTTATCTTCATACATCAAAGCAGAAAATCCGAGTTGATTTGGTGAGGAAAATCCAAGTTCGTTAGGTAACGGGGAGCAATGTCTGCTTTGGTTGGTTTGTTAGATATATCCGACATGTCCCCAAATGGGGTGAAGTTAAGAGTTAGCATCAGAATCATTTCAAAGTGGCCCACCCACTAAAAGGTAAGTCCCTAAAGGCAACACGTGGTGGTAAATGGACCGTTCAAACTTTCTTTTCAAATTTAAAGGTTCATCTGTCAAGTAATGCCACTTGAAGGGTGGGGTGGCCTGGCCTGGCCTGGCCAACCTCATCATGTGTAGCACATGTGGCAGGACTCTGGAGAGTAGAGATAGTGGTAATTTGAAGCAGGGGTATATTTCAGGATTTTAATTTAAGTAGGGCTAAATTTTTATTCACTTTTCTAACTTCTTTTACATTAACAATATCGAAAGATAAAAAAGTCTATCTAAATAGACACAACTTTTTTTCATGCTTAGATCTCCTTTCCAATTGAAGGGTCTTCTCACTATCCCTCTCAAATTCAGTTGATCATCAATTCATCATCATCAAAATAAAATAAGATAACATTTTCTTGAATCCTAAGTATTTGGATGCCCTGAAACGGTAATTAGGGTGAGCACCCATTTATCCAATTTGAGTTTCTATAGGAAATTTATTTGGATATAAGGAATTTGGTTGTCTGCAGCTACCTTAGCTATAAAAATAATTTCTTATAGTTGGTCATGGGCTTATGGCAAACAAGAAAAAAAAAACACTAAAATATAAGGGGCATTCGGCGATGGGTCCTTGAACATTTCACTTTGAGGCCTTAAGTCCAAAAAAAAAAAAGTCATACAGCCAAAGGTCCCTCTCACACTTTTGGATACCTGAAAAGACCAATTTACCCTTTTTTTAATAAACCAAAACCGTCCAGCCCGTCTCGTTTCACGATATCTCACGAGTTCTCAAATGCTCTCAGTGCGCGCATGACGTTATGCTCCGACATGTTTCATCTTGATATGCGACACGTGTAAAGTTAGAAGACACATGTTTAATTTTGTATTATTCCATGTATACAAGGTGCACTCGCACCAACTATGAGGCCTTTGATACTCATTGTAAATAACTTGCAACACTAATCACACTAAATAATTTCCTGGTCATCGATTTCTGGTCGCAGAAACTAGAATAAATCAGTCATATTCTGTGTTGCAGACTGGAACAGAACAGGACGAAGAAGAAGGAGGAGGATGGGTTTGGTGAGGGTTGATTCTGACCTGACCAGCTACGGAAGCCCAGCCCATAGCCCATTCCTAGTATGAAAAGAGATCTTCCACATGGTTTTTTCGTTACCACGCACCCATCTCTCTCTCTGCAACTTCTTCTTTGTCTTCCTTTTTTATTTTTCTTCTTCTGGTTTTGTGGGGTTGATGAAAACTGGGGCTTTTGAAAATTAATTCATCTTCTTCTTCATTGGTTTTTGTTAATTTGTGGTGGTGATGGAGGTGGGATTCATTGGGGTTTTGATTTACAGCCGCTCCTGCCGCTGTTTGTCACCGTTCATTGCCGGACGTTAACTGTTCTCATCGCCAGAGGTTGATTTTTGCAAATTTATTTGAGTCTTTGATAAAATTATCTGCGTTTTTCGCAAATATATCTGAGTTTCTAACAAATTTATCTGAGTTTTTGTGAAATTTATCTGAATTTTCGTCAAATTTATCTGAGTTTTTGTGAAATTTATCTGAATTTTTGTCAAATTTATTCGAGTTCTTGACAAATTTATCTGAATTTTCGTCAAATTTATTTGAGTTTTTATGAAATTTATCTGAGTTTTCGATAAAATTATCTAAATTCTGGCCAAATCTATCTGAGTTTTTTGGGACTAAGCCCATGGTCATTTGTAGCAGAAACCTCAGTTGCTGAAGCGAATGACATCTTGTCAGAGACTTCCATGGAAGAAACCTCCAAAAAGCCTATGTAATCATGTTCATGTGGCCGAGACATTAAACTCCAAGCAAACAGAGAGTGACTCTTCTCAGAGGAATTTTCACAAACATGTATATGCATGCCTTGCAGAAACTGAGAAACCGGATCCGTGTTCATCATCTTTTATCAATCATTATAGCCATAGGAAGGGTGTCGTTCTCGGTAAAACACATAATTCAACATGTCTCTATAATTTATACATATTCCTCCTGCTATAGAATGAGGTGTAAAACAATTTATCGGACCTATTATCCAATAGCAATAATCTCTACATTTGATGTTTGGAACTATGGAGCACTTATCCCAAGATCTTGTCTACCAAAAAAATAAAAATAAAAAGCATACCTAAATTGTTGATCACAAAACATTCAATCACCGTTTGGTCATCTCATGTCATCTCCTTCTTTATTATGCCCAGGTAAGACATAACCCATCATGACCTGAGATTGAGAGAGAGAGAGAGCATACCCTTCTTCCTTTTTTTATTTTCTAGGGAACGATAGAGAAAGAGGGTGGGAGAAGGAGAATGAGAAGCAACCGGCAGCAAGAAATCACAGATCTATCCAAGTGAGATGGAGACGATCAGTTGGACGAGACCAAGAGACGCTTGGCTGGACTGGTGACTGGTCTCCTCTCTCGTTACTCTTCTACTCCATGCCTTGCGTCCGACGGCAAACAGTTACTAGGGCATTTTTATCTTAAAAAATGAAAACATGTGGGCTCAGGGACCTCAGGCTATAAAAAGTCTAGCTGAGTGGACCATAAGCCTTAAAAAATTTTTCCTTAGACTAGAGGCTGTAAACATTCAACTATAGGGACCTTTCGCTAATTTTGCCTAAATATAACTCAAGTCATCCAAACATATGAACCCTAAGGCCTGATTTATGTATGAATTGAAGTTTAAAGTGTGTCCAACGGTGATTTGGTCATCTTCGGACTAGTAGAAATTCTGTGATTTAGGGCTTAGGGTTTGGATTGGAATTTAGAAATTTAGGGTTTGAAATTAGGATTTAGAAATTAAGAGTTCACATTCAGGTATATAGTGATAAGGATTATACTAAAACTGGGGAGGAATATTACTTTATTTATGATTATTTGGTGAGAGAGAGACTAATCACAAGAGGATCGGCGATGAAAAACTCGATTGGTGCGAAGAGGATTTTAGATTCTCACTAGAAAGAAGTCCAAAGAGATAAGCACGAAGAGGATTTATTTTCAACCTTTTCGGGTTTTGCAATGTATGGTGATCATAAAGTTTAGACGTGGGGTAAATATTTATTAGATATACGTGGGAGAGATACATGCCAATTCAAATATAAGGTAATTTCAAAATTGGCCTCGGGCTACAGCCCGAGGTCATTTATATCTGGGTCTGCCCATTGTATATTGGGTGGGTTGCATGCATGTTCATCTGCTTTGTGTCCTCATGTGGGTGGATTTCACTTCTTTTAACTGACAATCCTAACGGTTGGTGGCCATCAAATCAAAACAAGGAAGAACTGGGAACTCACGATTCTTACTGGTAGTGGTTTTTCATCACATAGTTCTTTGAGAATTTAGTGCAACTCGGCCAGTGGGCAATTATAGGTAGCTGACCAACCATTTATGGGCATTCAGGATGGTGGGTTGTTTCTGAAAAGGGAAATGGAGTTGATCCCCACACGTTATAACCGTACGATTAAAGTAATGGATGGGAGAGAGGGGACAAACAAATTGATGAAGTTGGGGTGGTGATTGTGATTAAGATGATGTTGATGAATGATGATAACTTGGAGGAATAAATCAACCTTAGTAGAAAGAATTAGATCTGAAAGATTTTATTCAATAATTTGGTTTAAGTAAGATGGGATTACACTTTGAAAATGACAACTATAATGATAATTATCCAAGATGCCTTTTTCTTTTCGGAAAAGGGGTCTGGACCCATGAGAGACCCCAACCTAGGGAAATTATCCTATTCACACGAGATCGAAACCTCAGCCATGGAAAAAGGTAGCCTACTTCCGCAAAAAGAGGAATCCGCGGATTGAACCTTAGGCAGCGATGGTGAGACTACCCTTTGTTCATGAACTAAGACAATACTTGAAGAGCAAAAAATGGGCAATTTCAAGATTTAAAGGATTTCGGATTTATGCTTTACTGATCAGAAGTTATCCATTCAGATATTATTAGAATCATTTTTTATTATAATAAATGCTCGACAAGCACTCACACACCACACAAGTTCCTAACCAACAACATAATAATCTAGGGTTTGAGCCCTGGTTATTTATATTTATGTGGTGAGTGAGATGCATCGCCCGTCACTGCCGTCCATCACCGAAGTTCTCTCTCACTATTGAAGGAGCTTTCTCTCTCATTCTTTCAGCAGAACTTCTCTATCAGCCCCCCCCCCCCCCCCCCCCCCCCCCCCCTCTCTCTTAAAGGTATTTATTAATTTAAATTTTTTAATTTTATTTAGTTATTATATACATAGCAATATTATATATAGGTAATATTCAAGTGGGAACTGTTATCACATATTATGTGAAAACTTTTTTGTAAGGCCCAATCGTGGGCCCCATTTGGGTATGGAACCAGGGGGGATGGAAAGATCTATGTGAGACCACCCCAAGTATATAAAGTTTGACCCCAAACCCATGCCCCTAACCTTTTCATCCGTGGCCCACAAGTTTAATGGCTTTATATTCAAAAAAACATTCAACCCTTGATCCAACGGTTCAGTCCATTCGGATGTGTGTCAATCCTTGGGATTAGTGACTATCAGGGGTTCCTTATTGGTTGCTAGGTATGGATGAGTTGCTAGTTGGGCCCTGCAAAAAAGTTCTCATATAATTGAATATTTCCCATTATATATTAAGTCTCAACTTTTACCCTTTTTATATAAATTATCACAACAAATACATTATATAATTAGTTTTTTTATAAATTTTTTTTTTTTAAATATGGCTAGACCATCACAACCATTCAACATTAACTTCTCTCTAAATGAGGAAGATCCTGAAAATTTACCTTAGGATCACGATCAAGGAATAGAAGTAGAAAGTCATCCCTAATCTAATGGCCCAATTTCTTCAACTAGAAAGAAAAAGAAAAACAACTTCTACAGTCTCACAATATTTTAAAACTTTTGAGATCCCTGGTCCCATTAGAGGAATAGTGAAAAAGGCACCATGTAAAATTTCCAAAGAATTTATAGCTGCAAATCATTAGGTGGCACTAGGGATGTAACGGGTCGGTTCCAGTCCAGGTCCATGGTGGACCCAAACCCGAAACCGTGAAGGAAAAGGTGGACCTAGACCCGGACCCGTAAACGTCTCAGGGCCAGTTTCTTGGTTTCGAACCCGGAACTGTTAAGGCGAAGGTGGAACCAGACCCGAAACCAGAACCATAGGTGGGTTTGGGTCCAGGTCCGGGTCTAGGCAGAGAATGGTATGGGAAGAAAAAAAATCTAATTTTAAAGAAAGTTTCTCTAAAATTGAGTAATGTGTCGAGTCCCGGGTCCACATGTCCGAGCCAATGTGGAATCGGACCTGGACTCGTTTAGGACAAGGGTAAGAAAAAAAGGACCCAGACCCATTTACTTAGCGGGGCCAAAATAAAGACCCAAATTCGATTTTTAACGGGTCGAAACTTCTGAGTAATCGGAGAATCGATGACCCATTTACATCCCTAGGTGGCACAGGGCAACTTATTAGACGCGTGAAATCGTGTATACTCAAAGATACAAGAGAAGATGCCAATCCGAGAGAAGGGGCGGTGGCATCCAAACCCAACTTTTTCAAAGTTCTTCAGCCGGTAGTTTAGGAGTTATTAATTATAGCCGCGCTAATTCTAGAAACCAACTTATAAAATTTATTATAATTAAGCAATTACTATTTATTCTTGTTGAGAATCAATCATTTGAAGAATCCTTGAAGTAATCATTTGCCCCTGGATGGCAAAGGATTTCTAAAATCACTACAGAAGTGAAGCAATAAAAAGTCTTATCAAAGAAAAAGAGAATTTAAAAGTCATTTTTGAAAATATACTTGTGAAAGTGACAATAACTTCAAATTTATGGACCTCCAAATAAAATGTAGGGTACATTTCTGTCACATCACATTATTTATAATGACTGGATTATGTAGAATAAAATGATTTTGTTCTCTTTACTTGAGTCCCCACACACCACTACACCAAAAACGAAAAATTGGAACGGATTACCGTTCCTAATCCGTGTGTTCCTAATCCGTTCATCCGTTCCTAAACCGTTCCTAATCCGTTCATCCGTTCCAAAAACAGAAAATTGGAACGGATGAACGGATTAGGAACACACAGATTAGGAGCGGTAATCCGTTCCAATTTTCCATTTTTGGTGTAGTGCACTGGTGCTAGGATAGGGTCCACTATCCTTGAAAAAATTAGAGAGTATAATATAAAAGTAAAGTAATTTCTATAACTTTAGATAATGCGAATGCCCATAATGTCGCAGTGGTTATACTAAAATATGCGCTTCAACTTAATTTAAATGGAGCTATCGTTCACAATAGATGTGCATGTCACATCTTAAATCTTATTGTACAATAAGGCTTAAAGCTTATTAAGCGTACCTTACAAGCTGTTAAACACATTGTAGGTTATATACTTTTTCATCTCTCACAAGAAAACAACATTAATGCAAGGATATATGTGAAAGTCTAAATAAAAGGAAAAGAAAAAAAATCCAACCAGATGTTAAAAGAAGCCCGTGGTTATAAAAATATACTCAATAAATTTTGTACTTTATATTTAACACGTCAAAATATTGGAATACCTGAAGAGAATTGGAAACTTCTTGAAATAATGAAAATCACATAAAATTTACTTTCACATAAAATTTTTTTGTACTTTAAGCCCGTGATTTTTTGTACTTTCACATAAAATCATGTGAAGTTTACTTTCACATTTTTTTTTATGTTAAAGTACAAAAAAATCACGGGTCACATAAAATTTACTTTCACATAAAATCATGGCCCGTGATTTTTTTTAACGGTAACTAAAGATTTACTTTAGCTGATGCGTGATGCTGAAACCGAAGAAAAAAAAAGCTATAAAGTACAAAAAACCAAAGAAAAAGGAGGAAGGGGATGTGCTGGAGAAATACACCACCTCCCACCTCGCTTACATAATCAAACCCACCCAAAGAAGCAACGTATCAACCCCTTGCTTGACTAACACATTTGCCATGGAGTTAGCTGATTTAACCTCATGACGGATGGAAACATTGACTCACCCATGACCCGTGATTTAGTAACAGTTTCATTGTCTATAGTTGTATCGGAGCAAGGTTTTAGTATAGGTGGGCGCCTTATTGACAATAAGCTGACGATGCGAGCGGAAGAAATGGTGTAAACATAGTATTCAAAGTTGTAATTCTTATTTTTTTATATTTCTCATGAAGTTTGAATTTCATTAAACTTGTATTTTTTTTTAAAGTCTCGTAACTTCATCTCAAAGAAACACAAACTACTTGATGTCCATTTTCAATGAATGTTTGTGCATTTATTTTAGTTGAATTATCTTGAATTGTTAATAAAAAGACTATAATTTGTATTTTTTAAATATTAATTTAAAAAATTTAAACATTAAGAAAGGGGGGCGGCGGCCCGTGAAAAACCGTGCCTTGAGTCTTGCTAGGCTGAACCCCGGTTGACCCGGGCACAACACGTCATGACCTATGAATTTTTACCAGCCGGCACGGCTGGGCGAGCACTTAGCGCGGCACAACCCAGTTTTCACCCCAACACGGGTCTGGTACCAATATTCTAAACCAATAATACCACTTCCATTAAACCAACTAAAATATATTATCCCAAGTTCACTTGTTTTTGGTTATGTTTATTAAATTTATTCAACGAATGAGCGTTATTAATTCTACCCATTCAATTTCCACCATCGAGGTTTCCTTGTCTCTGATGTCGATTAAGCATATAACTCTTATAATGGTTGGAAGGTGAAGAAGAATAAAGCTTGCAACACTTACCCCAGCCATTACTAACGCTCACCAAGAAAAAAAAGAGGAAAAAAAAAAAAAAAAAACAGGCATTAGACGTACGTACGTGTTGCTCTTTGCCCTCTTACTATGGTGCTCGGGGCGACCTAAAAAAACTCTTAAAATAAGGGCTTTTGTTTTTCTTAAATAGCATAAGGGCCGGCTTGGACAAAAGTAGGCCAGCTGATTTGAGGGCTAGGATTGGATAATACTAGGCTCATCCCACTTAATTTTCTTATTTACATGTGTCTTTTATTTGAGGATATATGTGGGTTTTTATGATCGTTCTTATGTTACTTTTTTTTTATATGATTCTTATATAATTTTTACGTGATTCTTATGTGTTTTTCATCTACATGCAAGGCTATTGTTTTATATATATATATATGGAGAATATTCATGTGCATCCAAAGCCTCACCATAATATATTGAGGGACAACATAGTGAGGCCGACATAATTATGATACATCCGAACCATCTACATACATGGAATCTCCTTAAGTACACTAGATCCATCAAGTTTTCACCTATCCAAATAGATTGGACCGTTGGATCATCGAATGTCAGATTCTTTTTTTTAATATAAAGTCGTTAAATTTGTGGACTACGGATGAAGGGATTAGAGGCATGAGATTGATCCCAAATTTGATATATGGGCCCATCCAAAATGTCTCTTCCCATCCCCCCAAGTCCCATGATCAATGGGGCCCTAGGTAGGCCGCATTAAGTTTATCCCTCACCATATGGTGAGGAAAGGATGCAAATGAATATCCCTCTATATATAAATATTTCGGAGTATCACCTTACCCACTTGCACTTTTTTTTCGAGTATCCTGGCTAAGGGATGGGACTCTATGAGACTCACACCCTCAAGGTGTTGGGTACTTGCACATGCAAGGCGACACAACTCACACATACAAGGTGCAGTGATGATGGGAACTCACACATGCATGTGAGGAGACACAAATTTGAAAGAAAGGGGGGGACCAAATTTGAAACTTTGACCTCCCAAGAACCGAAAAACGGTCTCTCCTTACCGCTGGTTCTCACCCACATGCACTTTTTAGAGTCTCAATCCATGCAAACTCTCTTGCCCTCTTTTTTGGTCTAATTAGATTATTATACTATCTGTCTCTTTCTGTCGTTCTCTCACGCGACATGGAAATGGAAAAAGAAGTTTGGAATTCATGTCATCCATCTAAATAGGTCTCTCAGTACTCATCAACTCTTTTATGGTTTTCTTAGCAATTCAAAATCAGAAAACCACGTGGAGCATAGGCGAATTAGGCATTTGAATGACTTAGCTATTTAATGCAAAGGATCATTGATGTGATAATTTCTGAATGATTTAATACATATCATGGCCCTCTCGATGGCATCAAGTTCGTCAGTTGCATATGGGTTTCGGAATCTATGGAGTTACATCTTTGAATCAAAGTGCAGAACTGAACCAGATAACATGCTGAAATCATGTAGAATTTCAACCTCTTAAAATGAGTGGTTTCACTCTATATATAAACGGGTAGTTTACTGATTTTGGAAACATGAAAGGTATAAAAATGAAAATATAAAAGCCTATTTGCAACCTATTTACAAATGCTAAAACCCAAGTAACATATTTACAAATCTTAAACGCCTTAGGAAGATATATACAAAAAGCTCAAATAATTCTTATATTAGATTTCTTTCCACCTTGTAATACTATTCTTCAAAGATAATGATAGAAAGAGGGAGAACTTTATATTATCAATTATATCATTTTAAGTCATTTCTTTGTACTTTCCTTACAAATGCCTTTTTTTTAGAGCTTTTTGTATATAACCCCCTAACGTTTGTAGGATTTATAAAAAGGCCCCTGAGGTTTTAGTATTTGTAAATAGACCCCTGCTTTTACTTTTTAATACCTTTCATGTCCCTAAAATCAATATTCCTAATAATAATGGGCGGTCACCATGAGATTTGATTTGGACTTTTGAATAAATGACAACTTTGCCCTTACATCTATTATTTTATCTCAAGTCCCAATGGTTTCTCTCAATAACTCTCTCATGCACATGACCAGAGGTAGACTCTGGTAAAAGGGCCTGGGGACTGAATCCCCCACCCACATCTGAGAAAGTTTTAAAATTCCCTCCTCCCCCTGCAAATTCTAAAACTTAATATATTTTTATACATTTGCCCCGTTCTCCCAATATTTCTTTTACATAGAGCCAAACACCACCCCCCCCTCGCAAATTCTAAAAATTAATATTTTTTTACATTTGCCCATTCCCCCAATATTTCTTTTACACCCTCCACACATGAAACATAATCATGTATTTTGAAACTTTCATCAATCCAACGGTGGGTAATGTATGGATTGGATAAATTTTAACTAGTTATAAGTACATGTGTTGATTATTCTCATGATTGGATTTTATAAAACAATCCATGTATTGATAAAAAATAAATTTATGTAGGGTTATTCTCTCCCACTAAGTGCAATTGTTAATGTCGCATGCTTTATAAAAAAAAATTGAGTCCAAGATTTTTGAATTATGCATATAAGAATAAAAGAGATGGACAAAAGTGTCATTTCTCTCTAAAAACCTAGGGTGAATGGAAGACTATTGATTTTGGAGAAACAGAAGATACTAAAATGAAAATACAGGGGCCTATTTATAAATACTAAAACTTCAGGGGCCTATTTGTAAATCCTACAAACTTTAGGGGGGATAGACCATAGAAAGCATTTCATTAATAGCGTTTATGTATTGCTTTACTTTCTATTTATTTAATATTATTTTTACAGAAGACCATGGTGATATGTCAGCATTTATCGCAAGTGACTTGTTTCATGATTCCTTGGAATTTTTAGCTGATACCATCAAAATGTTGTGATAAATTAATGTCTTGGGACAAATTGGCTTTATCATGAAAATGTTGTGGTGCTAATTTCATGCTAAAATAGCTTATCAGGATAAATACAAAACATCTATGATATTTGTTACACTGCTTGGTAGCAGAGTTAGAGGAGAGGTGGGGTCAGGCATGGGTGGCGCCACATTGATCACAGTGGGGTCAAGGGGTCAATTGACCCCACTGAGATATGAAAAAATATTTAAAAATAAAAATTTTTATGTCATGAACGGAAATCGTGAGTTTGACCCAACAAAAACTTTTGAGTTTGACCCCACTCAATTTAAGAGTTTCACCCCTATATTAGCTAACTTTACATCTTTTTTTTGTTGTTGTGGTAGTGAATAAAAGTCATCATAAAATACTCACCGTCTAAGTTAATGGGCCAACTGTCTACCAAAATAAAATAAAAATTAATGGGCCCACATTGCTGATATGCGCTCTAGCAACAAGTTTTGAGAACTTAAAGGAATTGGTGACATTGCTATCAAATCAGTGAAGACAAAGAAGGATATCGTATACTAATTGGTTTATTTGCTTCTAAAATTAGCGTTATATTTTACCAATAGCTACTGCTATGGTAGAAAGAGCTTTTCCAGCAATGAAATACGTAAATAACAGGTCGCGTAGCCAAATGAGAGATCAATGGATGAATGATCCTTTGGCACAGATATTGAAAATGATGTGATTGCTAGTGGTGATAATGAAGCTATTGTGCAATGATTTCAACGCATAAAAACTTGTTGAGGGCAATTATAGGAGTTTATGTATTTGAATTTTCTTTTTGGATTAAAAACTATGAGTAACAATGTATTAAATTTTCTTTTTTTTTCTTTTTGAATTCAACATTATCTTTGTCGGATTATCAAAAATAGATTATTTGATAATTTTATATTATATTTGTCGAGTTTTTGAAAGTAGATGACAGATGTCGATTTGCGGAAGATAATTCTTTTGTTGACCCCCCCCCCCCCCCACCCCCCCGGTTTCGAAAGTATATGACAGATGTCGATTTGCGGAAGATAATTCTTTTGTTGACCCCCCCCCCCACCCCCCCCCCCCGGTTTCGAAAGTATATGACAGATGTTGATAAAGGAAAAGGCAAATTTATTCGATTTGCGGAAGATAAGTGTCACGTCCCCAAAATAAGAATTGGGGAAAACGTGAAAAATTAAAACAAATTCAAATTCCTGTGTTTAATACAACACAAGTTTCCAAAAGTGGACTCACATAACATCACAAACCGTGGCGAGTCCAGATAAAATTTCATTAAATGCAACGGAAACTTATTCAATTGGTATTCAAAGTTCATAAATAAGATCCAACACGAAAATCAAATAAACATTCATAATTAAAGTTGCAGAATAAATTAAATAATTACTACAAAAAGTTCATCATTTATAGAAAGTTCATCTAAAGAATTTCTAAGGTGACGTCCTCTCTAATGCAGGCTCAGACGGCTCTGAAACCGTCTCCAGCATCCCATTCGGGTTCGTCAGTTGGCTCAAACGTTTGAAACGTTTGATCCTCCTCCGTCTCCTTGGTAAAGTAGGGCTTAGTACCTATGCACCAAATGTAGTAATGTAAATAGTAAGAACATGATCATAATTCAAAATTAAGATACGATAACAAACGAGTAAAAACAAGTGAGATTATAAGAAACAATGATAAAGATAAGGACAAGAAAGAACGTATGACATATACCCAAAAGACACCAAATGGAGCAATATATAATTCACACGGAGACAAGTGTCCCCGTTTTTTGTGGTCAATCCTACATAATCGGGAAAGCCTGTCCACAATATCGGTGGTCATAAACCGATCTATAAACACATAATAGGATAACATGTTCACATTCAAAGCGGATTATAAGTGATCCGGACACATCGGTGATCAACCGTCCACATACGATCTGCAGTCGTTCACAAATGACCCACATAAAAGGAAACATATATGCATAATAGACCCGAATAATAATGCTCCAACACAAGAGTCCTAAGTCAAAATGAAGGGCTGGCCAATCCATATCATAGTCAAATCACATATATCTAATTTGCCGAGCCACCTCATAATCCATAATACAAAATAGGGTATGCATCTAAAGGAATACATAACCTAAACCAATATATGCATGCAAATACAAATGTTAAGACATATTGTAAATCAATCCTAAGGTTAAACGTATATTCATATACCCGTCAACACACAATAATAACGCTAGTAAGTTAAGGACGTTACATCTCTCGAAATTCATGGTGCATAAATCCAATGAAGGATTTCCAATAGAGATGTATTGACCATTTCTCGCTAGAGTTCATTAAAATCATAACAGGTAATTGAATCCTACGTCCATAAGATACCGTATGCCCAAAGACGGTTCTTATGTCAAGTCCAGGTAGATAATTTAAGGTTATTAGATCCATATGAAGTCCCATACTTGATATCATAAATCCCCAAATTAATCAGATCCAACACAATGAAAAATAAACACAAATTGCCTAAGTACACTGAACGTTCGAACATACGAGACCAACGTTTGAATGTTCAGGGTCTCGGGTTTTTGGCTCAGGGGCGAGCAGACTTGAATGTTCGAATGCACGAAGGGAACGTTCGAACGTTCGACGTCTCTGTCATTTGGCTCAGACGGTTCTGAACTCACTCGTTCAAATGTTCAAAAGCAACGTTTGAACGTTTGACGTTCAGAATGTTGTCCGAGTTCGTACAGTCACAGAAATTGAGGTTTTTCCCATATTTATCCATTTTCCTCTCTTTTTCCAAAAGTGAGTGCATCCCATTCAAATCCACACGAATCATAACCATTAGAAAGAAAATGGAATCCGCATATCCATTTATAAACTCCTAATCTATCATTATCATTTATAAAAGGGCAAATAAACAAACCTATATGCATTAGATAGGAATCAAAGATCAATTAACGCATTCAATAACAAATTATAATAATGTACTTGCCTTAGATCCGAAGTTGAAAAAATGTGCAGTAGGTTTCCTAACCAAAACCCAAATCGAGATTGCCGAGGGCGCTCAATCACAATTCTAACATCGATCTGACATAAAAGATGGGATAGAAATGCTCAGATGAACAGATCTATGGTATTCCTACCCAAAACCTAACATTGGAAAGAATAAAAAGATAACCTAATAGTATAGATCTATTCCTAATGGTTTGAGGATAATGTTACCTGTGATAAGAAAGTTGAACTAAGAATGATGGTATCTTCAGATCTTGATTCTGATGGCTGGATCCTAAAGTTGCAGAGGCTTGGGAAGTTGAAAGAGGAAGAAGACGAATAGGGAACGGGAAGAGTTGCAGAGATTAGTGGGGAGAGACAAAGACGTGCGGTTATTTAAAAGAAGGGATTAGGTTAAGTAAGTATTGGGCTTAAGTCATTGGGTCGGGTCACACTACGGGTCAAGTCATCTACCCATTAACCTAACTCACCAATCTACGCATCTGATCTAACGTGTGCCCCACTAAATCCTAACCACTTAAATAACTAAAATACATTCAATTAAAATAATAATAATAATAATATCTAATTAAAATATATTAAATATATTAATAGTGGGACCGGGATCTTACAATAAGTCTTTTGTTGATCCCCACCCCCCAAAAAAAAAAGAAAAAAGAAAAAAAAACTCGAATATGAAATCCAAACAAAACAAACATACATACAAAGCCTACCAAAATCCATGGATTTTACCAATAGCCCCATGGAAAATAAACATAGATAATTTTAGATTTTACCAAATCTTTCCTCAATTTTCTAAATTGCAGATAACCCCTTTATTCTAACAAAAAAAAAAGAAACAGCCTCGGAAACCTGAAATACTAGAAAGAATAGTAATCTCTTTATAGAACTGGGGCAAATTAAAGATTTTTCATCTTTTTCCCATTCAACCCAGTTCAAGGGAAAAAATGGGGAAAGAAAAACATCCATCTGCAAACCTCTTGAAGCAACATCTTTCGAATTTTGAATTAGTACAGTGGTGATCTTTGCGGAATCCCTTTTCGCCGGTTCAAGTGAACCGACATTTCGGGCGAGCATATTGGCCGAAGCGATGTTCTAAGGCCCAAAACGCTTCTTCTCTTCTTCTTCTTCTTGACAAACTCAGGAGTGGCCATACACGAGAGCTTTTTGCACCATGACCCATCACTTGAAGATGTTCGGAACCGTATCGGCGACTCAAGGATTAAATCGGGCGTTATTTGTAAACTGAACTTCTCTTCTTTCCTTCTTTCATTCATGGTCAGGAACTGGTGTCACGCCCCCAAGATTAGGCCGGGCCCAACCCGATCCCAAGGGTGTGAGAATTGAGGTCAATTAAAACTTTTCAAATTCTTCTCAACATTCATACTTGAGACCCTAATTCCGGGTGGATCGAAGTCCGTGGTGAGGTTATGTATGATGATCAGTCACCATAATCTAATCACGTAAGCATCAAGAAACAAACAACTTACGCAGATGGTAAAAACATAACCATCAAGATAGCAGAGCGGATGTGGTACAGAAGTGCATAAGTTCAAATAGGTTTACAATGTCTTAAATTAAGTTAAGGCCTGACACAACCATGACATCAAAATAAAAGGGCTATAGGCCCAAAGGTAACAGTCTCAAAAGTCTGCTGACATGTATGGTTCTACGGTGCTAAGCTCGACAAGTCAAACTACGCTGTCGGTGCTCCACTCAGCAAGTCTGTCATCCTGCGGAACCTCCTGCCCCGCCTCGCCCTCCGGCTCGACGGGGGCAACGGTACCTAAGCACCAAATGTAGCACCATCAATAAATGGCAAGTAAATAGATATGAGTAAAGGTATAACATGTGCCAATCGAGACCAATATGTGATAAAGTACGTAAACACTAAATAAACGAAACATAATAATAAACTAACCCATAAATAATCAAACCATCATATGTCATCAGAACAAATGCAACCCAGGCGAACCCGGTACCCCCGACAAGCTGGTCAAACAAAAGCAACCCAGGCGAACCCGGTACCCAGACGAGCTGGTCAAACAAATGCAACCCAGGCGAACCCGGTATAGTGGCGTACGTCCACCCCCGATCTGCAGACGGTAAGTACAAACCATATACACACAAGCCTACACATATACACACACACTCAAACCCATGCATACACATATACCCAAAACAAGGTGTTCGGTTAGCCTCTCATTGGGTGTCCTCATCACATCGTCAACAGAACTAAAGGAGAAGGCCACCAAGTGAGCGTAAAAGTATGGGTTATAAACTAACGAAGGAAATGGGTGTAAGGTCTGTGACCTTACTCGGTCAGTTGGGCCCAAAACCCGGCCCATTGACCCGTTTAATTTGTTATTATTTTATTTAATTGTATTTTTAGATATTTAAGTGGGTTTAGATTATGAGCAAGTTTCTTTTAGCATTAGAATAGTACCTGTGTAGTTTCGTTTGATTCCGAGTTCGTTTGATCATAGCAGGGGGCAGTTTGCAATTTAGGGAAAATTGAGTGTTTTTCCGAAATATTTCAAATGCCGTGATTTTTGAGTTCGTTGGAAAGGTCTCGTCGTTCTGATGACTTTTGTCTCTTGACTCATCGCGATCCAGTGATCAGAAATCTTTTAAGTGGTCCATTCTTTCACCGGACCCACTTAAAGGACGATTCGGTCTTTTCACCTTAATTAAGCGAATGTCTGCCCTAATTCCAATTCATTCTCTGCAACGGAAGAGAGAACCGCAGCCATCTTCTTCTTCTTCCTTTCTCAAGCCAGATCTCAGCCCTAGAAAACTCTATTCGGAGATCTGATCCGCTAGGATTCATCCTCGCTATTCCCTCTTGCTTTCGGTATCAACCTGGTAAGGTTTCCGATAACTTCATCTTTTTATGTCATCTTCCTTTTTGTTAGATTTAGGTCCAATCTTGATTCTTTTTCTTTCTTTCTTCTCCTTGGTATATTAGGTTGTGTTTGATCGGGGTAGATTGTGATTTTGAGGGTAGAAAAGCTTCTCCTCAAAATTTCACCCATTTCCAATTGACATCTTGGTTGAGGCAAGTAGATTTACAATGCATAATATAACACGTGTGTCTGTTCCTTTATTGATTTTGCAATGGTTTCCTGATAGATTTACCATTAATTCCAAGCTTGTCTGATCTTAATTTGGAATTAGTTGTTAGGTTAGGTTTTGGATAAATTGATGATATTAGATTGATTGGAAAATATTTAATTTGATTATATGAAGTGGAATGGATTGAATGGATTGAATGTGATGAATGGGGAGCACGAAGGCTCAGTTTTTTGCAGGTTTGGTCTTGGAATGATTGGAGGAAAAAGGAGCAGAAACCCAAATTCGGGCTTCAGGTTCGCTGTCCGATCGATCGGTCGCTCAGTGCGATCGATCGGACAGTGAACAGTTCCCCAATTAACTGTGGGCGATCACAGTCCGATCGATCGGTCACACAGTCTGATCGATCGGTCTGTGAAAACTCTCAATTAACTGGGAGGTGCCCAGTGCCGATCGATCGGTCACTCAGTCCGATCGATCGAACTGTGCACTAACTGTGAGGTGTTCAGTGCCGATCGATCGCACCTTCGGTCCGATCGATCGGAGGGTGCATGGTCACTGAAAATTCAAAGACTTGTAACTTTCAATCCGCCCGTTGGATTTTCACGTATAATATACCGTTGAAAAGCCCTTGAGATAGAGAATCCAATGGTTCTAGTTTCATCACGATCGGAGATCGGAAAGTGATGTGATTAGCTGAATTAATGATTCGACTCTTGTAACTTAAGAAGGAGACTGTTTAACCTAGATTTGGGACTTAGATGTTGGAAACCATTAACTTACTATCACATGATCATAAATGGGTTTGAAATCGAATCACGTGCTTGGTGTGAATTCGATGGATTGTCTAGGTATTCGTGTATTACACGTAGTGTAACCGAATGCACAAGGAGTTGAATTTAATGATGCTCAACATGATTGTACACCAAGGAAATTATCTTAAGAGCATCATTGATCCAATTTCCTCATGTACTCCGTTAGAATACGCTGAATACAAGGATGACACCACTTACTTAGGATTGGATTGTAATTTCTCGTTGACTTGTGATTGTATCCGTTGATAACATTCCTTGTATACTCTCTTGACATAAGACACGTAATCAATTATGAAACATAAATTCTTGTAGAATATAAGACTTGGACTTGACTTAGAGTGTACCATAGGAACCCATGTCTTGTTTTGATGAACATGACTGGCTAGTATGAAAGGGATTATCACGTGGCTTGTCTTGTACTGATCTGGAAGAGATAATCCCTAAGAACTTGTCTTGCACTTGGAACTAGACAGACTTGCTTGTCTTGTCTGTCCTTGAGTCAAAACCACTTTATTATTATTGTTGCATATCATGGCCATCTGCAGTTTGGGATTTAATGACGAATCGGTTACTCCGGTTGTCGGGGTGGGCAGTCGGCGTAGGACGGCGTCCATGGCGTTGAATAGCTGGGAGCGGGCTAGGACCGTGCTGCTATTCCCAGGTCAGGGAGCTAGGATCCCACTGGAGCCGGACTATGGTATCAGTAGTCCAAGGGGATTGTTACTGGTATCCCGGGAGGTGGCATAGGACATCCTCGGAGTCTCCCTCTTGCTTGTCTTGTTAGCATTTGCATGATAGTGGTTATTGTTAGATGATTGCTAGGATTCCTGTTATTGTTTCTACATATTAATCTCGCTTTATCCCTAGCTTCATATTCTTGTATTCATATGATTTTATACTTGTCATTACTTTACACTTGATGCATGTCGTGTTTATTATGTTTTGTATATCTATTGCTCAACATGCTGTTGACTTTGTTCCTTGATGTGCAGACACATCAGGTGAATACTTCTATTATGAGGAGCAGGCAGGTGAGGAGATCCTAGAGGATCTCCAACCAGCAGAGGAGGCACGAGAGTGGCGTGCCGATGACGTAGAGTAGCGTCATCACTCCTGGCACGAGAGAGACATAATGGGGACCTATTAGATTTTATCTTTCATTCATTATTTCTCTCGTTGAAACTTTATTTTATTGACTTCTGTTTCATTTATTGGCCATGTTTAGTGGGTTGGCCATGGTAATAACTTACTTAACTTTGAAGTTCTGTTTACTCTTCTTACAACTTTAATTTAATGAGATTTTATTAATCATTGCTTGAGATCCTATATGCCTAGAGTTATATTAACTCTACATTTATTGTGACACATGAGGTTGGAAATATTAAATCCTCACCGCGGACTACGATCCGTGGGCCCAAAGGACAAAATTTTTAATTAGTCCTAAAATTCACTCTCCGGATCCGATTATTTCTTTAATCGGATTCGGGGGACGTGACAGGATGGTATCAGAGCAGTGGTTGGTTTCTCAGGGTAAAAAATTTTAGAAACCATAGGACGCGTGTGAGGATTTCGTTAGTTAGTAGGTTGATCTTTTAGTTTTGTTTCTAGCATTGTGATGTTAGCTTAGGGCATATTGGAACTAACCTTGAATGTTTTACAGGATTATGGCTGGTAGACACAATACCCGAGGTGAGGGTAGTTCGTCTAAGAATGGCTCTGAGAATCAATTCCACCAGTTCATGGCAGCCTTCATTCAGTCCCAAAAGGATATGGCTGAGCAAAGCCATAAGCAGAATGAGGATCAAGCTATATTTCAAGCACATATGCTTGAGGTCGTACAGAAGGTGGGCCAGCCACATGCCAAAGAGTATGGCCTGAATGAGTTGGTTGAGAAGTTTAGGAAGAGGTTCCCACCTGAATTCCATGGCATTGAGGACCTCGCTGTAACAGATGAGTGGGTTGTCCAATTAGAGAAGATATACGAGGTGTTTCGGTGCACTGGCATTCAACAAGTGCAGCTTGCAGCCCACATGTTTCGTGGAGCAGCAGAGAGATGGTGGAAAACCGTCAAACATCCCTATGAGGAGATTGCCGAGGAGGTAGCCTGGAAGACTTTCACAGAGCAATTCCAGAAGAAGTTTATCCCGGAGCACTACCGGGATCAGAAGATGGAGGAGTTTGAGAGGCTGGTACAGGGTGACTTGACAGTACAGGATTATGAGATTGCCTTCACCCATTTATCCCGATTTGCTGAGAGTCTGATTCAGCCAGAGTCCGAGAGGGTCAGGAGATTTATTAAAGGGCTGCGAGCTAATATCAAGATGCAAGTACAGCGCAGCAGACTGACCAACTACGATGATGTGGTCAAGGAAGCTTATTAGGCAAAGGAGTTCCTGAAGGAGGTGATTGCTTTGGAGCAGCAGAGGATCTTAGCATTGATCCCTCCACCCAATACACAGGGATCTTCGTCTCTGTCATATCAGCAGCCGGCACCTAAGAGGCTACGGTTTGAGCCTACACTCCGACCGCAGCCACAGCGAGTCTCTTGCATGCATTGTGGCGGAATCATTTTGGCCGTGATTGCAGGAAGCAGTCCGGTGCATGTTTCAACTGTGGAGATCTAGGGCATAAGGTTCGTTTTGCCTAGGGAAGACAGGAGTAGCACCACCACCATTTCCAGCTCCGGCGCCCAGGCCACCACATCCTGCATAGCCGTTGAGACAGATGCCTCCTGGACAGGCCAGGCCACAGCAGCAGCAGCAGCAGATGATAGTCCGACCACCTCAGCCACCGCAGCAGCGCCCTACCAGTACCTCAGCAAGCGCTATCAGCAGAGACCCCCGGCACCCAGATTCCAGGGTCGTGATCAGAGACCACCGCAGCAGTATCATCAGCAGCGTCCCAGCAGGCAGGGAAAGCTTTTGCTCTGACACATGAGGAAGCAGAGGCTGCAGGAAATGTCATTGAAGGTACATTTTTAGTTTGTGGATTTGATGCTAAAGTTCTATTTGATCCTGGATCCACACACTCGTTTGTTGCACCAGCATTTGCACTGCATTTGGGGGAGGATAAGGAGATACTACCCTATGATTTGATAGTAGCTACCCCCTGTAGGTAGACATGTAGCTTGTATGTCATCTACCCTAGGTGTAGTATTCAGATTGGGGAAGTTAAGTTGACCGTCAGTTTGATAATCTTACCGATGGCGGAGTTTGATGTGATACTCGGTATGGATTGGTTAACTAAGAACCGAGCAGTGTTAGATTGTTTCAACAAGACTGTGAAGTTGCAAAGTGCAGATCGTAGTGTTGAGTTTATTGGAGCTAAAAATCCCATCTCCACTCGGATGATTTCTGCATTGAAGGCAGAGCGTTTGATGAGGAGTGGATGCGAAGGTTTTATCGCATTATTGCGGAAGACAAGGAGTCCAAGTCTGTTGATGAGATTCCAGTGGTGCGAGAATTCCCGGATGTGTTTCCGGATGAGATTCCTGGTTTGCCACCTGTTCGTGAGTTAGATTTTACGATTGAATTGCAGCCAGGGACAGCACCTATTTCGAAGGCCCCTTATAGGATGGCACCAGCAGAATTGAAAGAGTTAAAAACTCAGATTGGGGATCTGTTGGATAAGGGTTTTATCAGGCCTAGTGTTTCACCGTGGGGAGCTCCGGTGATATTTGTGAAGAAGAAGGACGGGACTATGCGGATGTGCATAGATTACAGACAGTTGAACCAGATGACTGTTAAGAATAAGTACCCATTACCGAGGATCGATGAGCTCTTCGATCAATTGCAGGGAGCCCAATTCTTTTCGAAGATAGATCTGCGTTCCGGTTATCATCAATTGCGAGTCAGGAAGGAGGATGTTCCTAAGACTGCATTCCGGACGAGATATGGACATTTTGAGTTTCTTGTGATGCCTTTTGGATTGACAAATGCTCCAGCAGTTTTTATGGCATTGATGAATAAGGCATTTGCTCCTTTCTTGGATCAGTTTGTGGTAGTCTTCATTGATGATGTATTGGTGTACTCAAAGACTAAGGAGGAGCATGAGCATCAGTTGAGAACTTCTTTGCAGCTTTTGAAGGATAATCAACTGTATGCTAAGTTGAGTAAATGTGAGTTTTGGTTGGAGCAAGTGACGTTTTTGGGCCACATTATCTCTAAGGAAGGACTAACAGTGGATCCCAAGAAGATTGCAGCAGTTGTTAATTCGAGTAGCCCGCAGAATGTAGCGAAGATTCGTAGTTTCCTTGGATTTGCAGGTTACTACAGAAAGTTTGTGAAAGGATTCGCTACCATAGCATCTCCGTTAACTAGTTAACGAGGAAGGATATTCCATTTGTGTGGACGGAGGGTGTGAAAAGAGTTTCCAAGAGCTGAAGACCAGATTGACTACAGCACCCATACTTGCCTTACTCGCTGGAAGTGGAGGATTTGTGGTTTTCACAGATGCATCAGGAGTAGGTTTGGGATGTGTCCTCATGTAGCATGACAAGGTGATAGCATATGAATCGAGACAATTTAAGGATCATGAGAAGAAGTGTGCCACACATGACTTGGAGTTAGCAGCAGTAGTGTTTGTATTGAAGTTGTGGAGGCACTATTTGTATGGGGAGAGATTTGAGGTGCATACAGATCACAAGAGTCTGCAATACCTGTTTACATAGGGTGATCTGAATAACAGGCAGAGGAGATGGATGGAGTACATAAAGGATTATGATTTTCCAATCAAGTACCATCCTGAAAGGGTGAATGTTTGTAGCAGATGCTCTTAGTAGAAAGGCAGCATTCAGTGGGTGTATAATGCCTGAATGGAGATGGATGGAGCAATTCAGAGATATGGATGTGGAAGTCTGGCCAGTTAATGAGAAGGTCCTAGTTGCTACTATGGGAGTTTGGGAGCCAGAGATAGTTAACAGGATCAAGGAATGCCAGAAGGATGATCCAGAATTACAGAGAGTCATAGAACATGTGGATGACAAGCTAGAGTTCAGATTAATAGAGGGAGTTTTGTACTGTAAGGATAGGTTGTGTGTGTCAGACGTTCAAGACATCAAGTCAGAGTTGATGACAGATGCGCACCACACCCGATATTCTATTCACCCAGGGAGCACCAAGATGTATCATAATTTGGAGAATTACTATTGGTGGGTGAAAATGAAGAAAGAGATAGCATAATTTGTCTCCCGGTGTATGACTTATCAGCAGATTAAGGCAGAGCATTATCAGCAGATTAAGGCAGAGCACAAGAAGCCTCCTGGTTTACTTCACCCGTTGGAGATTCCACAGTGGAAATGGGAGAATATCACCATGGATTTCGTGTCGGGATTGCCGAACACCAAGAAAGGCAATGATGCTATTTGGGTGATTGTGGATAGATTGACTAAATCAGCCTATTTCTTGTCATTTAAGACTGGACAGTTTATGGATAAGATGACTAAGATGTACAGAGATAATATAGTCAAGTTGCATGGAGTGCCTGAGTCCATAGTGTCCGATCGAGACACTAAGTTTGTCTCTCGACTTTGGTCTACTTTCCAGTCATCTATGGGTACTCAGTTGAAGTTCAGCACAGCTTACCACCCTCAGACAGATGGACAGTCAGAGAGTACAATCCAGACATTGGAAGATCTCCTCAGAGCATGTGTTTTGGGTTTCAAGGAGAGTTGGGATGAGAGTTTGCCTCTATGTGAGTTTGCCTACAATAACAGTTATCATTCAAGTATTGGTATGGCACCATTTGAGGTATTGTATGGAAGGAGATGCAGGACCCCGGCATGTTGGGAGGAAGTTGGAGTTCGGAGTTTCCATGGCCCTTCAGAGATTGCTGATTCCAGTGAGAAGGTCAGAGTTGTCCAGATGCGAATGAAGGAGTCTCGGGATCGTCAGAAGAGCTATGCAGACAAGAGGCGGAGACCTTTAGAATTCCAAGTGGGGGATATGGTTTTCCTGAAAGTGTCTCCGATGAGAGGTGATGTCAGATTTGGACAGAAATGGAAGCTTGCCAAGAGGTTTGTGGGACCATTTGAGATTAAGAGCAAGATTGGAGACGTGGTTTATCGTCTAGTGCTACCGCCAGAGTTAGCGGGTGTGCACGACGTATTTCATGTCTCAATGCTTCGGAAGTACATTCCAGATCCCACCCACATGTTGCAGCACGAGCCACTTCAGCTTCAGGCAGATGTCACCTACGTGGAGCGTCCAGCACAGATCATTGATACTAAAGAGGTAGTGTTGCGTACTAAGACCATCCAATGGGTCAAGGTACAGTGGGAGAATCATAGTCCAGAAGAAGCAACGTGGGAGCTGAAGGAGCAGATTCAGAAGACGTACCCCTATCTTTTTCCAGATGAGGTATGTTTAGGTATTTGGGGGACCAAATGTTCTTTTTATTTGTGAGAGTTGTAAGGTCTGTGACCTTACTAGGTCAGTTGGTTCCAAAATCCGGCCCGTTGACCCGTTTAATTTGTTATTATTTTATTTAATTGTATTTTTAGATATTTAAGTGGGTTTAGATTATGAGGGAGTTTCTTTTAGCATTAGAATAGTACCTGTGTAGTTTCGTTTGATTCCGAGTTCGTTTGTTCATAGCAGGGGGGTAGTTTGCAATTTAGGAAAAATTGAGTGTTTTTCCGAAATATTCCAAACGCCGTGATTTTTGGGTTCGTTGGAAAGGTTTCGTCGTTCTGATGACTTTTGTCTCTTGACTCATCGCGATCCAGCGATCAGAAATCTTTCAAGTGGTCCATTCTTTCACCGGACCCACTTAAAGGACGATTCGGTCTTTTCCCCTTAATTGTCTTCTTAAGCGAATGTTTGCCATAATTCCATTTCATTCTCTGCAACGGAAGAGAGAACCGCAGCCATCTTCTTCTTCTTCCTTTCTCAAGCCAGATCTCAGCCCTAGAAAACTCTATTCGGAGATCTGATCCGCTAGGATTCATCCTCACTATTCCCTCTTGCTTCCGGTATCAACCTGGTAAGATTTCCGATAACTTCATCTTTTTATGTCATCTTCCTTTTGGTTAGATTTAGGTCCGATCTTGATTCTTTTTCTTTCTTTCTTCTCCTTGGTGTATTAGGTTGTGTTTGATCGGGGTAGATTGTGATTTTGAGGGTAGAAAAGCTTCTCCTCAAATTTCACCCATTTCCAATTAACATCTTGGTTGAGGCAAGTAGATTTACAATGCATAATATAACATGTGTGTCTGTTCCTTTATTGATTTGCAATAGTTTCCTGATAGATTTACCATTAATTCCAAGCTTGTCTGATCTTAATTGGGAATTAGTTGTTAGGTTAGGTTTTGGATAAATTGATGATATTAGATTGATTGGAAAATATTTAATTTGATTATATGAAGTGGAATGGATTGAATGGATTGAATGTGATGAATGGGGAGCACGGAGGCTCAGTTTTCTGCAGGTTTGGTCTTGGAATGATCGGAGGAAAAAGGAGCAGAAACCCAAATTCGGGCTTCAGGTTCGCTGTCCGATCGATCGGTCGCTCAGTGCGATCGATCGGACAATGAACAGTTCCCCAATTAACTGTGGGAGATCACAGTTCGATCGATCGGTCATTCTCATCAGTAGGTAAGTAAACCCTCCTTATGTCAAAAGAGTGTACAAGGAATGTTATCAACGGATACAATCACAAGTCAACGGGAAATTACAATCCAATCCTACTGATGAGAATGACAAAGGAGGAAGATGAAGGAGATGATGGGGAGACTCTTGATCCTTGGGGAAAGCATTGGAAACTCTTGGAAGCCCTAGCTTGGTTGGTGGAGAAATGGGGGAGAATGAGTAGAGAGGTTGTAGAGAAGAGAATGAATGAAATGAAATGGGGAAAATGGGGCCTTAGGATTTAAAAGGGAGTTTTCTTTTAGGAATTTTGCACATAAGGCCAAGTTGTTAGGAAGTTTACAAGGAAGTCCTTGGCAAATGGGTATGGGCTCATAATGAATGTGCCTTGGGCCACCGGGCCAAGGTGGGTCCAAATAAGTATAATATGCATGACCCACTACCTAATGCACCACACACCACTAATCCTAGTGCTTAGGCCACTAAACCCAATCAAGCACCCTAAATTCTAGTGATTAGTGACTAAGCCCCTCTAATAAAGGCATGAGACCTTATATCCTACCCTCCTTAAGGACATTTAGTCCTCCAAATGACTAACGTACCTCAGGAAGAAGATGAGGATACTGTCGCTTCACTTGATCTCGGAGCTCCTAAGTAGCCTCTTCTGGACTGTGGTGTTCCCATTGTACCTTCACCTAGTGGATCAACCTGTTCCTTAGTACCTGTTCTTTAGTATCAACGATCCCAATAGGCTGCTCTATATACGTCGTGTCCACGCGCACATCTAGAGGCTCATGTTGCAACACGTGTGATGTATCTGCTACATACTTCTTCAGCATAGATATATGGAAGACGTTATGCACTCCGGATAGTTCGGGTGGCAAGGTTAGCCGGTAAGCCACATCGTTTATCTTGCTCTTGATCTGGAAAGGACCAATGTATCTTTGAGAGAGCTTCCCCTTCTGCCCAAATCTTAGCGTTCCTCGAACGGGGGAGACTTTCAAGAAGACGTACTCACCAACCTGAAACTGCAAATCTCTTCTTTTGCCGTCTGCATAGCTCTTCTGGTGGCTCCTGGCCACCTTCAACCTCTCACGGACCTGCCAAATTTTCTCACTGGAGTCACCAACCACTGATGGCCCATGGAAACTACGCACACCAATCTCCTCCCAACAAAGTGGGGTCCTGCACTTCCTCCCATATAATGATTCATACGGTGCCATTCCGATACTAGAGTGATAGCTATTATTGTATGCAAACTCGCACAAGGACAGACTTTCATCCCAATTCATCTTGAAATCAAGCACACATGCCCTCAACATGTCTTCCAAAGTCTGGTTAGTACGCTCTGCCTGGCCATCGGTCTGGGGGTGGTAAGCTGTACTGAAACTCAAGGTGGTGCCCATCGCTGTTTGAAATGTGGTCCAAAACCGTGAAACGAACTTGCTATCTCGGTCCGAAACGATAGAAGCTGGAACACCATGCAATCTCACGACCTCTGCAATGTAGAGACTCGCCATATACTCCATTCCTTTGCTTGTCTTGAATGGTATGAAGTGCACAGACTTAGTCGGTCCACTATCACCCAAATGGCATCATTTCTTTTCCTCGTGTTTGGTAATCCAGACACAAAATCCATGGTGATATGCTCCAATTTCCACTGTGGTGTCTCCAACTGATGCAAAAGGCCTAGAGGTTTATTGTGCTCCGTCTTAAACTGCTGGCAAACAAGGCACTTCGAAACGAATTCTATAACTTCCCGCTTCATTCCACTCACCAATAGTGGTCCTTAAGATTCTGATACATCTTTGTCCCGCCCGGGTGGATGGTATACCGGGTATAGTGCGCATCTGTCATGATCTCACTTTTAACTCTGGCACATTGGGCACACACAATCTATCTCTGCAATATAGGAACCCGTCAATAAGTCTGAAATCTGGCCTCTCATCCACATGCTCAATGATCCTTACCAACTCTGGGTCGTCCCGCTGGCTCTCTTTGACCTTCGAATTCAGGGTGGGCTCCCAAGAAAGTATGCTGGCCAACACAACTCGGTCACTAAGTGGCTGGAAATACACATCCATGTCCTCAAGACACTCAATCCAGGCCCACTCTGCAATCATTCCTCCGCTAAATGCTGCATTCCTACTTAGAGCATCTGCTACTACATTAGCTTTTCCTGGATGGTACTTAAGCCCGAAGTCATAATCTTTGATATACTCCATCCATCTTCTTTGTCTCGTATTCATTTCTTTCTACGAAAAGAGATACTGCAGGCTCTTATGGTCAGAATGCACCTCAAATGTAGTTCCATACAAGTAGTGTCTCCACATCTTCAATGCAAAAACTACTGCTGCAAGCTCTAAATCATGTGTGGCGTACTTCCGTTCATGTTCCTTCAGTTGCCTAGACCCATAGGCTACCACCTTCCCATTCTGCATGAGAACACATCCAAGGCCAACACCCGAAGCATCGGTAAACACAACGAATCCTTCACTACCGATCGGCAAAGTCAATATGGGAGCGGTGGTCAATCTCTTCTTCAATTCTTGAAAACTAGTCTCACAATCATCCCCCCAAACAAAGGGAACATCCTTCCGGGTCAGCTTCGTCAACGGGGCTGCTATGGAGGAGAAACCCTCAACAAACCTATGGTAGTAACCAGCAAGCCCTAAGAAACTCCGAACCTCCGACACAGTCTTCGGTCTATCCCAACCCACAATGGCCTAAATCTTCGCCGAATCCACTAACAACCCGTCCTTAGAGATTATGTGGCCAAGGAAAGCAACCTGCTCGAGCCAAAATTCACACTTACTTAGCTTGGCATATAGCTTATGTTCTCTCAACTGCTGAAGAGAAATCCTAAGATGTTGCTCATGTTCTCCATAAGTCTTGGAGTATACCAACACATCATCTATGAACACCACCACAAACTGGTCTAAGTAGGGCGCAAATATTCTATTCATTAACGCCATAAAAGCTGCTGGTGCATTAGTCAACCCAAAAGACATCACCAAAAACTCATAGTAGCCATATCTAGTCCTAAACGCTGTCTTCGGTATGTCCTGCTCTCGGACTCTCAACTGATGGTAGCTGGATCTCAAGTCGACCTTAGAGAAATACTGTGCACCTTGTAACTGGTCAAATAACTCATCGATGCGGGGAAGTGGATACTTGTTCTTGATGGTTACTTGATTAAGCTGTCTATAATCTATGCACATCCTTAATGACCCATCCTTCTTCTTCACAAATAACACTGAAGCACCCTAAGGAGAAACACTAGGTCTTATAAAACCCTTATCTAGTAACTCCTGTAACTGTTCTTTGAGCTCTCTCAACTCTGCTGGGGCCATTCTATAAGGGGCTTTTGAGATTAGAGCCGTGCCTGGCGCAAGCTCAATCGTGAAATCAATCTCACGGACGGGCGGTAAATAGGGGATCTCATCGGGGAAAACATCAGAAAACTCACATATCACCGGTATTTCCTCCACCGCTTTAGTCCGTTTATCCTCCATGATAAACGCCAAATACCCCTCACAACCTTGATTTATCAGTTACAAGCCTTCATGGCTAAAATCAAGCGGGTAGGCATTCTCTTCTTCTCACCTACAAACTCTACATGGGCCTCCTCCCCATCCGCCTTCAACTTAATAGTCTTCTCAAAGCAATCCATCACCGCATGGTGGGTGGCTAGCCAATCCATCCCTAGGATGGCATCAAAGTCATTCATCATCAATAGGATCAAATTAGCCCTCAGGACATAGTCCCCTATCCTTACCCTACATCCTGGGAAATATTTATGGCACTCAACCTTCTTCCCTACTGGTGTGGTTACTAGTAACACAAAAGGCAAAACATCTGCATGCACATCCATTGTCATAGCAATTCTAGGGGAGACATAGGAGTGAGTCGATCTAGGGTCAAACAACACCTTAGCATTTATATCACAAATAGAAACAATACCTTCCACGACGTTACCCGCGGCATCTGTGTCCTCCTGCGTGAGTGCATAAACCATGCCCGCTTGTTGGGGCCTCTGTTGCCGACGGTGGGGAGCTTGGGGTCTCTGAGCCCCTCTCTGTGGCTGAGGTGCAGGTCGGTGCTGCTGCATCTGTTGTTGAGGAGGTCGGGCATACTGTTGCTGCGGACGTGGGGGAGCTGGAGCCACCTGTCTCAAAGGCTGAGCCTGAATGGGTGGTCTGGGTGGCGCTGGCAACTGTAAGTATTGCTGGTCTTGTTGGTGTTGTCCCCTCCTGCGTGGACAATCCTTAACCTGGTGTCCCGTATCACCGCACTTGAAACACCCACCAGTCTGCTGCCAACAATTCGCGGTGGGATGATCCTTACCACAATTACCACACCGCTCTTTCTTTAGCTTCTTTTGCTGTGGGAGAGCTAGTGGTGGGGTGGCCTTCTGCTTAGGCTGGGTACGGATGTCTTCTTTTCGTGTTATCACTGACTCGGCCCAAAAGGCCTTCTTTAAATACTCATCATAGGTGGCCATCCTTTCTGACTTAGCATGCAACAACAGCTCGGTGCGGAGGCCATCAAGGAAACGACAGATCCTCTCGCTCTCTGGAGTAATCAAGGTCGGAGCATAGCGGGAGGGGCGTGTAAATTGCAGCTCATACTCGTGAACAGTCATGTCCCCTTGCTTAAGGCGGTCAAACTCAGTCTGTAACCGAAGACGGATGTGCTCTGGAATAAATTTCTCTCGGAACTGCTCTTGAAATGTAGCCCAAGCTGTCTCATCTGCAACAATAGCATATGGGGGCTTCACTGTGGTCCACCACCTCTCTGCAACATCACGGAACATGGAGGCTGTCAATTGTACCCTCTACCTCCCGGTGCATCTGAATACCTCGAAGATCTTATCCACCTGGACCAAGAACTCATCAGCCACCATGGGGTCCTCACTCCCATAGAACTCTGGCGGCCCCCTCTTCCTAAACTTCTCAAATGGATTGTTTGGGTCGGGCTCCCGAGGGGCTACCACCACCTGAGGCTGTCCTATCCTCTGTAGGGCCTCAAGTAACTGAACTTGGAATGTAGTCTGATCACCTTGCTGAGGGTGTGGTATTGGAGCAGGTTGTGGCTATGCAACCGGAGGTGGCTGCGGTTGAAATAACGGAGGTGGTGGTTGCGGAACGAATGTGGGAGGCTGCGGTGCAACAAATGGAGGTGGCTGCGGGGCCGGCTGCGGCTAAGGATTCAGAGGCAATACATTCTCCGGCTGCAGTGGGGCCATCCGCTGCAAAGCCTCCATCATTTGGTGCTGCTGCTGCACCATAGTCTGGAGCAAGGCTCGGAGAGAGTCGGGAGCGCTATCACTCGGCTCTCCCGAGTCTGCAGAAGGCTCCCGACGAGTAGCTGTCCTCTTTTTGGGCAGCATGATCTGTAAGCATAACAAGATGGTTAGTATAAGTTGCATCCTACACCCAATGCACCCATGCAACACTTGAAAAGATAAGTGCCTATACCAAAACCTAAACCCTTAAAGAGAAAGTCTATCGTAACCCAAAGGAAATCCCAACCTCATATCGGACCTAGATTTCTAGCATCTTTTAGAACTTTTAGAAACACGACCTGCTCTGATACCGTCTGTCACGCCCCCAAGATTAGGCCGGGCCCAACCCGATCCCAAGGGTGTGAGAATTGAGGTCAACTAAAACTTTTCAAAATTCTTCTCACCATTCATACTTGAGACCCCAATTCCGTGTGGATCGAAGTCCGTGGTGAGGTTATGTATGATGATCAATCACCATAATCTAATCACGGAAGCATCAAGAAACAAACAACTTACGCAGATGGTAAAAACATAACCATCAAGATAGCAGAGCGGATGTGGTACAGAAGTGCATAAGTTCAAATAGGTTTACAATGTCTTAAATTAAGTTAAGGCCTGACACAACCATGACATCAAAATAAAAGGGCTATAGGCCCAAAGGTAACAGTCTCAAAAGTCTGCTGACATGTATGGTTCTACAGCGTTAAGCTCAACAAGTCAAACTACGTTGTCGGCGCTCCACTCAGCAAGTCCGTCATCCTGCGGAACCTCCTGCCCCGCCTCGCCCTCCGGCTCGACGGGGGCAACGGTACCTAAGCACCAAATGTAGCACCATCAATAAATGGCTAGTAAATAGATATGAGTAAAGGTATAACATGTGCCAATCGAGACCAATATGTGATAAAGTACGTAAACACTGAATAAATGAAACATAATAATAAACTAACCCATAAATAATCGAACCATCATATGTCATCAGAACAAATGCAACCCAGGCGAACCCGGTACCCATACAAGCTGGTCAAACAAATGCAACCCAGGCGAACCCGGTACCCAGACGAGCTGGTCAAACAAATGCAACCCAGGCGAACCCGGTATAGTGGCGTACGTCCACCCCCGATCTGCAGACAGTAAGTACAAACCATATACACACAAGCATACACATATACACACACACTCAAACCCACGCATACTCATATACCCAAAACAAGGTGTTCGGTTAGCCTCTCATTGGGTGTCCTCATCACATCGTCAACAAAACTAAAGGGGAAGGCCACCAAGTGAGCGTAAAAGCATGGGTTATAAACTAACGAAGGAAATGGGTGTATACACTAATCATGTAATATATAGGGAGTCCTAAGCTAACCTTAATATAATCGAATCATATGGTCAAGGGCCAAGGGGGAGTAGGTACTAACCAACCTAAAGCTAAGGTCAAACATCATATGTAATGTTGTCTATCACGATGGTTACGCGGGTCCGAGATGCCTTTGGTAGTCATTTGGTGCTTTTGAAGTTGTTGACGCCCAAAGGACCCACTACACCACCCACATAACCCAACATGGGTCTCCCATGCATTATCGCACGATCCACAATGAGGTGCTAAGCCCCCACACCCCCCCCCCCCCCCTATCTAAATGTCCAATTCATATTCATAGGCCAGGTGGGGCTAGGGTCCAAATTTCAGCGGGTCGTATCATGACATAAATAGTAGATTAATCTAGTTTCAGGTCAACAGGTTGATTTGGGAATTCCTAAAGATATCATATGATTCCACACAATCATTAGGGAGAAAACGAATCATTAAATAATTCAAAGGGGTTTTTGTGTTTAGTATAAAGTAAGTGGCTGGGTTAGAATCCAAAAGGAACCACATGTTCCTAAAAGGTGTAGACACAACTCATACCTCATACTTGGGATTATTTCACACCTTATCCTTGAATTATACATGGATGGTGGGCCATGGGGGAAATCTCATATGATGCCTAACAATACTACATAATCAACCATGGGCTTGTTGTAATTATTTCAAGAAGGGAGGGTTGTTATGAATTTATAAGGTTGTCACATGACACAACCAAGGTGAGGAACAACTGTTCCCAGATTTAAGGAAATGGGAACTCATGCCTCCTATTCATGGGTTGGCTGGATGGTGGATCTAGATGGGCCCCACCCACAAAGGGACCAGACCATTGAGGTTGCCCATGTGCCCCCCTTCATATGATCAGATCAAATCCCCTATCCAGTGGAAGCAAGGGACCTTGATATGACAATGACGAAATGAAATCCAAACCTATGCAACTACATATCTATCAACTAGTAATAAACTAATGAGTTAGTTAATGAAGCTTAACAAAAGAGGAGTATAACTACAATGGCATAAATCAAACATTTTCATCAATTTTGTTTTATATAACTATCCACAATTAATGCATTTTAAGCTCACAGCCACCAACCCAAATATCACAAATGCACATAGTAGAGAAGGTTAGCACATTTAAAGCATTAGAACCAACCAAATAAACATGCCTACACCATTAATCATGTCTATATACTTACCTTTGGCTTAGATGAGCAAAAAACCCCTTTCTTAGAGCCTAGGGTTACCTCAAATCTTGCTCTCCACACCTCCCCACTTCAAACCAAGCAAAGAACCCACTTCCTACATGCCAAAATGAAAGGGAAAGCCCACTAAATCACCAATGCATGCTCCTAGTGTTGAAAGAAGCAAACTACATGAGTTTAAAGAGAGGGTTTGCTTACCTATTGATGAGAATGAGAAAGGAGGAAGATGAAGGAGATGATGGGGAGACTCTTGATCCTTGGGTAAAGCATTGGAAACTCTTGGAAGCCCTAGCTTGGTTGGTGGAGAAATGGGGGAGAAGGAGTAGAGAGGTTGTAGAGAAGAGAATGAATGAAATGAAATGGGGAAAATGGGGCCTTAGGGTTTAAAAGAGGGTTTTCTTTTAGGAATTTTGCACATAAGGCCAAGTTATTAGGAAGTTTACAAGAAAGTCCTTGGCAAATGGGTATGGGCTCATAATGAATGTGCCTTCGGCCACCGGGCCAAGGTGGGTCCAAGTAAGTATGATATGCATGACCCACTACCTAATGCACCACGCACCACTAATCCTTAATTAGGCCACTAAATCCAATTAAGCACCCTAAATTCTAGTGATTAGTGACTAAGCCCCTCTAATAAAGGCATGAGACCTTACAACTGGTAGTCGCAGTAGTATTTCGATGGCAATCTTTTCTTCTTTATCAAAGGTTGCACCTGTAAATGAAGAACTCAAGATTAGAAACATGATAGAAATGTATTATATACTTCGTCGGTTTCTTTCCTTTTTTTGTTTTTTAATACCTTGCAAGAGAGAGAACAAAAGAGATATGGGTGTTGCAAGCCCCTCTTGCAACTGCTGCAAATGTTACCAGAGACCCTGAAAGCTCGAGATTGAGGACGTTGGTTTAAAAATACCACCTTTGCACCGTTTGTTGTATAAGACTACACACCCACAAAAAACAAACAAGAAAATTATAGTAAAAATTTGAGAAGAGGGGGTTATTTCTTTATAGAAGGAAAAACGAAGAGATTGGAAATTGATGTGGATGAAAAGGAGTAAAAGATTGTTTTAAAGTTGGAGTTGATTACTTGAACAAAGGAGCAGTCGATTAGTTTCTCCAAATCATCTAACCGAATTACATCGTGATAAACATATCTTCTTATCTGCAGACAAGAACTAAGAAAAGACTGTTAAAAAAAAAAAAGTAAGTGAGATATATATATATAGCTTCAAGAGAAGATTTTTTTTTTTTTTTTTAAGTACTTGCAGAAGGGGATGAGAGTGATGAGGCCGGTGAATGCATTGTGGGCAGATGCTGGTGCAGCAATCCAAGAAGATGTTCTTCTCGTTCTTCTTCGACGTCTCATGAAGCAGACACGGATTGAAGAACTTCTCTTTGAGAAGGGGTTCTACCCAATGAAGAAATGAAGGCAAATCTATCTGCATGGAAGTACCCCAAGACACAAAACCATCAAAAAATCCTTTCTTTTTGCTGATAACCCATAGCAAAACCTTCAAATGAAAAGGAAAGAAGAACCCACCATTTTTCCTCCCAAGAAGAAGAAAATGAAATGGGTTAGAAGTAGGAGAAGATAGTCAGGGTCTGAAGAGAAAAAAACAAGAGAGAGAAAGAAAGGAAAGTGAAGAAGGAAGGAGAAGGGGAGAGGAGTGGGGAGAGGAGTTCAAAGATTGATTTTTGGAAAGAGAGGAGACCAAGGGTTCCATTTTTGGCTACGACAGCCGGATACTGTTAAAAGCGAGTCTCCCTGTGCGCGTGCAATGATGCCTTCTTTTACACGTGGGATGATGGAGTGCCTTAAACGTAGATCGACAGTCAAACCCAACCCGAATTCAAAGTGAATTGGAACTACAGGTAACAACAAGCAACACAACAGTAAACTACATGGAGAATCATAGCAATTTCCCATTTTATTGCAAAATTCCTCTTCTTACCAAAAAAAAAAAAAAAAAAAGTAAAGGCAAAATTCCTCTTGTTGCACAAATGTTATGGATGGAACTGATGGAAGGAGCAAATCTTTCTAAGATGCAATATAAAAAAGGAAAAAAAAATCTAAGCATAGATATGCAAAGCCTTGGGAGAGTTTTTAGGGAAAAAAAAGTGGGAAGGGTTGTACTTGTACCCCTTCTCTTTCCTTTGTTATCCCATTCAGGCCTATTTTCTTACCAAGATTGTGATAAGAATTTGGCGTGTTTCAAATTTTTTGGACATGATGTAATGGATTATACCACATCATTTATGTTGTTAGAATTCCAAATTCTAATCACTTAAAATGCTTAAGTTTTTTTGGAAATCTATTTTCATTGCATTTCGCTGGAATTTCAAATGTCCCATCTAGGAGGAAGAGTTTAGAAATTCTACCACAACGGACAACTTTTGAAAAATTTGATATTCTCAATATATTTTATAAAAAAATAAATCCTTTCTACCGTTGAAATCCAAATGACTAAAAAAATAGTATCCATCTTTTTCTAAATAAGATCATTGATTAATGAGGATTGGAGTGAAATTTTTCTTCATCGAAGGATAACATGATTTGTTAATTTTGAGAAAATTTGAGTTTTAAAGCTGGCAAGCGATTTAAATCCATGTACAAAGACTGATGGGAGATTTTCTGCTGTGGAGACATCCCACCCAAAAAAATCACCTCGTCTTGTTAAAACCAATCCACCTCCCTGCATAAATGGCTCTGGGTAATTTGTTGAATTTAGGTAACAATAACTCTAGCCCTTAACTGTCAATTTTATTGACTGACTGTTTTAATGGCTAAGTTCATTTCATAGGTAACTCTATTAAACGATATCATCATTTTCTAGTATGACCATATTCTTTTAACCACAAAAACAAACAAAAAAAAGCCCTTATTCAACAATCAATCCAACCGTTTGACACTCGATCACCTGGCTCATTTTCATCATCTGATTGAATCTCACAAAACAATTCACAACTAAATGCTGTTAATATATGCCTTTAAATCATGGATTAAAATAATTTTCTGAGACATTTTCTAATTACTCTCTTCTTTCATACATTTTCATTGGTACCCATGCATTTAGGTGGCCACAAAGCTGGATTAATTAAGCAGGGCTTTCTCTTGGGTAGCCACAAAGAGATTAAGCTGAGAACAGCCACTTACCTCACTCAAGAGCAGCGCTACGTGAATCACAGTGGGGCCAATACCCCACTGAGATTTGAAAAAATATTTTTAAAAAAAATTATGTCATGAATTGAACTTATGGGAAGCTTTTGACCCCACTCAATTTATGAGTTTGACCCCACATTAGCTAACTTTACTCATTTTCCTTGTTTCTATGGTGGTGAATAAAAGTGTACCGTAAAAGACCCACTGCCTAAGTTAATGGGCCAATTGTCTACAAAACAAAACAAAAATTAATGGGCCCACAAACTTATCTTTAGTGGTTGCTTTGCTCCATTGTGAATACTCCTATCAGTCAGCCACTCCTCTACTTCTCCATACGCGAGTAACACGAGACTGACTTATCCTCTTCGGCTCATCGAAACTTGTATCCCAAATTACAGATCCTGTAAGTCTTTACAATTTTTCAGTCCCTTTCGATTTGTCATTATTTATATATAGGTTAGTCGAATTTTTTTGAGCTTTTTGAATATACCCCCCTAAGGTTTATAGGATTTGTAAATAGGCACCTGAGGTTTTAGTATTTACAAATAGACCCCTGCATTTTTATTTTAATACATTTTGTGTCCCCAAAATCAATAGTCTTCCAACTACCATAATTTTTTTGAGCGAAATGACACTTTCGTCCATCTCTTTTATCCTTATATGCATAATTGCAAAAGCTTGAACTCAATCTTTTTTTATAAAGCATGTAACATTAACAATTGTACTTAGTGAAAGAAAATATCCCGACATAAATTTATTTTTTTAATCAATACTTGGCTCATTTCATTAAATCTAGATTGATCATGACAAAAATCAACACATGTACTTATAACCGGTTTTGATTTATCCAATGCATACATGGCCCACCATGGGATTGATGAAAGTCTCAAAATACATGATTCTGCTTCATATGTAGGGGTGAAAAGAAATATTGGGGGAACAAGCAATGTAAAAAAAGTTATTAATTCTTATTTGTGATGGGTGGTGGTGTTTGACTCTATATAAAAGAAATATTGGGGCCGGGAAGGGACAAATGTATAAAAAAAATTAATTAATTTTTAGAATTTGCGGGGGGAGGGGGGAGTTTTAAACTTTTCTCGGATATAGATGAGGGCTTCAGTCCCCAGGCCCTTGTACCTAGGTCCACCCGCGGTCATGGACATGAGAGAGTTATTTGAGAGAAATAATTGGGACTTGAGACAAAACAATAGTATTTTTGTAAATAATAATATGCTCATCTAGTTTAATGGATGTAAGGGCAAGCCTGCCATTTATATATAAATCCAACACAGATCTCATCGTGGCTGCCCATTCTTGCTAGGAATATTAGTAACAATGTATTAAATTTTCTATTTATTTTTGTTTGAGAATTCAATATTATCTTTGTCGGAATATTGGGAATAGATCATTTGAGAATTTTATATTATGTTTGTCGAATTATCAAAAGTAGACGACGGATGTTGATAAAGGGGAAAACAATTTATTTGATTTGTGGAAGATAAGTCTTTTGTTGATCCCACTAACTCGAATTCCTAGAGCTACCACTAGGGTAGGTGTTGGGTCTAAAAAAGATGTGTCGACAGGAAGATAGTGTAGCTGAGTGGCTAGTAGTTGTGTGACTTTTATTACTTTTTATCTTTGATTACAACTATTTGATTAGTGCACAAGAGGCATGATCCGGCAAAGAGGTAATCCAAGCTTACAGAAATGCATGGTGTTGGAAATAGGGTGGGCCTCTAGGATAGGTTTCAAAAACTTTTGACCCACTTGATGCAGGGATCAACTATCCAGAAGGCTATAAAACTCAATCCAAGTTCCATGTCCTCAATCTCAACCATCATGACCAGTAAATACAATCTATCTAGAAGATAGAAACATCAACTAATAAGCATCCATAATAATCTACAACATGCAAGGAAGTGGATTATACCTTTGGAGCTTGGTTGTGCTATAATGGAGAAGTTGCGTCTTTCTTTGATGATGAAACGCTTTCACTAATCAAATAGGAATCCCCAAGACCTCTTGATCTTCCACACTATGACCCGTATTAGATTCTCCTTTTTCTCAAGAAGATGGTGGGATCTCCAAGAGAAAACTACTAGGAACTTTAGGGAGGAACTAGAAAGAGAACTAAAAGAGGGAAGAGAGAAAGAACTCGTGCAACACTTGCACTAGGGGCCTTGGGCGTGAATCCCAATGCTAGGATAGATGCATGCACGTCCAGGCATCCTCTCCTCTATTTATAGCTTTTGCAAGCCCCACTTACTAATTTTCATTAGAAGTCTTACTTCAAAAAATTAGTAACTATCTCTTCTTAATTAAAATAGAAGTCTTACTTCGATTAATTAATTAGTAACTTACCATATCATAATTAGAAGTCTCACTTCAAATATGATTAGTAACTTTCCAATTCCTTTTTAATAGAAGTCTCACTTCTACTAAAATTAGTAAGTCTACTTACCACTATTAGAAATCGTACTTCAAATAGAAATAGTAACTTTCTTTTTAGAGTTCAACTAGAATTAGATACTTTCTAATAATTGGGCTAGCGAGGGAACCACTAGGGATTCCTTAGAAAGCTGCCTCCAACTGGGACACGCGACCCCACATCTCATGTGTAATCCGGGCCCACAGTTAATTGCAAATAACTCCACTATATAAATGCAATTGAACTCCAGTCTTATGAATATTACATAGAAGACCCTAAACTTCCACATTACCACAAGTAGACCCCTCTACCAATATTCATGGATCGATTGGACCTATCTTTCAAATAAGATCCATATCTTATTATCCTTGAGCCCTAATTAATTATAATGATCATAGGTACCTTTCCAATTAACTCTTAATCGGAATGGGTGCGCACTTACCAATGATAAATCTATTAATTGGCACAAGGGGATATTAGAGATAGATTTCATTTTGACCATTGAATGTTCCCACAGTTCTACTACCACGTACCCAAATCACCAAGGTGTTGACCTACAGTTGGCCTCACTCATTGGTGACTCAAAGCAAATGAATAGATAGAAACTTGAGTTCATTAATGTCTCAGGATTGAGAGCCTATTGCTAAGAAATTATGAGAGCAGACCTTAAAGCAAAGACAGTGTTTATAAGGTGCTTCTCATGGTCATTCAATACATCCAATGTACCAGCACTATGATCCAGAATCTTCCATTCTGATGATCGAGACAAATCACACTATCTCATAGTGATCAAAGTGCTGCAACCTTGTCAGTATGAGATGTCCAGTCTCATCACTGGTTGTGAAGATATTTAAGTATAAGATTTGTCACACATGTCTCCCGTATGTGGATCTCATCCATACACATGTGTTACATCTAATATACTTGTGAACTCCAGTCCATCTCATGAACCATCATGTCATTCGTATTGGTTATGTGCATATATATAATAAATCACCATTCATCTCATGAAAAGTAAGCATGAATATATGAATAAATAAAGAATTTAATCAATTTATTATATCATCTACTGGATTGAGTCCATAAAACTAACACATGGATCCCTGTATTCGTAAAACAATATTAACAGAGCTGGTTTGAAACAATAGAGACTGTAGAAGCCTTCATGAGTCTTTGGATCTTCATCTTCAACAAAGAAATGAGAAACTGATCATATGGCTGAAGAAAAGAGAGGAGGCAGATGGAGTAGCCGAAGTTGCAACCAAGGAGCCCCCCACCGCCCCCACCCCCACAACCCCTACCCTTATTTATAGTTTGAGTGGTGGCAATTTGTAAATTGTCTCCAGGGCATCGTCTCCTTTTAGGGACTGTGATTGTTTGGATTAGAATGTATAGGAACTGAATACATGTGAATTGAATAAAGGGGTGAGGGGTGTATGATATATAGGAACTCACGGTCGAATGAGCTCCATTGAAAGGATTAATAAAGAGGTGAAGTGTGAATGATGAGGTGAGGGGTGTATGATATAAAGTAAAAATGTAGATTGGACTTTGGCTTTCCTAGAATTTGAATTACTAAGGTGATGAATGGGTATTCATTTTTTATCTTTTCTTGATTGACTTCATTTTATTAAAAGGGAGGTTATCATGTGACAGTCATTTTCTTTTTTTTTTTTTTTTTTGTTACATTGGATCATGTTTTAATTACATATGGCATGAGTTCATATGTTTTCTATGCAAACAAATGCGCCCCAGTGTTTTTAAGAAACATAGCCTTTTTTATCCAGATTCTCTAAGTTGGTCATTTGTGATTGATCACATTAGATGAATGGATTGGAACTTGACCACCTCATTTTTATTTTTTATTTTTTTCTCATGGATTTGGCTATATATTGACCATCTCGAGTTCAGAACACATTAACTTTGAGGTCCTTTTACCAAAAGAAGAAGAAGAAACGCCACATTTTTATTTCCACGCTATTTTAAAAAGAATTTATTACCAATATATTATTAGGAAAATCCCCAAACTACCCTTGTCTCCCTCTCTCGCTCTGCTGCCCGCCGCCGCCTTCCCCCCTCTCTCTCTCCCTCCCTCCCTCTCTCCCTCCCTCCACCGCCCGCCATTGCCTCCACCTCCCTCTCCCTCTTCCTGCCTTCTCTTCGTCTCCCTCCACATTATTCACTTTACAAAATCAAATGTGATGTTTTGATGTTGGAGCTATATGTGTTACATACTCTTGTTCTTCCTATTATTATTAGAATTTTTTTTTATTTTTGCTGATGAGGGTAACCCGTGGTATTTTTTCTTAGAAGCTTTATTTTACAGGAAGTTTTGTTATACGAAGTATTATTATAGGATGCACTTGGCATTTGAAGAGATCTAAATATTCTATTCTTGTGTATTTATGTCATTATTGTTTAAATGGTTGCTAGAGTTCCCTTGAGGAGGTGGGGAAGCTTTCCCAGAAGGTTGTCTACAAATTTTTTTTTTTTCTCGTTTTGCTAAAAGAGAAGAAGGTCTACTGTTTTGGTCGCACAGAGAACATTAGTATATTACAATACACATAAAACATTTTTGAGGACATATCCCAACTGAATCAAATTATTACCAATATCAGCATATTTGTAGTTTTATTATTTATATATTTCTTGCCATGATCTAACACCCTCAAAACATGTTTATTAATTTTTATTATATCAATACTTTATATTTTCCTTAATTATGTTCATTATAATATTCAAGCACAGGCCTCCTTTTCTAATATTAGTTATTTTCTTTCCTAACCATGGGACAATTGAAAGAGTTAGGTATGCATCTTGTCTGTTTTCTTTTTTATTTTTTACCCTAGTTAAGGGGGTTGGGATATAAGAGAAAGCGTACTCGGGGTTCGAACCCCAAGCAGCCAGCTGGTAAGAACTGACGCTCCTTATCCACTCGGGTAAGGACCCGTTCTTATTATTAGGTGTGCATTTTCTTTAAGAGATAATGGTAAGATTGCATTAACTAGGTTCCATTAATTACTCACATGAATTATTTTTCTTTGCCCGATCTTCAGGCAATTGAGATAGGTTAACAGCATCCAAGCTACAGGCTGCAGCGGTCCCTAAATTCTATGGTTCACAAGGAAATGACTGAAAAGAACTTTGGTGTTGGGATTTCATAATAAATGATGGTGAGATTGCATTAACTAGGTTCCATTAATTATTTGAATTTTGTCGTCATTTCTATACATGTAGAACATGATCTTTATGTCAGAGCTGTTTTGGGCCTTTTGTGATTGAATAGGGATATTTAAGGTACTACTATTTGGGCACGATTGAGAGCAAATTGGATGGGATTTAAAGATATTGTTTGAATAGCCATAAAAACAAGTGGTGAATGGTCATTTTCTTGCAAATTAGGTTGTTTGAGGCCGGAATATTCTCCATCTTGCACGCTTTTTGATGGATTAGGTACCCAGTGAACTGGGTGTTTTGGGGAAGTCCAAACAAAGCCTAAAAACTTTATTTTTAGAGTTTTTTTATATATACCTCTTAAAGTTTTTAGAATTTGTAAATAGACTCATGAGGTTTTAATATTTATAAATAGGCACCTACTTTTTATTTTAATACCTTCTATGTCCCCCAAAATTAATATTCCTAATGAAAATAAGCAACCACCCTGAGGTTTGTGTTGGATTTTTGTATAAATACGGTTTTGCCCTTATATCCATTAAACAAAAATGAGTATATTATTATTTACAAAATACTATTATTTTATCTCAAATACCAATGGTTTTTCTAAGTAACTCTCTGATGCGCATGAAGCCTAGTCATGTACTATAAAACTTTCATCAACCCAATGGTGGGTCATGTATAGATTGGTGGATAAATTATAACCGAATATAAGTACACGTGTTGATTTCCATTATAATCGATTTAGATTTAATGAAATGGGCCATGTATTGATAAAAATTGATTTATATAGCATTATTCTCTCCCCTTAAATGTAATTGTTAATGTTACAAACTTTATAAAAAAAAATTAGTCCAACTTTGGAAATTATGCAGATAAGGATAAAAAAAAAAAAAAACATGCGTAAAAGTGTCATTTTGCTTTAAAAATCTATGGTGGTTGGAAAGCTACTGATTTTGATGACACGAAAGGTATTACAATGAAAATGCAGGGGCTTATTTGTAAATACTAAAACCTCAGAGGCCTATTTATAAATTCTAAAAACCTTAGGGGGTATGTACAAAAAAAAAACTCTTATTTTATTTAGTGGGTCCTTCAAATCCAATGTGGGCATTTTGGGGTGGTGATAACACTCTTAACTAGCTGGTTAGGGACATGTCTTACTAATAAAAAATATGGTTAGGGATATGGGTGTATACACAGGAGTGTGTGAGTTCCAGCTCTCCATGAAGCACAAGAATAAAAACACCCAAAAAAAAAACCGTGATTTTTTTTCTAAACAAACTCTCATGATTTTGGATCTATTGGGAGTAATTTGATTTCAGCATTCATGGGCCTTTTTTTATCTTGCTTTATCATATTAGCCATTTGGGTGGGTAATGTAGGAACATGTTTTTTTCAGTTAAATAATTATTTTTTTATTTATTTTTAAATGCCAACTTAGAATATATATAATTTAATAGAGGTTTGTAGCTATTGATTTTTTATAATTTTAGATTCATGTGGAAAGTTTGTTTTTTTCTTTTTTATTTCTATGGTCTGATTTTTCTTATAAGAGAAATTCTCATTTATTAAGAGATATTTGCTTCCTACAAAATAAGGTTTTTCTTTAGTTATAAACAACAAACATTAAAGGAAAGTTCCACCTTAAGTTTCTAATTAAAAGGGAGAGTCCCACTACAACTAAGAATTTCATGATTAGATTAGAAGGTAACTATGATAGAAACCTGTAAATACATGATTTTGTTTTTTGGTAAAGAAATACATGGAGTTTAGAATAACTCACTTCACTTGACTTCTTTGAAATGGAAAAGTCCACATGGCCCGAAAATTGTGCCCGGGCCATGGCACGGTCCCCAGGGGGAACCGTTGGATCCCAGCGTCAGTTGAGATCCAACAGTCCCCTATGGAGACCGTGCCACGGCCCGGGTGTTTTTTCGGGCCGTGTAGCACGGGTGCTTTGAAATTGCTTTCTTTGCATCCATCAGAAAGACACGCATAACGGAAAGTGCAAGAGAGTTGTAAATTCCTCGCAAATTACAACCTTGTGTTGGACTCTTGAATCGTGCAATGGGATTAACTATGATTTGTTTCATTGTCTAAAGAGAAATGCTATTCAGCATGAAATAGAGCCTAAATTGGAGTGAAAAGACATCTTTGACCCTCAAATGTCTTTCACTCAATGTCCTTCACTCAAATGTCTTTTCACTCCAATTCATGCTTCTTTTCGGTCTGAATAGCATTTCTCTTGTCTAAAATAAGGGTTTTTCATATCTAACTCATGATAGTCGGTTCTATGATTATGTAATTGATTGCATTTAACCTAACATAACAAACATGCTAAAGCTTGCAATGACCAGCAAAACCCCAAGCATTTGTTGTTGACATGCATACATGCTGATGAGTCAGGCCCAAGTGGCCTAGAATATGATGAGCCAGATCCAAATCCACCAGGGAAGCCCAGGTCCAGATCCACGGAGTGACCAAGTCAAGGCAGGCATCTACGTCGCTTTGGAAGCAGTCCCGCTTCTACCAATTCCTGCGGAGAATATCTCACCTGCCTCCACCTGGCCCGTCCCTCGAGGACAGCTCTGAGGCTCCAAAGAGAAGTCGTCCCCATCTGTTAGGGGATGACTATAAATAGAGGAGCCCTCTTATCACTGAGGGGATGAACATCTTACTCTCTCTCTCGCTTGTAATCCACCTTATCAATCAAAGATCACCATATTCAAAGTGGACGTAGGTCATACAGACCGAACCACTATAAATTCCCTCTCTCTCTCTCATTTATTTACTATATTTTCACCTAGCATTTATTACTTGACCGGTGGTGTCCGAAATCCTATTTTTGGCATCATCAGTTTGGCGCCGTCTGTGGGGACGAAAATCAAAGCTAGAGTTCTCACTTCACACATCTTCTTCAAAAATTATGGTGATCACCACAAGATCAGCCACGGAAGTTCTTCCAGCTGGCGCAGCCCTCTCCTAGCTGGCACGCCCTCTCCTCAGCTTGAGAAGCTCTCTCATTTCTTCTTCTGGGATGACCCATTAGAAGTAACCGAGGGGCAGAGTCTTGAAATTTACATGTGTTAAGGGATATATCATGCCCTACGCAGAGGGGGTCCGGGGGTGTCCCCCGGCGGTGGTCGAGCCACGGGATACAGACTCCCCCGGGCGCCCAATCCCTTGGCGCCCAAAGCATCCCTCGGGCGCCCTGGACTCCCCCGGGCGCCCAAGTCCTTCTCTCCTCGCCCAAGGGGGGATCTCGCCCAACCTGGCCTCACTGCGTGGGCTGCTCGCCCAGGGGGGTCCCTCGTCCTCGCCCAGCGCTGCCAGCGCGCCGCCCGCGGGGCCCGCTCCTCCCCTCACCCGCTGCCAGCGCGCCACCCGCGGGGCCCGCTCCCCCCTCGCCCGCTGCCAGCGCGCCCGAGCCTCCCTCGCCGTGGCTGCTCGCCCAAGGGGGGCCCACGACGCCGCCCAAGCTTCCCTCGCCCACAGGCCTGGGGTCGCCCGCGGCCAGCACCTCCTCGCCCGCAGCAGCCCCCTCGCCCGCTGCCAGCGCGCCCGAGCCTCCCTCGCCTTGGCTGCTCGCCCAAGGGGGGCCCACGACGCCGCCCGAGCTTCCCTCGCCCACAGGCCCTGGGTCGCCCGCGGCCAGCACCTCCTCGCCCACAGCAGCCTCCTCGCCCGCTGCCAGCACGCCACCAGCGGGGCCCGCTCCCCCCTCGCCCGCTGCCAGCGCGCCCGAGCCTCCCTCGCCGTGGCTGCTCGCCCAAGGGGGGCCCACGACGCCGCCCGAGCTTCCCTCGCCCACAGGACTGGGGTCGCCCGCGGCCAGCACCTCCTCGCCCGCAGCAGCCTCCTCGCCCGCTGCCAGCGCGCCACCCGCGGGGCCCGCTCCCCCCTCGCCCGCTGCCAGCGCGCCCGAGCCTCCCTCGCCGTGGCTGCTCGCCCAAGGGGGGCCCACGACGCCGCCCGAGCTTCCCTCGCCCACAGGCCTGGGGGCGCCCGAGGCCCAGCCCTCGCCACTGCTGCTCGCCCGAGGGGGGCCCACGCATGGAGAAGCCTCGGGCTGGGCGCCCGAGGCCTAGCCCTCGCCGAAGCTGGCCTGGGGGCGCCCGAGGCCCAGCCCTCGCCGAAGCTGCTTGCCCGAGGGGAGGGCAAGCCCAACCTTGCCTCGGGTTGGGCGCCCGCAGCGGGATTCAATTCATGTTCGCCTGATGCCGCATCCTCGACGTCCGTCGACGTCCGGCCAATCACTCTGGTCTTCGTTTGTTTTTTCTCTACTGCACCCATCATTACAGCTACTTGCACACTCTTCTCATTCTCTTGGGATGATTTTCTCTCTCTTGGATGTTCCATTTGGATGAATCATCTCGCGGATCGCCCTACGTGGTGACCTGCCTCTGTACTGTTCTCAAACAGGCAGCCTATATATCCGGCTTAGCGGCTTTCTCACGGGTCGCCAAAAAAGCTTGGCCTCTGCACTGTTTTTAAACAGGCAGCCTATCTCCAGCTTAGCGGCTCTCTCACGGGTCGCCAAAAAAGCTTGGCCTCTGCACTGTTTTTAAACAGGCAGCCTATCTCCAGCTTAGCGGCTCTCTCACGGGTCGCCAAAAAAGCTTGGCCTCTGCACTGTTTTTAAACAGGCAGCCTATCTCCAGCTTAGCGGCTCTCTCGCGGGTCGCCAAAAAAGCTTGGCCTCTGCACTGTTTTTAAACAGGCAGCCTATCTCCAGCTTAGCGGCTCTCTCGCGGGTCGCCAAAAAGCTTGGCCTCTGCACTGTTGTTAAACAGGCAGCCTATCTTCAACTTAGCGGCTCTCTCGCAGGTCGCCCGAAAAGCTTGGCCTCTGCACTGTTCTTAAACAGGCAGTCTATATATCCAGCTTAGCGGTCCTCTCGCGGGTTGCAAAAAAACGCTTCGTCTCTGCACTGCTCTCAAGCAGGCAAGAAGTCTGCCTCTCTTTCCAGATTGAATGTCAACAATCGGGCCTCAACCGCTCCTGGATACTAAAGATCCTCCTGGCACCCCAGCTCCCTGCTGGCGCCCAGCACCCTAGCACCTTGGCGCCCAGCACTCTAGCACCCTGGCGCCCAGCTCCCTGGCACCTTTGCTCCTGGCGCCCAAACTGCCTGTCGACCGCCCAGGCCTCTTCCGGGCGCCCAGCCTCCTGCTGCCTGCTTCGTCTGTTGGCGCAACCACCTCCTCTCCGCCTGCACAGCAAACTGCAGATCGGCCGCTTGGTACCTCGTCCTCTGCTCCAACTTTGGGTCTGGGGCATTCTTTTTAGCAAGTTTTAGGCTCATCTCCTTCTTCTCAAAATGCCCCCCTTTCAAAGCTTCTTTGTGCGCAGGGCATTTGGGGCAAATGATGAGTCAGGCCCAAGTGGCCTAGAATATGATGAGCCAGATCCAAATCCACCAGGGAAGCCCAGGTCCAGATCCACGGCGTGACCAAGTCAAGGCAGGCATCTACGTCGCTTTGGAAGCAGTCCCGCTTCTACCAATTCCTGCGGAGAATATCTCACCTGCCTCCACCTTGGCCCGTCCCTCGAGGACAGCTCTGAGGCTCCAAAGAGAAGTCGTCCCCATCTGTTAGGGGATGACTATAAATAGAGGAGCCCTCTTATCACTGAGGGGATGAACATCTTACTCTCTCTCTCGCTTGTAATCCACCTTATCAATCAAAGATCACCATATTCAAAGTGGACGTAGGTCATACAGACCGAACCACTATAAATTCCCTCTCTCTCTCTCATTTATTTACTACATTTTCACCTAGCATTTATTACTTGACCGGTGGTGTCCGAAATCCTATTTTTGGCATCATCACATGCAAATGGATATATATATATCTAATTACTTGTTATGCCGTTATGTTTAGGGATGTAAATTGGTCCCTTATTCTCCGATTATCCAAAGGTTTTAACCGTTAAAAACTGGGCTTGGGTCATTATTTAAGCCCCGATAAGTAAATGGGTCTGGATCCGGTTCGACCTTCTCCTTAACGGTTCCGGTTCTGAGTCCACCATGGACCCGGACCGAACCGGCCTAATTATGGTGAATAGGAGAGGAAAAAATGAGAATATTGATCAACAACAATATTGAGGCTAGAGTTTCGTATTTGAGAAGGTGGGCTACTCTCACGGGATAAATATTTTAGCATGATGCATGATGCATGATGCATGATGCATGATGGTTTATCACAGAGAATTTACCCAGTTCATCAGTATGAAGCCTATATAAGACATGGATATACCATGGATTTGGCAAGAACACAGATTTTATAAATAAAAAGTCAAGTAGGAATGCAATACAAAATTATATGTAGCCAATTTTGAAGTATCTAATATCATAGGTTTATCATTGAGGCTTACATTGCCAAATTGACTGCACCTGATGAGATGAAAATGTGAATATTTTCACAATAGATAAATGGTTTTGATCTTTGATTGGGTTTAATGCAACTCCCCCCACTCCACTATTGACAACATGCCACTGTTAACACATTATTAGAATTTTATAGCTGTTTTAAAGCTCTCAACATTTCTTTGGAAAGAAAATCGTTCCAAAACTACCCTTTATATTTGTATAGCTTGCAGTCTAGCACATTACATGGCACACAGAAAATGCTTACTCTCATGGTCCCACCAAAATATTTTTTGTAATAACTTTTTTAAGATACCCACACTTCGAGTGGTTAGGAAGTCCAGTAATGAGCTGGAGGTCCTGGCTTCGAAAAGCCTTACTCGATATACAGTGCTAGTGGATGGTGTTGTGTATCTGGGATTTTACCAATAATCAATTGTAAGGGTGGGTTGGCGGGTTCCCCGTCTTAAAATAAAAAAAAATAAAAAAATTTAAGACTTTTCTAAGAAATTCTTTTAAAATATAAATAAATAAATGTTTAATCTTATGGGCCCCACCAAGATGATTCTAATGATCCATCCAACACGTGCCATAAATATTTTTTTATGGTTTATACTTTCATCATTAGAGTCCCGCCTCACTATGGTCCAATATGCTTACATCTACATCTATCCAAATACATTAGACTGTTGGATCCATGGACAATTTTTAATGATATGTTGAACTTGTGGGCATATATCAAGGTTTAGTGGTATGAGAACGACCCTGTATTTGATATTTAGACCCTACAAAATTAGGTTCTTTTGATCCCCGTCTATCCAGGATATGTGTGGCTCCATGTGGGCCACACTAGGTGGTACGCAGAAGAATGTATCTCTAAGAGATATATATATATATATACATTTTTTTGCTATCTTTTATATTTCAACTATGGCCTAACGAGTTAGATTCATGCTGTAATAGCAATTAAGGTTAGCAAACTTGTGACTCGGAATCAACTCATCCAATATAGAAATTTTTGACATCGAAAGAGCTAAAATGGTAACTCGAGAGAGTCATCTCATTTCAAATAATTCCAAGATTGTGTAAAATGAATCAAATACTTATAAAATATAAATATGAGTTATGCTACAAAACTCCTCGGGCATTTTTCTAAAAAAAAGGCCCCTCTTTTAGCCAATGAAAGTGTGACACGTGTCATCAGTCATACACATATCCGATTCTCTCCCCTAAATATTATCATACAAAGGTGGATATCTTAAAATACTAACAAATCATTGCCTATTAGATAAGGGTAGAAACTCCCCTTTTGAGATAGGGGAGTTTTTGAGAATTTCCCTATATAAATATACATTACTTAGATGCATTCATTGTAAACAGTGGCTGACTCAGGATTCTCATTAGAGGGGTGCGGGCCCAAACAAACTATTGAATTTGGGGAGCAAACATAGAGCTTTTATGTGGGTTTTGGCGTAGACGCGAGATTTTTAGAAAAACCCTGCCCCAGCAATACAACGTCCATCCATTGAATTTCTTGGAAAACAGATGCATATACCATCAAGTGGGACATGTAGTGATGAGACTATATCTATGATGTTGCTATTATATATATTAAAGCAAAGGGGGAGGTGGGCTGTGAGGGGTGCCACCTCATCCCCTAAAAAGTCTTTCCTTTCAGAGAAATATGCACAAAAAACCCACATTATTTTAAGGTGCCACCTCACTTTGGGCTACTTTTTCTCTCCTAAAACTTCTCTCATAAGAGATTTTTATGAACTTTTGAACTTGAGTCCTATTTCTTGCCATTATCCAAATTATAAATAAATCTTTACAGTCGGTTTGTTTTCTTTTCCTTAGATCTTCAATCATCAATGGGTTGGTCCCATGTTAAATATGTTTTGTAAAATATATTTCAAGATTGGACTCCCGTATTGGATGAAATCCCAATGGCCTTCTCTTAACCCCTTTTTTCTAAGAGTGGGCCCCACTGTTGGCCGTTGTCTGGTTTCTTAATGGATGCAAATCAATTAGTGGGCCCCACACATTTAACTTATTTCTACAATGGGACCCGCTCATGGATTAATATAGCTCATTTACTCTCCTTTCAGTTTTTTTCCCCAAATGGATGGTTCCAGTAGTGGGCACCAGTTCGTATTGGATATATTTCAAGATTGGACTCCAGTATTGGATGAAATCTCAATGGCCTTCTCTTAACCCCTTTTTCCAAGAGTGGGCCCCACTGATGGAGGGAGGCAAGCCCCGTTGTCTGGTTTCTTAATGGATGCAAATCAATTAGTGGGCTCCTGTCACGACCCGGTCCCGAGATTTGATTAGCTCGGACTAATCCCGAGTTGCGAATGCATACTTACTCCCGTAAATTCTGAATTAACAAAAGCTAAAACAAAACTCACAAGGGATATCAAAGGTACAATGCCTGTCAACTGTATAAAATTGCGGAAACTATACATTGACGAAACATAATACACAAGTTCAATTCTACGTTCAAGAAAGTCAACCACCATATATTTAATACAATACGGGGAACTTCTATTTACATTCCAAAACTATATACATTCAAAATTCTTTTCTCGCACTCAACGATCAAATCCACTCGATTAAACCTCCTGGAGGTATCGGGCGGTCATACTCTGCTGGAGGTGCGGCTTCGGCAGGACCAACACGGACATCTGGGCCTGAGACATTCATCCATAGTACCATGAACACGACGGTTCAACAAATACATACATGTTTAAGATAGTTAAAAAGAATCAATACAATACATATAAAACATAATCCATTGGAACAATTCATATAATATTTCATTTATAACAACGGATCCAGTAATATCATTCAATTGATATCTACTAGGACACTCTTTTCATTATAACGGATCCAGTAATATCATTCAATTGATATCTACTTGGACTCTCATTCAATGTTTGGAATAAATCAGTGTCTTGATCAGAGATCACTAATTTCCACGAGGTTCCGGAACACCTCTACATCTGCTGCAGCCGAAATGATTCATTATGCAATTCATATTCAATGTAATGCATTCATAATTTCATATGGTAACTAAACAATGTTTATCAGACTTCTAAGCCAAGCAAATGAGTGAAACATTTATTTTCCAATACATGTACTATTTGGGATGAATATCTTTTGTTAATTATGTATTCGGAAAACTAAGTTTACACTTATGAAGGCTTATACATTAACAATCTTCAGCCTGTATACATTAGGCCTCAAAACAGACAATTTTATACATTCTTGTACAGCGTTGGTTCACCTGTCGGTCAACCCATCGGTCGACCGACGGCTTCATCACGGTCGACCGACGACGAGTCGGTCAGAATTCCAGCAAGCTGGAATTCCCTGGATTCTGAACCATTCATGTGTTATCGGTCGACCTATCGGTCGACCGACCCCATCACATCGGCTGACCGACATTGCGTCGGTCAGAAATCCAGAGAGCTGGATTTTCACTCCATCCTCTGAATCATATTGTCGGTCAGGTCATCGGTTGACCGACCATGCATCGGTTCGAATTTCAGAGAACTGAAATTCAATGAAAACAGGTTCTATACCTGTCGGTTCACTCGTCGGTCGACCTGTCGGTCGACCGATAGCGCACAGAAGCTCAGTTCGAGCTTCAGGTTTTCTGAAGCCAAATCTCTGGCTTCTTGGGTCCAATTGATTTCTAACCATCCAAAAACGTCTTAAAGCATAAAACATGTAAGTACTTGCCTCTTTCGATGATTTACCCCTTTATGGCTTGAGGTTTGAGATGCAAATCCAGTCAAATGAAACCCTTTCTTAAAACTCACTTATAATTTCCTCTTACTTGAGTATAGTACGTTGATAGAGGAGAATGAAGAAGAAAGAAAAAAAAAAAATGAAGAAGAAAAGAAACCAGCTCCAGCAATTGAAATGTCATAAGCTCAACTGGGTTGTGCTGGAACTTTGCTGTAGCTTGCTTACTGTAGCTGCCTGTGTGCTGGGTCATTGCATGAAGGACATATGGGTTCTTTAACACCTCATGCTAACACCTCATGCATTGCATGTTCTTTTACTTTTGCAATTAAACCTACTACTTAAAGCTTATTCTTATTTTAATCAACATTATATGTTCCAAATCATCTCATTAGAATTTAATCATTCATTTGAGATTAACTTAATTCAATTTACCACTAATCACATTTAAGTTAACTAATCACGCTTAATCAACATTAAGCTCGATTAATTAGAGTTAATCTTAATTAACTCGGGATGGGGTGTAACAGCTCCGCACATTTAACTTATTTTTGCAATGGGACCCACTCATGGATTATGCATAGGTATTAGTTTTCTAGGTCAATATGTATCCGTAGTGGGCAATCAGACTGGGTTGGTATCATACACAAGCTTGATTTCTTTGATAATTGTTAGGATATCATTTGTGTGCACATGAGTTAGGACTATTAGAAACATACTATGATGACTCGTATCTATATCCACGTACACTCATCCCATACAATGTACATCTTTTATGTTTGTTTTCTTTTCTTACACTTGTTCGCCCCCCTCTCTTTTAATTTTTTTTCCTATACTATCAATCTTCTGTGGGGGCCAATTGTTCCATCACCATAAATCCATATGTGGTGTGTGGCCCATTGAGGATGAAATCATTCGATTTCCATTTCCTTTCTTCTTATCTTCCATTTTTTCTTCTTTGGATGCAGAGCCATCAATGGGTCCCACACGTTAAAAACATTTCAAGGGTTGCTCCCACTGATGGATCAAATACGTTATTTTTTTATCCCTTTCTTTTGGTTATTTTTAGTAGAAGTAGATCCATCCGGTTTGTTTTTTTTTTTCTTATATTTTCAATCATCAAAGGCATAATATACCCGTAAATGAGATGATCGTAATGGTCAATGCCTTTAAATTCAAGGGGTCATTGTGTTATGTAAATTTACTTTCATACATAGAGATCTTTTTAATATTCAAAGATAATAAAAAAACTTATTTTATATTTATTTTATCTTAACAATATTTTAAAAGAATTCTTAAATTTTAACATTTTTTGATTTTTTTCCCGGGCTTAGCACGGGCGTTTGAATTTGAGTCTTATTTCTTGCCATTATCCAAATTATAAGCAAATCTTTACAGTCGGTTTGTTTTCTTTTCCTTAGATCTTCAATCATCAATGAGTCCCATGTTAAATATATTTTGTGGGCCCTACCGATGAATGAAATCCAAAACCCCAATGGTCTTCTCTTAACCCCTTTTTTCTAAGAGTGGGCCCCACTTATGGAGGGAGGCTAAGTGGGAGGCAAGCCTGTTGGCCGTTGTCTGGTTTCTTAATAGATGCAAATCAATTAGTAGGCTCCGCATATTTAACTTATTTATGCAGTGGGACTCACTCATGGATTATGCATAGATATTAGTTTTTTAGGTCAATATGTATCCATAGTGGGCAATCTGGGTTGGTATCATATACAAGCTTAATTTCTTTGATAATTGTGAGGATGTGATTTGTGTGCATATTGGTTATAACTATTAGAAACATACTATGATGACTCATATCTATATCCACGTACACTCATCCCATACAATGTACATCTTTTATATTTTTTTTCTTCTCTTACACTTGTTCGCCCCCCTCTCTTTTAATTTTTTTTCTTATACTATCAATCATCTGTGGGGACCAACTGTTCCATCACCATAAATCCAGATGTAGTGTGTGGCCCATTGAGGATGAAATCATTCGTTTAATTTCCATTTCCTTTCTTCTTATCTTCCCTTTTTTCTTCTTTAAATGCAGGGCCATCAGTGGGTCCCACACGTTAAAAGTAGTTCAAGGGTAGCCCCCACTGATGGATAAAACGTTAATTTTTTTATCCCTTTCTTTTGTTTCTTTTTAGTAGATGTAGATCCATCCGGTTTGTTTTCTTTTTCTTATATTTTCAATCATCAATGGTATAATATATCCATAAATGAGATGGTCATAATGGTCAACGCCTTTAAATTCAAGGGGTCGTCGTGTTATGTAAGTTTACTTTATTTTCATACACAAAAAAATTTTTAATATTCAAAGATAATAAAAAAAAAGCCTATTTTCTATTTATTTAATTATTTTATCTTAACAATATTTCAAAAGAATTCTTAAATTTTAACATATTTTCATTTTTTGCCCGGGCTTAACACGGGCCTCTGTTGCTAGTAATAGATACATGCCTTATGTTGTAATTCCTGTTGAAATTTTAAAGGTGGGGTCCAAGTACAATATTTCCTATGTGGATCTTTGATGTAATTCTTATATGTGGGCCCAAGTTGCAATTCATAAAGGCATCTCATGCTCTAATTCCTATAAAAACGGGCCCCATGTTGTAATTTCTAAATGTGATAATCATTTAAATAATTTTTAAATGTGGGACCCGTGTTATAATTTCTAAGATGAGCCCATGGTGGGCCCATTATAATCGAAAGTGGTCTCCCATATTTCAATTTCAACAAAGGTTGATCCATATAGATATATATATTAACGATCGATAAAAAAAAAAAAAAAACACCCAAGCGGAATTTTGAGAGGGCAACAATGTCTTGATGGGACCCATAGAGTAAGTATTCTGTGTGTGCCATCTGATGTGCTAGCTATACAAATATAAAGGGTAGGCTTGGAACTATTCTCTTACCGAAGAAGCCATTGAAAGCTTTTGAAACACCCATGAAATTCTAACTCTGTGTAAACAGCGGGCATGTTGTCATCATTAGTAGAGGGGAGAGTTGTCATTAGTAGAGGGGAGAGTTGCATTCGCTGCACTGGAGTCGATAGGGTTGCAAAAAAAATTCGATATTACCGTAAAACTGGACTGAACTGGGCGGTTCGGATCGGTTTATAATAGATTGGTTTGGTTAACGGTTTGAAATCATAAAAACCGCTTATATTGGTAGGTTATCAGATTGAGCCCACGATTAACCGCTTAAACCGAACCGACCATATCCAGCAACTTAAGTATTGCTTTTTTACTATTTTAGCCTTAGGATTTCGTTTTTGTACACTTGCATTTAGTCCAAACTCTTTTTTTTAGTAGAATTATTTTTTCATATGGATAATTGGAATGCTGGATTTTTATGTTTATACTAAAATTGGAATAAATACATAAGACGGAGTATCATCATTTTGAAATTTTCAATAGTTTTATTTTCAAAATAACAAAATAAAAAACAATGCTTTAACCGACCGAACCGAATTCGGTTCGATTTAAACCCTCTCTCTCAGTTGGATTGGATCATTTAATTAAAAATCTGACAGACTCGATCTAAATATTAAATTTAGTGTTAAACCGCCCACATACAACCCTATCAGTCCCGAATAAATGTTTAATACTTTATACTTCGTACGTTGCTAGGAACGCCGTGACTTGGCTTGAAGCTTGAAACCACGTGCATTTAGTAAAGGTTCCTTGCAATAAGTACACCCTTGATGATAGTTCCTTGCAATATGCTTGTCTTTCTTGGCCAAATTAAATTGCACAAGTCAGCCTCAAACATAAAATTCACAACGGTCGCTGTCTACTATCATCAAAGCACCAAGAGTTAGAGAGCTGCTAATGTCATACCTCAAATTTCTCTTACCACACCTCTTATTTTATGATCAATATATCCATTAATAAAATTACCTAAAAGGGCATCTATCAAAAATCTCTCCCTTCTCAACTTCTTTCTACACTCACCCACTCCCATCCCAACCACAACCAAGCCACCACCGTCCATCCGGCAACACTGCTGGAGCAAAAGAGATAGGGAGAAGGAGAGATAGAGATAGAGAGAGGGAGAGAGGGCGGAGGGCGGCGACATGGAGAGGAAGAGAGGGGGGAAGAAGGGGAGTGAACTGAAAAAATGAGGGAGAAGGAGAGATAGAGATAGAGAGAGGGAGAGAGGGCGGAGGGCGGCGACATGGAGAGGAAGAGAGGGGGGAAGAAGGGGAGTGAACTGAAAAAATGAGGGTGGAGGGGTTTGAGTATTTTGAGAAGAATGGGGTGTGTAAATAGAAATTCTAGGAATTCTTTCACTTATTGGAGATGTGTAGAGAGAAGGCATGCATGTGCTCATAGAAGCATGCGGTGTGGCATTAGCAACTCGCCTGAGTTAACTAAATCTATTATTATTCCAAAATCTCCCTCGTTAATGTCTTAACAAAGCCCTTTCCAATACTTTAAAGGCAGGTCCCATGTACTATAATTTTTAAATGATCCAACAAATTATAATTTCCAAGGGTGATCCATGTTAGAATTTATAATGGTGGGACTCATATTCACATTCACATAAGGTGTTCCATGTTGCAATTTCGGGAAACAAGGGCCCCATGTAATTCCCAAAGGTTGGTGTCCTATTGCAATTTGTAAAGGTGTGTCCCCCACTATAATTCCCAAAGTTGGACCTCATGTATGACAGTTTTTAAAGGATCGCCCGGGTTCTAATCCCCCACGCACATGATCCCGTGCATCCAAACGTCTTTTGGCCAAGGGTACTTATGGCCCGTGTAGCCTGATCCCGATCCGGGCCCAACCTGCTTTGGGCTGGGCTTGGATAAGGAATTAGAACCCATTTAATAATTGGCCTGGGCTTGGATTAAGTGATGCAAAGCCCGAACTGAGGCCCAACCCGACCCGTGTAAGGAATACATGTAATTTGATTTAGTTAGCCCAAATAATTGTTCAAATGCCCACAAAAATGATAAGAAAAAGCCCGGTTCAGCCCCCCCCCGAGTTGATTAACTTTTACAGCCCGTGTTGGGGCTTGGGCCAGTGTTTCTAAAGTCATGCCGGGCCTGGATATGCCTTAGCCCGGCCCATGAACACCCCTGCTTTTTGACGGGACTACTCCGAATCTCACTAGGTAATCCTAGTTGACCAACAAAATCAATGCGCAATGTGCATGAGCACAGGTGAAATTTCATATATTAGTGTATCTACAGTAATAATAATGTAATTTCATATAATTGGAAAAACTCAAAATAATACTCCACACCTTTATCTTTATAGTGGCCTCTGCCACTGATCTCTCATATTTATATAATTTTATTTAACTAAAATTTTGAAATAAGTAACATCAATGACCGGGTTGAATCAAGTGCCCCACCGATATAGAATATATGTTTTTTTTTTCCAAAACCTATGTTTTTTATTTAGAAAAATTGTAAATGAGAGTTGAATCAGCAAACATATCTGTAGGTACAGAAAAATATGACCCACAATAATCGGGGTGCCTTACAGGACTTATTCAAATGAAGAAGATGATCTGCTGCCTCAAAGCCTGAAAGGGAAGAGCAAACGGTCAGAGGACCCTGGCCTGAGCGGCGCAAGGCTCTCTGATGCCTAAGTCAGTAAGTGAACTGGAACAAAGGAGAGGGAAAAGAGAGGCAGAGTAGCGACTCTCAAGTGTGAATAATGCGTACCTTGCATGTGAAATGGGGTTCTATTTATAGAGAACTGGACGATATCTTGGATGATATTTCGACGTGGGTCCCGTGATTTGATAGGGAAGTCATTATCGGCCTACAAAGTAATAAATGCGGTCCATTCCAGCCCACTTTGCATTTAATGCTAGTCGGATCAGCCCACATCGCATTTAATATACGTCATGTTGGGCCAGATCATGTTGGACGCCTTTGGCGGTAGAGGTCCCATCGGATCCACCCTCGAGCCTTGCCCTGATTTGGCTTCAGCCGCTGGATGCCGCCCTGTCAGTGATCTAGCGAAGATTGTGGACAGCTGGATGTCGCATCTGTCTCACTGGCTCGCGCCCCTATTCCTCCACGTGTCTGATGGCGAGGCGGGCGAAGGGCGCGAGTGGGGATTCTCCCTTGCTTCGGCTTTCGTCCCGACTCCTTTGGCCGAGGTCGAGCTTTTAGCCGAGGTGGGCACCTGGGTAGCCGAGCTCGGCGCTAACGGCCAGGACCTGCCTGACTTCAGCTGAGGCCTCTGTCGTGGTAGCCGAGGTGAGTTTGGTGCCACGTGGATGGCACGCGGATGGCACGTGAGAATGCTTAGTCTCATCTGATGGCCGTGATTAGCGTAATCCTGGAGCTTTGGAAATCTCCCCACACAATTGCCCCCTACCTTGTGACTTCTTAGGCGCCCTAGCCTTTAGGGGTCAGAAGCTAGAGAACCCGTCTGGAGATGCAGCGATCATTGCTTGATGTCGCTTCAACTTCTCTGTGGCAATAAATGTTTCGTCATGTCCGTCCTGGGAAATGAACTGGCGGCTACACGTGTAGCTTCTTCACTGATTGCGCTATCTCATTGATGGAACAGGCGCGGATTGTGAAATCTATCTCTTCGAATTCGAAAGTGGCGCCCAAAGAGGGTTTCCTTCCTATAAATAGGGTTGTCTCCTTTCTTTTTTTTTCTGATTTTCTTTGCCCTTGCCTTCGATTTCTGCTCTGCTCTTCGTCTGTCTTCTCGAGATTTCTCTGGTGAGGACAACCGTAGGACGCGCCTAGATTTATTCTTGACTCACCCTCCCGTTTCTGTAAGTAATTTCGTGCCCCTGTCTGCTTTTTTAGGGTTTTCCACCTTTAGGGTTTCTTTCTGCCTTCTTCTTCTTTTAGACATGGGCACCCCTAGGTTTCGGTTAATTACGGACGAGGGCATGGCTAGGTTTAGGGCTACTTACAATATCCCGGAAGGAGTTCGCCTCAGGCCGACGGATCCCAGCGACTATGCCACGCGCGGCTGGTCCTGCGGCTGGATGCCGTTCCCTCTGATCTCCATGATTGAGGGCGGGGTCAGATTTCCTCTGCACCCCCTGCTTAGGGCCTGCCTTAGCGTCTGGTCGATTACCCCGTGCCAGCTGATGCCCAATGGCTTCAAAGTCATCATGGGCACGGCGAAACTGAATGAGATCTTGTGGACCAACCTGGGTGTCCATGGCATCGAGGACTTCTACGACATCTGCAAGGCTGGGGGAGACAATTATTATCTTCGGGTGAAGCAGTACCGAAGGGGCTTCGTCCTGGCCTTGGAGGATTCCAGTAAGAATGCCGAGGAAGATCTCTTCTGTGTATCGGGGGATTGGGAATTCGGCGCTGGTGAGGACAGGAGACTGATGGTCCCTCGCCACCTCGGGGCCGTCCCAAATAAATACTGCTTCTTTCTTCTATTTATTTTGCTCAATTTCTATGTTGCCGAGCTGATATTCTTGTTGTTTGTGGTGCAGAACTGCACGCGAGGCGACGCTGGGCTGTGAGTGAAGGCTGGAGGAAGAACGTCGACGACCACAAGAAGGTTGAGAGATACAAGGGGCACGAGACCAGATCGGCCTGGAAGCTGCTGGGGTATACGCCGAGGTACCGCGGCCACTATAAGAGAATCGGAGCGGCTCCGGAGGACGAGCAGCAGCCTGGTCATCCTCCTGTCACCTTGGCCGTGCCTGCCGGGGTTCCTTTGATCGATCCTGCAGCGAGCCGAGCTGCGTCTGGCGCTGAGGCATCCACTTCTTCTGGCTCGGGGTCGCCGAACTTAAGGGAGATAGTAGACGCTTATTCGTCCGACCAGGAAGAAAGAATGGAGGGAGGCTCAAGAGTGCCCGGTACCAAGGATATGGCGGCTAAGTTTAGGCGCGGATCCTCTTCTTCTGAGACACCATCGTCTGCCAGCACCCGCGTGGCTTCGGGCTCGGGGGGTGCTGCTGTCACTTCCGCTCCTACCACCACACCGAGCGAGGGAGCGCGGAGGCGTTCACCGGATCGCCCGAGGGGGGGTCCCCGCCCAGGAAGAGGTCCAAGGCGGGTGAGAAAGACTCAGAGGCTGAACAGCCCCCGAAGGGTAAGACACCTGCGTGAGCTCCCGCGGGTAAGGCTCCACCTGAGGAAAGTGCGTCGGCTAGCAGGGTGACTGGCGAGGCGGCTCGCGAGCTCGCCGTCTCGGTAGGGCAAGGGTCTGGATCGGCTTTCGGACCTCGTACTGCCCCAGCGGCATGGAGACCCAAGATGGAGACGCAGCCCGGGAAGCCTCTAAACGTCGAGGACCGGGTGCTGGGGAACTTTGACGTCATTGGAGCCCTCGCAAAAGCTTGCGCCTTGCCGCATGACATGGAAGTACACGCGAAGTATGACAGCGAAAGTCTGCAGGTCTCGGCGATCCAGGCTGATCTTTTGGTTAGTATCCTCAATGCCTTCCTTTAAGTGCTTCAGTTCGACTGCTTTCATCTGACTTACTTTTCTTTTTGCAGAACGTGCAGAGGCTCCTGGTCGTGATGGAAAAGAGTGATAAGAACATCGCGAAGGTCGTCCGGCTGGAGTCTGAGAGGGAAAAGCTGAAGAAGGAGCTGGAAGAGCTGAAGAAGAGTAGCGTCGAGGCGACCGCACAGCTGGACGTAGCTCTGGTCAGCGTCACTGAACTCACGTCGAAGACCCATCAACTAAAGGGTGATATCTGGACGAAGACTAAGAGGATTGCCGAGCTGGAGTCGGAGCTAGCCAGAACGAGGTCTGAATCGGCGGCTGAGTCGACGAGGCTGCGAGGCGAAGTGCTAGCCGGGCGTGCCGAAATCGAGAAGCTGAAGAAAGAGAATGCTGAGCTGAAGAAGGAGAATGCTGGTCTCAAGGCTTCTCTGCTGTCCGAGGCACGGTCTTCTTTTCAGAAGGGGGTGGACCAGGCCACTGAGGAGTATGAGAAACAGGTGGAGGAGATCACCTCCATTCTGTTCGAGGATGGGTGCTTGGCCGCACTGAGGCGTGCTTGGGTTTCCGAAGACCACCCGATCTATCAGAATCTGCCGAAGTACTCCGACCCAGTCCTTGAGCCGAGCTCCGCACCCTTGGGCGAGAGTGCCCCAGTCGATGCCCCTGCAGCTGGTCCTGTCTCAGATGGCGCTCCAACTGTTCCGTCTGCTAGTGATGCCCCAGTCGTGCCTCAGGGCAACGCTGCTTCTGCCCCTCCTACTGGTGATGCACCAGACAAGGCCGCGGTCGTAGCCGAGACCGCCGGTTCATCAGAGACAGTGATCATACTGGTGGAGTCGCCGAAGCCGCTGTAGTTATATCTTTCTTGCTTTTGCTCTTTGTAATTTTTCCTTTCTATCTTTTGCATGTAACCTTCAGCCCTGTAATATCCTTTGCCTTTAATAAAAAACAGAGCTCCTTTACTTGTTCACTCGTGCTCCATTTTCTCTCTTTTTTGAGTTCGGCTCTTTTATGCTTGAGTCCGGCTGAGTGCATTTAATGTGACGTGACGTGTGAGCCTTGAGTTGGAGAGAGTGTCGAATGATCTTCATAGTTATCCGTGCTGATTCTCCTTATTCCGAAGACCATAAAGAGCAGTAAGTGTGGTGGTATGGCCGATGAGGAAAACGAGCGGATGGCTCCACGTGGCGCCATCGGAACCGCTGGTCAGCATGTAGGAAGATGTGCACCTCACGTAGGGCGTGGGAGACCTCGCCTCATAATTTTCCTTGAAGACTAAGCCCTTTTTCTTCCTATAAATAGGAGTAGCGAGCTCGCCATGGGAGAGAAAAAAGAACCAGGTCATCTTAATTTTTATATAAACATAGGAACCTGTCTCTTTTTGTTAACCAACCTGGCAGCCATGCTCAGTAGAACCTTAGGAACCTTTGACCCGGGTGGAACCCTTGCACCAGAAGACGGCTTCCTCCGGGAGGGATAGTCTATCGTAGTCTGCGCGCTCTCTGAAGACGATCCTCGTGGACTACGCGCTCTCTGAACGCGGGTCCACGGCCAACTCCCTCCGATGCGGCTGCATGGGAATCTTTGCAGCCGTGGGTTGGTGGCGCCCCGCGCGTTTGGGGGTTTTGTTTTCATCCCACAGGGTCCTGTGTGGAATCATGCCGCAGATCCTCCTGTGGGATATCCAGACCTCCGAGCGGCGGGCAGGATCGAGAGGTCCTCGGGCTGAGGGGGCTCTTGTTTGCAAACTTTGGTCTCACTAACCAAAGGGTATTGTAGAGCTCAGTGAGGTTCAGCGGTCCCCCAGCGTCTCCGAGCAGCGGGTCAGCAAGGACCAGAGTCTTCAAGCTTCCGGACCAGAGGGTGTTGAAGAGCTCTTGGCGCTAAAGACCGGACTGAAGAGTCAGTGAAGATCAGAGTCTCCCAGTCTGCATTTCTTTTTTGTTTCTAGAGGACTGTGAGCCTCCTTGCTGTATTTTACTCTCTTTTCTATGATCCTTGTAATGAAGTAATTACAATAAACAAAAAGAACAAGCTTTCTGATCATATAATTTGTGTACAGTAATTCTGTATTTTTGCATTCTTTTTTTTGCTTTTCTTGTACTATTATGCGGTACTTGTATTTTTGTGCTGCTTTTCTGCACTCTAGTGCTTGCACTGCTCTTTCTTTTTCGAAGACTGTCATTGGCCGAAATGGCCCGCCATTGGCCGAGACGGACTGTCATTTGCCGAGACGAACCCAGAGTCTCGAGGATCTCAGCTGCGTGAGCCTGAGTTCGGGAACGATCTCGAGGGGTGTTGTCACGTCCCCCGAACCCGATTAAAGAAATAACCGGATTCGGAGAGTGAATTTTAGGACTATTTAAAAATTTTGTCCTTTGGGCCCACGGATCGTAGTCCGCGGTGAGGATTTAATATTTCAAACCTCTTCAATCCAATAAACATGGAGTTCATAGAACTCTAGGCATATAGGATCTCAAGCAATGATTAATAAACTCTCCTTAAATTAAAGTTGCAAGAAGAATAAATAGAACTTCAAAGTTAAGTAATTTATTACAATGGCCAACCCACTAAACATGGCCAATCAAAGAAACAGAGGTCAATGTGATATAAGGTTTGACGAGAGAAATATATAAAAGAAAGATAAATCTAATAGATCCCAATATGTCTCTCTCGTGCCAGGGGTGATAACGCTACTCTACGTCATCGGCACGCCACTCTCGTGCCTCCTCTGCTGGTTGGAGATCCTCTGGGATCTCCGCACCAGCCTGCCCCTCGTAGAAGAACTCACCTGATGTGTCTGTACATCAAGGAACAAAGTCAACGACATGTTGAGCAATAGATATACAAAACATAATAAACACGACATGCATCAAGTATAGAGTAATGACAGGTATAAGATCATATGAATACAAGAATATGAAGCTAGGCATAAAGCGAGATTAATAAGCAGAAACAATAACAGGAATCCTAGCAATCATCTAACAATAACCACTATCCATGCAAATGCAAGCAAGACAAGCAAGAGGGAGACTCTGAGGATGTCCTATGCCACCTCCCGGGGTACCAGTAACAATCCCCTTGGACTACTGATACCATAGTCCGGCTCCAGTGGGATCCTAGCTCCCTGTCCTGGGAATAGCAGCACGGTCCTAGTCCGCTCCCAGCTATTCAACGCCATGGACGCCGTCCTACGCCGACTGCCCACCCCGACAACCGGAGTAACCGATTCGTCATTAAATCCCAAACTGCAGATGGCCATGATATGCAAACAATAATAAAGTGGTTTTGACTCAAGAACAGACAAGACAAGCAAGTCTGGCTAGTTCCATGTACAAGACAAGATCCTAGGGATTATCTTCTCCAAAATAATACAAGTCAAGCAAGCCACGTGATAATCCCCTTCCATTACTAGCCAGTCATGTTCATCAAACAAGACACGGGTTCCTATGGTACACTCTAAGTCAAGTCCAAGTCCTAAATTCTATAAGAGTTTATGTTTCATAATTGATTACGTGTTTTATGTCAAGGGAGTGTACAAGGAGATGTTATCAACGGATACAAGTCACAAGTCAAGGAAGAATTACAATCCAACCCTAGGTAAGTGGTGTCATTCCTGTATCCTACGTATTCTAACGGAGTACATGTGGAAATTGAATCAATGATGCTTTTAGGATAATTCCTTGGTGTACAATCACGTTGAACATCATTAAATTCAACTCCATGTGCATTCGGTTACACTACGTGTAATACACGAATACCTAGACAACCCATCGAAATCACACCAAGCACGTGATTCGATTTCAATTCCATTAATGGTCAAGTGAGAGTAAATTGATGGTTTCCAACATCTAAGGCCCAAACCTAGGTTACCGATCTTATTTCCAATAAAACTTGAGCTGGATCAATAATCTAAGTATTTACATTACTTCCCGACCTCCGATCGTGATGAAACTAGAACCATTGGATTCTACGTCTCAAGGGCTTTCCAAAGATATATTATATGTAGAAATCCAACGGGCGGATCGAAAGTTATAGATTTTCGAAGTTTTCAAGTGCTGTCAGAAAATTACCCTCCGATCGATCGGACGTACTGTGCGATCGATCGGACCTGTACACCTCTCAGTTAACACACAGTCCGATCGATCGGAGGTACAGTCCAATCGATCGGACGTACTGTGCTGTAACCCGAAAATGGGTTTTCTGCCCCTTTTTCCTCCAGCCAAACCATGGCAAACCTGCAGAAAATGAGCCTCCTGCTCCCCAATCATCACAATCATCATTCTCATCCATTCTATCAATTTAAAAACATAAAGGGCTACCAATTTAACAATTAATTTCATTCATTCCATAAACCTAACCTAACATTAAAAATCCCTAAATCAATATCAAAACATGCTTAAAATTAGAGGGGAAATCTATCAGAATCATAACCAATCAATAATAAAATAACACACATGTTTATGATGCAATGCATATCTACTTGCCTCAATGTCAGAAGATTGGAATTGGGTAAACGCGAGGAGAAATCTTCCTACCGCAAGATCCACGATCTAACCCGATAAAATGCAAACTAGGAAACCAAGAAGATGATAGGAAGGAAAAGAATTAAGATCTAACCTAAATATAACCAAAAGGAAGATGTTAGGAAAGATGAAGTTATCGGAAACCTCACCAGGTTGATACCGAAAGCAAGAGGGAAACACGAGGATGACTTCTAGCGGATCAGATATCCGAATAGGGTCTCCTGGGCTAGGGTTCCGGGCTTGAGAAAGGAAGAAGAAGAACATGGCTGTGGTTCTCTCTTCCGTTGCAGAGAATGAAATGAAATTAGGGCTAGGCTTTCAGTTTAAGAAGACAATTAAGGGGAAAAGACCGAATCGCCCCTTTAAGTGGGTCCGGTGAAAGAATGGACCACTTGAAAGGTTTCTGATTACCGGATCGCGATGAGTCAAGAGACAAAAGTCATCAGAACAACGAGACCTTTCCAACGAACCCATAAATCACGGCATTTGGAATATTTCGGAAAAACACTCAATTTTTCCTAAATTGCCAACTACACCCCTGCTATGATCAAACGAACTCGGAATCGAACGAAACTTCGCAGGCACTATTCTAATGCTAAAAGAAACTCGCTCATGATCTAAACCCACTTAAATATCTAAAATACAATTAATTAAATTAATAACAAATTAAACGGGGCAACGGGCCGGGTTTTGGGCCCAACTAACCAAGTAAGGTCACGGACCTTACAGGTGTATGAACCCAGAATTTAGGAAGCGACCGGATGTATGGATCCGAAGCCTCTTCCAGGGTTAGGAACCCAAAATTTAGGAAATGACCGGATGTATGAATCCGAAGCCTTTTCCAAGGTTAGGAACCCAAAATTTAGGAAACGACCGGATGTATGAATCCGAAGCCTTTTCCAGGGTTAGGAACCCAAAATTTAGGAAACGACCGGATGTATGAATCCGAAGCCTTTTCCAGGGTCAGGGACCCAAAATTTAGGAAACGACCGGATGTATGAATCCAAAGCCTTTTTCAGGGTCAGGGACCCAAAATTTAGGAAACGACCGGATGTATGAATCCGAAGCCTTTTCCAGGGTCAGGGACCCAAAACTGCGGAACTCAGAGAAGGTGAGATGACACAGATTGATGACAGGGCAAACGCTGCTTTCATTGATTCTGAGACTCATGTTACATCTTTAAAAATAAAATTTCTTCAAATGAGATGCATTCCATGGTCTCAGCAACTGCTTGCCTTCTAAGTCTTCGAGTTTGTAAGAGGATCGTCCTGCCAGTGAGACCACCCTGAATAGGCCATGCCAGTTCGGGGCCAGTTTTCCTTCATTCGGATCTTTGTCGCCTGGCAGGGTCTTCTTCAGGACCAGTTCTCCTACAGAGAAACTTCTTTCCCTGACTTTTTCATTGTATCCTCTGGCTAGCCGCTGCTGATAGTCAATCAGTCGTAGGGCTGCGGCTTCTCGACGCTCGTCCGCTAGGTCCAGCTCCATCGCCAGGTTTGTCTCGTTTCGGCCCTGGTCGACCAACTCTGTCCTCAGGGTGGGGAGGCCAATTTCCAAGGGAATGACCGCCTCCATCCCATAGGCCAGAGAGAAAGGTGTCGCCGAGGTGGATCGCCTTGGAGTCGTTCTGTATGCCCACAACACGTTGGGAAGCTCCTCTACCCATCTCCCTTTTGCCTTGTCCAACCGCTTCTTCAGGCCGCCCAGGATTACCTTGTTAGAAATTTCGGCCTGGCCATTGCTCTGTGGATATGCCGGTGTGGAGTAACGGTTCCTGACGCCATGCTCTTGGCAGAAGTCTTTGAAGGATTTGGAGTCGAGCTGAGTCTCGTTGTCCGAAATCAGTGTCCTGGGGATGCCGAACCTCGTTATGATGTTCTTCCACACGAAGTTCTTGGAGTCTCTATCAGTGATGGAGGACAGCGGTTCAGCTTCTATCCACTTCGTGAAGTAGTCCGTAGCAACTATCAGCCATCTCTTGTTCGCTGGAGCTCGGTGGAGTGGCCCCACAATGTCCAGCCCCCATTGAGCAAAGGGCCATGGACTAGAGAGGGGACTCAGGTCTTGCGCTGGCTGATGAAGAGAGTGGGAGAACTTTTGGCATTTTTCGCATTTCCTGGCGTATACATGCGCATCCTTCTGCATGTAGGGCCACCAGTAACCTTGATTTATAGCCCTGTAGGCCAGTGATCGACCTCCGATGTGACTGCCGCAGATTCCTTCATGGATCTCATACAGAAAGTCGTCCACCTTGCTCGGATGGATGCATTGGAGGTAGGGACCCGTGAAGGATTTTCTGTAGAGTTTCCCTTCGGGAGATAGCCAGAATCGAGCTGCCTTGAGTCTGATTCGGTGGGCTTCATTCTTGTCTTCGAGGAGCTGGTCGTCCTTCAGGTAAGAGATGATTGGATCCATCCAACTCGGGCCGAGATCAGCACAAAGGACTTGCCGAGGTGAGTGTAGCTCTAGGCTTGATCTTGATATCGATCCAACCTCGATAGTCCTTTTCTTTCCTGCTTCGACGGCGGAGGCCAGGTTTGCAAGCGCATCAGCATGCGTGTTGGTATCTCTGGAGATTTGCCTGACCTCGGCTATCTGGAAATGAGAGAGTAGTTTTTTCGCGAGGGTTAAGTAGGCCGCCATCCTGTCGTCCCTGGCCTGGTAGTCTCCAGCGAGCTGGCTAGTTACCAGTTGCGAATCGCTGAAGATCACCAGTTGCTAGGCTCCGAGGATTCGGGCGCTGTTCAGCCCTGCTATCAGAGCTTCATACTCCGCTTCATTGTTTGTTGCTTTGAAGTCCAAGATGAAGGCTTGCTCTATGACCAGTCCCTCTGGCGATTAGAGGACTATGCCGGCGCCAGCTCTCTTGGAGGTGGACGAACTGTGAACAAAGACCTTCCATGCCGAGGCGGGAGCTTGTTCGACCTCGGTAACTTCAGGCTCATGCCCTATGCCCCCTAGTTCCGTGCCGGGCTGGGTCGGAGCCGAGCTCGGCGAGATTAACTCTACAATGAAGTCTGCCAGAATCTGGGCTTTGATTGCAGTCCGGGGACGGTACTGAATGTCATACTGCCCCAGTTTGACTGCCCATTTTGAGATTCACCCTGAAAAGTCAGCTTTCTTGAATATAGAACGGAGTGGATGCTCCGTGATCACCACAATGGTATGGGACTGGAAATAATGGGAGAGCTTGCGGGAGGCGCTGACGAGTGCCAACGCGAGCTTCTCCAGTAAAAGGTATCTGGTCTCGACATCAAGCAGGATCTTGCTTGTATAGTAAATTGGTTTTTGGACTCCTTCGTCCTCTCTGATGAGGATGGAGCTCACCGCATGATCCGAGACCGCAAGGTATAGATACAAAATCTCTCCCTGAGTTGGGGTAGAGAGTAAGGGTGGTGAAGACAAATAAGTTTTGAGTACTGCCAACGCTAGGTCACACTCAGGGGTCCATTGGAATTTTAAGGTTTTTCTCAGAAGCTAAAAGAAAGGCCGGCACTTATCTGATGATCTGTTGATGAAGCGATTGAGTGCTGCAGCCATGCCTGTAAGCTTCTGGACCTCCTTTGTAGTAGATGGGATCTGGATGCCCAAGATTGCAGTAATCTGGTCCGGGTTGGCCTCTATTCCCCTCCGCGTTACTAGGCTTCCGAGGAACTTGCCCGAAGCTACACCGAAAGCGCACTTGGAAGCATTTAGCTTGAGTTTGAACGCGCGAAGGATGCTGAAGACTTGGGCCAGATCCGCCAGATGGTCGCTGGAGTGATTGGATTTGACGACCATATCGTCGATGTAGACTTCCGCTGTCTTGCCGAGCTGAGCCTGGAACATCTTTGTCACGAGGCGCTGATATGTTGCCCCCGCGTTCTTCAGCCCGAAGGGCATCACCTTGTAGCAATAAGTGCCGCGGGGGGTTATGAATGCGGTTTTCTCCTCGTCTGGCTCATACATTGGAATCTGATGGTAGCCTCTGTAGGCGTCGAGGAAGCTCATTCGGTCATGGCCAGCGGTGGCGTCGATCATCTGATCAATCTTTGGAAGGGGGAAACTATCCTTAGGGCAGGCCCTGTTGAGATCTGTGAAGTCCCCTCCATTTGCCAGTCTTCTTCTTAACCACCACTGTATTGGCCAGCCAGACCGGGTACTGGATTTCCCCGATTGCGTCTGCCTCCAGCAACTTGTCGACCTCTTCGACTACCACGTCTGTCTGCTGTAACCCCGTCCTTCGGGCTCTCTGTACCACTGGCTTGTGGCTGGGATCCACATTTAGCTTGTGGCACATGACCTCGGGGTCGACCCCAGGCATTTCGCACGGGGTCCAAGCGAAGACATCCACATCTTGTGGAGCCACGTTCTGCCCAAGATAACGTTGTAGGGAGAAGGGGCGTCCACTACCAGAAAGTCGGCCATCACGGAGGCTCCGCCCACTCGGGTTTCTAGGGTGATTCTTCCCTTGGGGTAGACTAGTTTGGCGGAGAACCCTATCAGGGGCGCACGGACCTCCGTCAGGTCAGCTTCTGAGAGTTTCATCTTCTTGAAGCACTCATAGTAGAGGACCTCGGAAGAGCTGCCGGAGTCGACGAGGATCCTCTTCACAGTGAAGTTTTTTAGCTTCATCGTGAGGAGCAGGGGATCATTGTGAGGAAGCTGGATTCCCTCCAGGTCTTTATCTAAGAATGAGATGGCTGGTCGCTCGCGGCACGCTCTCTTGGACGCTGGCCCGAGTTTGGCTCTCATCACCTCCTTCCCATGCGAGGCCCGCCTGGCTTCGGCACGAGCCTGAGGGCTGTCTCGAGCTGAGGGAGAGGGAGCTGAGGGTGCCAGATGGATCACATTGATGATCTTTTCAGAGTCTTCGCTGTCTGGATCCTTAGTCGCGCTCTGATGAGCTCGGTTGCCGCCGCTGCCAACATCTCCTGCCTTCACGAACTCCGCAAGGTGGCCTTCCTTGGCGAGCCTCTCCAGGTGATACTTCAGAGTCCTGCACTCCCCGGTCCTGTGCCCGTTTCCCTTATGGTAGGCACAGAACCTGGTTTGGTCACAGGTGGAGGGATTGCCTTGCAAGGGTCAAGGCCACTTGAAGAATGACTTGGTCTTTATTTTGTTCATAAGCTGGTGGATCGGCTCCTTGAAGACGATGTTCACAGCCTGATAGGCATCGGAGGGAGGTCTGGTCCTCCTGCTGCCCCCAGACCCGGACGTTGTAGCTTTCGCCGAACTGGAGACCCAGGCTTGCTTCGGCTCTTGCTTTTGGATTGGCTTCTTACCCCTCTGCCGGGGCTGGTTGCTCCTTTCCTTGGGTTTCGGGCCTTCGTCCTCCCGAGCCCGGATATCGTTCTCCTCCCGGGTGATATAGCGCTTTATCCGGGACATCAAGGCCGGCATGGAGGTAGCGGGATCTCCAACCAAATCTTTCCGCAGCTCTTACCCTGGTAACAGGGCATTCCGGAAGGCAAAAATCGCCACCTCTTCTCTGGTATCCTCGATCTGGCTGTAAATCACCCAGAACCGCTGGGCGAACTGGGTGAGGCTCTCTCCCTGCTTCATCTTTAGGGCAAGGATATCAGTATCAGTCTTGGGGACGACGTTGTAAGCCTGGAACTTCTTCAGGAATGAGAGCTGGAGCTCTCTCCAACTCGAAATAGACTTCTCCGGTAGAGCGCAGAACCACTTCAGAGGGAGGTCGCTCAAACTGGAGGAGAAGATCTTGCAGTTGAGGTGGCCCTTGTTCCCCCAAATGGACATCTTCTGAGAGAAGTGCTGGAGGTGAGCGGATGGGTCAGACAATCCGTCGTAGGGGACGAACCGCGGGACAAAGAACTTCTTGGGCAAGGGAGTTCTCTCGATGTCCCGTGTGAAGGGAGAGGCCCCCAGATCGGTGGGGCCATAAATTTCTTACTGGTCCCGCATCTCCAGGTTATGCTGAAGAGCCAGCTTGATGCGCTTGTCGAGCCGCGCCTGCTCGTCATCCTTCTCTGGTGTCAGTGCTCTTGGCTTTCGCCTCGAATGGCCTCGGCTATGATGGCTATGAGCTCGTCCGTCGCGGCCACGATGGCTATGGGTGTTGCTCGAGCCTTGGTCGTGGGCCTGGCTGCGCTTCTGATCCAAAAAGGCTCTCAAATCCTCACGGGAGGGCTAGACTACCTTGCTCTGGACAGCTCATTTTCTCGCCTTGGGGCTCTGACGGCTGCCTTAGCGAGGCATTTTGCACCGCTCTCAGTTGCTGCTGGAGCTGGCGGATTATTCGCTCCTGCTTCTGGAGGAGAGCGTTTTGAGCTGTGATTCTCGTCCATCATCAGGGGGTTGCACACGGCGTGGCTCTTCCATTGCCGCAAGCTTTGCCTTTGAGAGGGCGCTCACGTCGACGCTCGTCCCGTCGGGGAGGCATGACTTCCTCGTCAGAGAGCGAGGTCTCAAGCCCCTCTTGGAAGGGAACTTCGACGAAGGGACGCGAGCCTACGCGCTATTCGCCTGCAGACGCGCCATGCACCATTCCGGACCATTCCTGAGGAGGGACGTCCGTCGACGGGCCCGGACGCTCGAGTCTTGCTCTCAGGGACTCTCTACCCTTCTTAGCTTTCGGAGGCTTGATTTCTGGGAAGATTGAGAAGGTTGGGATAGTACTTTTCCACAGACGGTGCCTATAGTAGGTGCAGAAAAATATGACCCACAATAATCGGGGTGCCTTACAGGACTTATCCAAATGAAGAAGATGATCTGCTGCCTCAAAGCCTGAAAGGGAAGGGCAAACGGTCAGAGGACTCTAGCCTGAGCGGCGCAAGGCTCTCCGATGCCTAAGCCAGTAAGTGAACTGGAACAAAGGAGAAGGAGAAGAGAGGCAGAGTAGCGACTCTCAAGTGTGAATAATGCGTACCTTGCATGTGAAATGGGGGTCTATTTATAGAGAACTGGACGATATCTTGGATGATATTTTGGCGTGGGTCCCATGATTTGATGGGGAAGTCATTATCAGCCCACAAAGTAATAAATGCGGTCCATTCCAGCCCACTTTGCATTTAATGCCAGTCGGATCAGCCCACATCGCATTTAATATGCGTCATGTTGGGCCAGATCATGTTGGACGCCTTTGGCGGTAGAGATCCCATCGGATCCACCCTCGGGCCTTGCCCTGATTTGGCTTCAGCCGCTGGATGCCGCCCTGTCAGTGATCGGGCGAAGATTGTGGACGGTTGGATGTCGCATCTGTCTCACTGGCTCGCGCCCCTATTCCTCCACGTGTCTGATGGCGTGGTGGGCGAAGGGCGCGAGTGGAGATTCTCCCTTGCTTCGGCTTTCATCCCGGCTCCTTTGGCCGAGGTCGAGCTTTTAGCCGATGTGGGCACCTGGGTAGCCGAACTCGGCACTAGCGACCAGGACCTGCCTGACTTCGGCTGAGGCCTCTGTCGTGGTAGTCGAGGTGAGTCTGGTGCCACATGGATGGCACACGGATGGCATGTGAGAATGCTTAGTCCCATCTGATGGCCGTGATTAGCGTAATCCTGGAGCTTTGAAAATCTCCCCGCACAATATCCATACGAAAAATAATTTTTCTTACATTTGGATTATTGTCTAGAAATATACCTTAGACTTGATTTTAAAGGTAGAGCACAAGAAAAGCAAATATTCACCGCTGAGTGTTTTGACCTTTTTTATGTGTATTTTTTAGATCAAATCACACTTACATCTCCATATTGTGTGAGATGCCATATTGCAATATCACAACATGTATATCAATTTCCCTAAGATTGATGTCTATGCGTAGGAATGAGAAATATAAAATTCCCTAAGCCATATATTCATTGGGCAAAGCTACAATACAGCTGTTGCCATTATAATATATTAAGTTAAGAGGTTTTCGGATGTTTTCTCTACACTTATCTCGTACAAAGTGCCTTCCTTTGAAACCACCACTCACATCTATTCCCACTTTTCTACTTTTGAAACTTCTGCATACCTCCCTTTCTATCCGAAACTCATTATTCCCTTTCTTCTTCCATTCTTCCCATTCCTTCTTATCCTATCAGCTCTTGCATTACGTAAAGTGGTACTTTCATGGTGACCTTTTCTTTATTTATTTTCTTTCTATGATTTATGGCTGTTTTTTTAAAATATATAAATGCTGATCATACCTCTGTGCTAAGCACGGGTTATTATGCTAGTATTCTATATTATACACATGGATGGAGGCCATTTTTAAGAAATTCAATCCGTTCATCATCTTTTGTACCCATCATATCTTTTGCATATATATTTTCAAAGTGTATTACATGGGCCTACCATAAGATTGTTGACCTGTTGATTTTAAATATATACCCAACTACTCTTGTACATATGGCAGATGCAGCGCTGCTGTATTGTAGCTTTCGCCATATTTCTTCACCGCATTGAAGGAGTGATGAAAGTTTGCTGATATTGCTGGCGAGTTATGGCAATAAACTACCACTTTTAAAATACAATGTGGTGTCCATATCAAAATAAGAAGTGGGACATCACTGGGGCATTTAAGGCTGTGCAACAGTTCAGGTTGAAAAGAGGATTTTAGTTTTAACTGTCCTTTTAAATGAGTGGACCCCACAAATTCCATTGAGGGAGGTTACTATATAAGTGAAAAAACAATTTTATTTTTACCAATAACTGTAAGATCCCATTAAAGAGGAACAAGGTGCACTAGGAATAACATACAAAAAAATCATTCAATGGTGTGCCAGTAAAAGAAAATTATGCCAACCACCAGCCACATCTACACTAGAGTAGTACTAAGATTTTATGACCGATCTGGTGATATAGGACAACCAGTCAACAGTGATTAGATTACTAAAGAAATTATTGACAATGAATGTACATCATGGAAAGAGACCCGTGCGTAGGGTGAAAATCTGGGCGGGCGAGCGGCCCAAGCCCAGCACGGGCCCGATATAAAAAAATCATGCCTGAGCGGGGTGTTGACTGGACCGGCCCATCCCGACAATCAACCTGGGTCGTGCTGGGCCAGTGCCCCAAAGTCTGCGGGCGGCCCGGCCCGGCCCAGCACGAGGCTTGGCCGCAGAAGGGCCAACGGCCAGAATTTTGAAAAAAAAAACCCTCTTAAAAGACGGTCAAATGGGTTTTTTTTTTTTTACATTTTACCCCCCCCCCCCCCCAACAGTTATAAACGGTCAAATGGAGGGTCTTAGTGTCTTTTGATCATTTTTTACCATGGTAACCCCCAACTGCTATAAAACGGTCATATGAGGGGGTATTTTATGTCATTTTATCACTTAGGAATTCTATAAATACCATTCATTCTTTTCATTTCTCTACACTCATCTACTCTCACATTTCTCACACTCCCTCTAAAGTTCTAAGGCTCTAAGCTCTCTTAAGTCTCATTCTAAAGTCTAAGCTCTCTCTATCAAAATTTTCTAAGAAGTGAAGAGTGAGGAGTGACTTCTCTAAAGTGGAGGATTCAACAAAGAAGGATTTCTCCATTAGCTCTCCCCTCTCTCATAAATGTATTCATTATCTTTAATTTTGAGTTTTATTTAGTAATAATATATAGTAATATTATATATTAAATCTCATCTTCTCCCATTTCTTATAAAAATTATCACAAAAAACACATTATATATTGTGTGGGGAGATTTTCAAAGCTCCAGGATTACGCTAATCACAGCCATCAAATGGGACTAAGCATTCTCACGTGCCATCTGCGTGCCATCCACGTGGCACCAGACTCACCTCGGCTACCAGGACAGAGGCCTCAGATGAAGTCAGGCAGGTCCTGGCCGCTAGCGCCGAGCTCGGCTACCCAGGTGCCCACCTCGGCTAAAAGCTTGACCTCGGCCAAAGGAGCCGTGACGAAAGCCGAAGCAAGGGAGAATCCCCACTCGCGCCCTCCGCTCGCCACGCCATCAGACACGTGGAGGAATAGGAGCGCGAGCCAGTGAGACAGATGCGACATCCAGCCGTCCACAATCTTCGCCAGATCACTGACAGGGCGGCATCCAGCAGCTGAAGCCAAATCAGGGCAAGGCCCGAGGGTGAATCCGATGGGACCTCTACCGCCAAAGGCGTCCAACATGATCTGGCCCAACATGACGCATATTAAATGCGATGTGGGCTGATCCGATTGGCATTAAATGCAAAGTGGGTTGGAATGGACCGCATTTATTACTTTGTGGGAGAATAAAGACTTCCCTATCAAATCATGGGACCCACGCCAAAATATCATCCAAGATATCGTCCAGTTCTCTATAAATAAAACCACATTTCACATGCAAGGTACGCATTATTCACACTTGAGAGTCGCCACTCTGCCTCTCTTCTCCCTCTCCTTTGTTCCAGTTCACTTACTCACTTAGGCATCGGAGAGCCTTGCGCCGCTCATGCCAGGGTCCTCTGACCGTTTGCTCTTCCCTTTCAGGCTTTGAGGCAGCAGATCATCTTCTTCATTTGGATAAGTCCTGTAAGGCACCCCAATTATTGTAGGTCATATTTTTCTGCACCTACATATATAATTATTTATTTAAGTTTTTTTAAATCTTTTATTTAGAAAATTGGCTGGACCATCACAACCTTTCAACCTTGACTTCTCTCTAAATGAGGAAGATCCTGGATTTATTCATTTAGATCAAAGTCAGGGCATAGAAGTAGATAATAATAATCCCCAAGATCCTGCATGTTCAGTTTCTACATCTAAAAAGAAGAGAAAAACAAGATTGACTTCTCCTGTATGGTCTCATTTTGCTAAAGTTATTGTCCCATATCCCAAAAGAGGAACAAAGGAGAAGGCACAATATAAATATTGCAAAGATCTCCTCGGTGCCAAATCATCAAGCGGCACCTTAATAGACACATGAAAATGTGTGTGCGCAAACACACGAATACCACTAACTATGGGGACCATGGCGTAAGAGGTGGGATGATTCAAAAACAACTTTCTCAAATAGATTCATCTGGTGGTTTAGGAGTTTTCAACTATAACCCTACTAATGCTAAATGTCAACTTATTAAGTTTATAATCTATCGCCAATTACAATTTATACTTTCCGAAGACCGATGTTTTGAAAGATTTTTGAGGTCTGCCTTTGTTCCTTCATGGCAGAAAATATCTAGAGTTACTGCTAGAAATGATGCAATAAAAAAAATTTTAAAAAATATTTTAAAAATATTTTTTAAAATATACCTGAAAAAGTGGCTTTAACTTTAGATTTATGGACCTCTAAATAAACTATGGGGTACATTGCAATCACATCACATTATATTGATAGTGATTGGGTGATGCAGAAAATAATGATTTCATTTTGTATGCTAGAATCCCCACACACTGGTGCTAGGATATGGTCCACCATCCTTGAAAAACTTAGAGAATATAAAATTAAAAATAAAATAATTTCTATAACAAGCACTAACAATGTCGCAGTATTTTTACTAAAATATACGATTCAACTTGATTTAAATGGAGATCTATTTCACAATAGATGTGCATGCCACATCATGAATCTTATCGTACAAGTATGGGTGAAATTAATTAGAGATGATTTAGAGATTATTAAATGAATTGTAGGACACATTTTTGTTCTCCCTCGTGAAAACAATGGAGGAGGGACATATGTGTAAATTCGAGTCACTACTAGAGATTTTGAGTTTTGGCGCAACAGAAAGCGGGCGGCCGCCTCGGGCGGTCACAAATGGGATCATTAGCGACCGCCTCTGGTGGTCGCTAAAGCCCTTTCTAACAAACACCCGCAGAAAACATTTTTTTCTTAAGTTTTTCATTCCCCCCCTTTTTTTCCTTTGCTCCCGCGCTCTGCTCTCTCCCTCTCCCTTCCGCCACCGCCAGTTCTCTCTCTCCCTCCCTCTCACAGAAATCGACGATCTCCCTCTCTCTCGCACTCGGATCCCTCCCCGTCGCAGCGTCTCCCTCTTGGATTTGGTCTCGACCCTACTCGACGCCAACAAGCTAAAAAAACCCATACATCCTTTCTCCCTCCTTCCTCGGCCCGGCGAAGAAGATGACCTCTTTCTTCTCGACTCTGCCAGCAGCTCTTTCTACACCCTCTTCTTCCCAATCTCTCAAGGTAATAATCTTCTGATTGATTGATTTCTTTCATCTAGGGTTTTTAGGGTTTTGTTGTCTCTAGGGTTTGTTTTTGTTTTAATGTCTCCTTCCCTGTTGCATGGCAGATAGTGCTGTTGATCGATATGCTGGCAATGGCATTGATGGATTCTCAGATGGAGAATCAAATGCCGCGATGTTTCATCGGCCGCGGAGTTTTGCTGTGGATTCGATAGGGAATATGTATGTCGCGGACAGGAGCAATCACGCCATTAGGAAGATCCCCCAATCAGGTATGGTTTCGTGTTTCTACTGTGATGCCGTTTGTTTGGGTTTTTTTCTTACATGAAAAGGGGGTCACTGCAATAGCACAAGTGCTAAAGGACAACTCTGTTATCACAACTGTGAGTATAACATTTTGATATTTACATATAGGAAATTGATGGTATGACACCAGATCACCAAACAAATTAGTGTTAGTAGAAACAATGGACCATAGATCAATTTTATGGAGTTCACCCAATGCAACACACAGTAGGTACCATCTGTACTGAGGTGGAGTATCAGACTGGTTTTCTTGTTTATACATGTAATTTATGACTTGGATCGAATGTCTCATTGGACAGTTGGAGCTGGGCTCCAATCCAATCGGACCTGAAGGGGCAAAGTCACTATCTGAAGTACTCAAGTATCATGGGTAGATAGAAACTCTCAAGCTTGGCTGGTGTCAGGTAATATGTGACAGTCCATGCACCCCAAATTTAACTAGTTTCTTACACAAGGAAGATTTATAACTATGCAGCTTGGAGCAAAGGGCGCAGAGTACATTGCGGACTTATTGAAGTATAATACAACCATATCAACACTTGATTTACGGGCCAATGGACTTGGAGACAATGTGGGTGGGCATGTAGATTGTTAATGGAACGGTATCCTTATCTTTCTCATAATTCATGGAATTTGGATTCTTTTATATTTGCAGAGCACGATTTCTTTGGCTGGTAGCTTGAAAATAGTTAATGAAGCTTTGTGCTCTCTTGATTTAGGGTTTAATGAGATAAGAGTACTTCCTGAACTCTCAGCTCCTACATTTACGGAAAATCAAATACCAGTGTTCACGAATGTCTTGATTTGTTCTTCTGCTTATTTTGAACAGGATAATGGAGCATTTGCTCTTGCTCGAGCACTAAAGGCTAACGAAGAACCAGCATTGACGTCCATGTGCCTTGCAAGCAACTTCATAACAAAATATGGGCAGGTAAACTTGGCATGATAGGTTTTGTACTTTCCAGTTTAGTTACTTTCCTTTCATGTCTTTTATTTTTATCGCCGTAGGTTGCTTTGACTGATGCGAAGGATCACATATATGAGATGATTGAAAGGGAGGTCAACATTTACTTCTGATTGAAAGGGAGGTCAACATTTACTTCTAGATTTTTCCTAGCGTCTCTCTATTCTCCCAGTTACTCCATGCCACCGGCAGTTTTTTTTAGGCCAAGCATACATGAGGGAGACCTTTTGGTATACTCATCTGGTAAATCAGCATTAAGGCATCATAGAAATTATAGCAGATAATTTGTTTTGATTTTTTTTTTGTGTAGTTCTGATTAATTAGGCATTAATGTATCCACCTTAGGATGAGAGGGTTTACATTGTGATGGTGTTGGGATGAGAATTGCATACAAGAGGTTTTACCCAACCTGCTCCGACCAGAGCTAAAACCAAAAAAAAAAAAAAAATTTGTTTGATAAGTCAGACAAAGTGTGGAATTGTCAACATCAGTAAATGTTGGGGCAAAGGCACTTGTTGGAATAAGCTAAAATGAAAATAAGTCTTCTGTGAGTTAGAGCAATTCATGTAAAGTATCACGTCCAATCTACCTGTTGACATAAAAAAAATGTGTCACTTTGCCTCTTCAAAATCCAGAAAGCTACATGAAGTCGCAGCTTGCTATAAATAGGCAATGCTACTTCCAAAAATCAAATCTTGTCAGAATCAAACAAAAACTGTAAGATCCTTCAAGACAGCCAAAAGAGGAGTACACAAGAAGTTTCGGGCCATTTCAAAATCATTTGGCCTAACTTCGCTTCTTCGACAGCTGAAAAGGAGCTCCCGGCGATGAAAGCATCGGAGACACCAAATCTCCGATCAGAGCCGATGGATGGTCTCAAAATACATCCAAAAGGCTCCACGTCAAATTCCGAGTCAAACCGACAACGTTTGACCCTACATCAACCCTCGAACAGCTAAATCAAGCCTCTAGGCGGCGAGAACCACTGAGTCCATCACTCATCAGATAGAGCACATGGACGGCTTCAAAATGCTTACAAAGGGCTACACGTCAAATTTCAGGTCATTTCGACAACATTTGACACTTTGACGCTCGGAAGCCAAATCAGGCCTCTCGGCGGCAAGGCTCCTCGGGACCATGGTTTTCAAGACAGAGCCTATGGATCATCTTAAAATGACTCCAATAGGTTCCCTGTCAAATCTCAAGTCAATCGAACATCGGTTGACCGCACATCAAGCCGCGACATCTTCATCGCGACAAAAATAAGTCTACAGTGATAGGACCCCAAACGGCTTCAAGACTCAAACAAAAACCTATGGTTGGTCTTATTTATTACTCAGGAGGCTTCACCCCAAATATCAGGTCATTCCGACATCGTTTGACCCAGTTTCAGCTTCTGACGGAAAATCGGCAGCTCTGCGCGACAAAGTCTTCGGCTTTCTCGGAAAATTAGAAACTTTGCAAACCAAAATGCAAGGATTCTCATCAGGTTTTCTACAGGGAAATCAAGGCCAATAAGTGATCAAAATTTTCAAGAAAAAATACAGAAGAAAAAAGAATAAAAAAACATAAAAAACGGACACAAAACGGGACAAAAGGGGGGAAAACCCCCCAGGGTCGCAGGAGCCCGGGATCGCCGGGAGGGCCCCGGAAGCCCAGTTTTTCGTCATTTTTTCGTGATTCGAAGCGTCTGACCCCTGGGATTTTTCAAAATTCATACTTTTGAGACACCAAATCCTTTGATATCCGTCAAAATCATGAGTCAATCATCAAGAGTATCAAAATCAACATTGATCGCCAATCGGTCAACCAAAAAAGTGTGCTTTCTACCCGACCGATCAAGAAATCGACAGGACAGATGGCACCGACCCGCTGTTGGCAACCAATACCTGAAGTTGCATGGTCATCCGATGTCAATCTACATGAAGATCCATCGATGATCATCGCCAGAAGAATCCCAAAAGACACGGCATGGCCCGCGCTTCTTCAACTGCTCGGCGACCACTTAATGCGATTAATTGACTAGCTTTATTACAGTCATTAATCCATTTTCTTTGGATGGCCCAATCAGAAGCAAGCATCCGGGAGTTACAAGTCAATTGATTCATGGCATTTAACCCATGAAACTCCTCCCCTCATGGCGATTAAAGGCGATTAAATGCCCTCCTCCGGCCAATCAGAAGCCGAAAAAGGAGTTACAAAATAAAGGAATTAATTCCTGTAACTCCTCCCATTATGCGGCTTAATGACAATAAAAGTCCATAAACCCTCCTAAATGGCTACCAAAAAGCCTATAAATAGGAGAGCATTCCAAGAAGAAAAAACAGCACGACAGACTGCAAAAAATCCAGAAACTCAGACAGAAAAAGGCATCAGAAATCTAAGAGAAATAAAAAAGAGAAAACTCTGCGGAAGTTCTATATCGACCACCGCTACAAGGTGACAAAAGTCCCTTGGGGGGTACCCCCCCCCAAGGTCCTTGCCTTTTCCTTCTGCCTCCAATGGCTTAGACGTGGCTTTTCAGCCTGTCTACTTAGTTTTTGATTGGACATAGGACCTCCTTTTGGTCTTTATCCTCTAAAAACCTGAGGTTATAGTCAAGCTAAGCGAATCAAGAGCATCCTCTATTCTCATCGGTATGGATGATGGCGAAGCCCACATATGGCTTGCAACCGTCAATCTGAACGAGTCCCCCACAATCTCCTGAGAAGTTGGATCCTCCTTTTCTTGCTTTTCATTATAGTTTGTATTTTTCTAAAAGAGACAAAAATCACAACTCCTGTCTTTCATTATTAATAAGAATTGTAAATCGGCTATAAACGCCAAAAATTGGCTATAAACACAAAAATCGACTATAAATGCCAAAAAAATCGCCTTTCACGGCAAATCAAGAAAAATGTCTCTTTTCTTAAATATATGAGCAATGGAAAACTTGAAAGAAGTTTATTTCCATTTTACTTGCGAAGGTTGATCTCCGGGTCACCACTTGCAATTCCAAGTAAAATAAAAAATCTGGCACACCCACACAAAAAAATCTTGATGCACGCCTCTGCCCCCCGGTTACGAAAGGGTCGGATCAAACGGACTCCCACGTCCACCGAACTCGGTAGAACCGAGCAGAAGCGCTGTCCATCGAGCTGGCACACCCGGTGGGACTCGTTCATTTGAGAACACGATGCTAGAAATAAAATATTTGCATATCATATCTTTTGCTCTATGCTTATATTTCTTTTCTCGATTCCTTGGCTACTTTCTAATTGGTGGCCTATGTTGGATTCCGCATATGAAAAAAATGAGATGTAATTTTTTGGAAATCTCTAATTCTTTGAATTTATTTCCACTCTCTAATTCTTTGAATTTATTTCCACTCTTTCTCTTTTAAAAAAAAAATTAGATTTTTCATTTTGGATTCAAAATTGAGAAACCTTGATCCTTTCCTATCGTTCATCGCGCTTGCAGAAATGTTGAGCTTGTTCGACTAAGGTTTTAGGCCATTGTTTCTCTTCGATGAGTTCATTAAAGATCTAAAAAAAATATAAAAAAACAAAAAAATCAGATTTTTCATTTTTGGATTCAAAATTGAGAAACCATGATCATTTCCTATCGTTCATTGCTCTTGTAGAAATGTTGAGCCTGTTCGACTAAGGTTTTGGGCCATCGTTTCTCTTCGATGAGTTCATTAAAGATCTAAAAATATATATATATATATATATAAAATCAGATTTTTCATTTTTGGATTCAAAATTGAGAAACCTTGATCCTTTCCTATCGTTCATCGCGCTTGCAGAAATGTTGAGCCTGTTCAACTAAGGTTTTGGGCCATCATTTCTCTTCAATGAGTTCATTATAGATCTAATATATATATATATATATAAATCAGATTTTTCATTTTGGATTCAAAATTGAGAAACCTTGATCCTTTCCTATCGTTCATCGTGCTTGCAGAAATGTTGAGCCTGTTCGACTAAGGTTTTGGGCCATCGTTTCTCTTCGATGAGTTCATTAAAGATCTAAAAAAAATAGAAAAAAAATCAGATTTTTCATTTTGGATTCAAAATTGAGAAACCTTGATCCTTTCCTATCGTTCATCGTGCTTGCAGAAATGTTGAGCCTGTTTGACTAAGGTTTTGGGCCATCGTTTCTCTTCGATGAGTTCATTAAAAATCTAAAAAATAAAAAAATATAAAATAAAAAAAAACAAACAAAAAAAAGACATAGAACACTAAGGTTAAACCAATTGTGTTCTTTGATCACGGTTGATTCAAGAAAAGCCTTGTCCAGAGTGTAGAGACAACTTGACTGTTCTAGGCAAGGGTCCTCCAAACGGGTTCATTAAGTAATCCTACCCTTACCTGGGGGCAATTCTATCAATCGAGATTTCGTAAGACCAGGTTAGGAGGCCTATGTATACTCTCTCGTCTTTTAAATAAAAAATTTTTCAAAATAAATTTTTTTAAAAATAAAAAATAAAAAATAAAAAAAATTTCAAAAAAAAATCTTTAAAAAAATAAAAATAAATAAATAAATAAAAATATTTTAAAAAAAATATTTTTTGTTTTAAAAAGATTGTCTTTTAAAAAAAATCTTCTCAAAAAAAAGAACTTCCGCCATTTTGGGTTCAGATTGGAGAAATTTTGGTCTCCTCCTTTCTGAGCACTGGCGCTTGCGGAAATCGCTGAGCCCATGTTCAGATTGGAATGCCTTTTGCTCTCTTTGATGAACCCGATCTTGGCCTTTCAAAAAAAAAAACTCGTCATTTTTTTATTCAGATCCGAGAAATTATGGTTCATTTCCTTCTGAGTACTGGCGTTCGCGGAAATCGCTGAGACAGTATTAGGATCGGAATACTATCTGCTCTCTTTGATGAATCCGATCTTAACCTTTCAAAATAGAGAATCTCATCTCATGGATGCGGTCTCAAAACATTTGTGTCAGCGGTACTAGTACGCCCTTTCAGGGTCTACTATAATCGCGACCGGCACATTTGCAACTCCAAACTTATATTCTTCTTACCTCGAGCAAGCTCTGCTTCTCGATAAGTCGAATTTAGGTTCACAATTGCTTCTAGCAGTCATTGGGACGCTCATTCTGGGCTTACCATACCTGCGATCAGAACAATTGTACCCTCTATGGTGTTTTGCCTTCTTCATATTGCTTGGGTCATCTCCCTCAAGCAATATGAAAAGACAAAACTATAGAACTTCCCATTTATGATCATTATATTCTTGTGATTACTAATGGATGTGGTCTTGTTTCAGAAATTTTTCGAAAAAAAATAACAATGGGCAGCATCGCTTACCATTACTTTCGATGAGAGCAAGCACCAGCTCATGCTTCAACAGAAGCAAACCACGCGCACCTACAAGCGCCCCATCAGCTGCCGAGGCGTCAACTCCCTCGGCAACTCTCTGAACTCCGGGTCGACCTCAACTCCCCGGACTATTGTCTTTGGGACGCTGGGACCATTCCCACTTCCCGAAGAATAAACTGCTCCTTCCAAGAAGCAGAAGGTCGCCTCTCAACGTGTCACTACCGTGACACCAAAGGCGAGCACCAGAAGACCCGAAGCCCGTGGCACCCCCACGAAGCCTCGACCCGCAAACAACCAGGTCTATCCCAAGACTTGGTCCCTAAGACCTTCACCAAAACAAAGAAGGTCCCAAACATCCACCAAGCCAGCATACCTGGATCCACTCAAGGAGAACCAGTTCTACCCTCTTGCTTACATGAAAGAGGAGAGACCCATCTCCAACCTGACTCCCAAGTCAACCCAGCATGAGCCGGGTTGTTCTTACAAGCCCAAAATCAAGTCATGCATCACAAGGCCTCTGCAAGCACCTGCTAAGGCCTACAATCCTGCAGTTCGACCCTTCATCTCTACAGGGGCCGAACTTGAAAAATTCAAAGCTTCGCTGCAACAGGCGAAGGACCGAGTTCGCATCCTGTCCTTGCCTAGCTACAAAGAAGACAGGCGCGGCTGCTGCGCCCGAGGGAGCACATCCTTTATTGTCAAAGCCCAGCCAGATATGACCGAAGCTCAAATTGCTCGTCGTATACGCCGCCGCGTGTCGTATCGACAAAAGAGACTATAGAAGCAAAGGACCCAGCCTCCTACACTTCAAGTCTCTCACAAATGCGTTGAAAAAGAAAGACCCAACCAAGTTGCTGCTGTCCATATGGTTGGAAAAACCAGAAGACGCCAAAAGTCAGCATCCAAAATCCATGTCCGACGTCCGATGACCCGCAGCATCTCGAGGACAAAAAGACATTCAGAAGAATCCCCTGCTCCTTCAAGCAAAGGACGGCAGAGTGATCCTTCCTCAAGCTCTTCATCAAAAAGAATGAGCCCCAGCTCAGTTACCAAGACAGTTTCTTTGTTCGAATAACGAAGATGAACGTCCTGGCTACAAATTCTGAGCCACCACCTCGCAATCCACCTCAAGATGATGCGATCGCACGCATCCAGCAGTTGGAACAAGGCCAACAGAGGATTGAAACTCTGATGGAAAACCTTCTCCTCGCCTTCCAAAATCAGGTGAACAATGAACCTCCTTCAAATCATCAAGACGATGAGGTAAATGGAGAAGAAAATGAGTCACGCGCCCCTACCAAAAAGGACGTAGACAGTATCCTCGCCAAAGCAAAAGAAGAGGATATACTCAAGGATCATGGGATCAAGCCACCATATCCCTTATGGATGGACTCGGTCCCGTTCCCCAAAAAATTCAAGCATCCTACTCTCAAACATATACAGGGAAAGGATCAGCCAGACAGCACGTCATCCACTTCAAGATCTTGACAGGAGCTATCGCAGATCAAGATGCACTCAAGATCCGCCTTTTTACAAGTATCCTAAAAGGTACGGCCTTCGATTGGTACTCCACTCTGCCGGAGGACTCCATCCAAAACTGGGCCATGTTAGAGACACGCTTCCTGACTCACTTCAAAGGTGAGGATCATCCCGCTACTATGGCTCAGTTGTACAGCCTAAAACAGGGGGAGAATTAGTCAACACATGACTTCATTCATAAGTGGAAAGCAATGGCATACAAATGCTCTGATGTATTGCCACAAGCGTCGCTAGTCGACATCTGCCGAAACAACATGAAAGCTAGAATCCGCTCCATGATCATCGGCAACAAATATAAGAACCTGGGAGAACTCCTAGAAGCTTCCATGGAAGCTGAAACAGTGATTAAAGACCTCAACAGTCAGAAACCATCAAGAAAAGAGCCAACCGCCATTGCAACCTCTAAACCAAAGAAAAAAGAGGTCCTCAATGTGCAGACCAAGTCAGCTCCTCAGCCACCATAGAAAGCTGAAAACAAAGCTGCTGGTAAGAAACCCGAACTCTCTGATGCCTTCAAAGAACGAGTAGAAAAGAAATACCCGATTGATGAAGATGTTGATGAAATCCGTGTGGCTCTTGTGGCAAACGGCAAGCTCACCTTGCCTGAACCCAAAAGACCGGGTGATGTTGGCAAAACCAACGATCCTCGGTACTGTCCAAACCACCAGATGATCTCACATCCTCTCAATCAATGCTTCGTTGTGAGGGAGAAAATAAACGAGATGTGGAAAAACGGAGTCATCACCTTTGACAAAAACTACGGGTCTGCCTCCGTCAACATGGTGACATGTGGACAAACATCAAAATTACCGAAGAAGAAGATTACTACTTCCTTCAAGGTGATAAACTCAATCCAAGCGTCCGAGGAACTGGTTCCTTACCAAACACCAGACGGACAACCTATATGGGTACATCCTGATCTCCTGGATGATGAAAATTGGGAGGTCTTGAAAACAAAGCCTACAGCTCAATAGCGAAGGCAGGCTAGGAAACATCTCCTCAAGCTCAAACGGCAAGAGAAGACCCAGCCAAAACAAGAAGTCCAAGAAAAGGCAGAGTCTTCCTCTACCGCTTCACTGGAGGCAACAAAAATGTCCCTTCCAGAGACTTCAAAGGGGGTAAGAAAATTCTCTCTCAGTGATTTCATGACACCTCAATTCAAAGAAGCCACGAAGGAGGCATCATACTCTTGCAATTCGGTAGTTGGATTCTCCATTGATGGATACGAGTCCAGCGACACCGATGATGGATTCGAATCCATCTACACCGTCGAGTGGGAGGAGTCCTTTGAAATAGGAGAATATCTCTCCGATGAAGAATGGGTTCCTGAGACTCGTCTTATGCCAGTAATCTGGTATAACCCCCTACAGCCATAAGGATCCTGCTCTGATGATGAAGAAGACCTAGAGGCTGTACAAGAAAATGTTGCTGACCCAGCACCCATCATTGCTCCAGTGGAAATCAACTATGTTGAGCCACAAAGAGTTGATGAAGAACAAGATTTGGCTCCTATGCCTGATCTTGAAGAGTATGCAAGGATCTTGCAGCGTCTCGCTCTAGAACAACAGCAAGACCGCGTCGACGAGCTTCCTTGCAATCCACAGCCAGAAGTCCCTGAAGACCATCAGGTACATCCTCCCTTAACTCCTGAAAATGGAGAAGATTGCTGGATAGAAGATCCTCTTACATCCGAGGATGAGTCTGACTCCGATCAGGCAACGTCTCCTGTCAAAGCTTCCTATAATGTGATAATTCGGGATTATAACTCTTCCGAAGCATCGTCTGACGAGAACACTTACACTCCGACGACTCCTAGCAATGTATCTTCTGGAGCCACCTCATCTCACGTGACTTTCACTGAGACGACACCCTCTCAGGTTTCTTCTCCTGAGACTGTGACTTCAAAGTTCACACCCTTCCTGACTGAAGAATTCCCAGCTATTGATGCTTGGGACGATGAATTGGTCAACGAAGAAGGTTGCTGGATGTTGTTCAGGACTTGTTCCCGGAAAATGCTCCGTGCAACACAATCATTGAGGATGGCAACTCTGCTGCAGATACATCCTCAGCAAATGAAAAATGACAGCCTCTTGATCCTGAAGACAATCTTCCAAATGAAGACCCTTCTCAAGAAGCTCTCGAAGTTGGTAGAGGCACCCGCTCTGGCCGGGACTACCATAAAAATTACAACCAATCTTCCTTTACATATATAAATCCTTCGGGAAAAGATGTTGTAAGCGCCCCTAGTGGCAACAATGATGAACATGCAGGCCCTAAGGAGGCTTTCAAGTATGACTTGATTGAACACTTCAAGTACATACCTGCACGTCTGCACATCCTAGATTTATTGCGAATGTCTCTGCACACTCGTGATAATCTCATTTCAGAATTACAAAAGCTGAACGAGGATGTCGACAAAAATGCCCGCAAGTCCTCCAAATTGAAATGGACTACCGGGTCAAAAACTCAGAAGCTTCCTCAAAGGGAGGAAAGAAGAAAACTGAGAGGTCATGCATTGAATGCCTCTCGGTTAAAAAAGCAGCCAGTGCAACCATCGCCTTCACTAAGGATGACCTCCTACTTGGCGAAACAAGGCACAACCGGCCCCTGTACTTCACAGGATACATCAAGGAAATGCCTCTGCACAGAGTTCAGATCGACCCAGCATCTGCACTCAACCTCATCTCCACATCGGCTCTCGAAGAGCTGGGCATCCCACCCAGCAAGCTGAGCCACACATCTGTATCTATCTTTAGATACGATGGGAGTACTCAAAGGCCTATTGGCAAAATCAGGTTCAAGTTGCAGATCGGTGATCTTATCTCTGAAGTCATTATATATGCAACAAAAACCCCTTCATGCAACAACATCCTTCTCGGACGCCCCTGGATCCTCGAGAATGGTGTTGTCCCTTCAACTCTACATCAATGCATCAAGTTTATTGACGACGACGGCATGATACATCGAGTCTTTGCAGACAGAAAACCCTTCAAAGGTAAAGAATTCCACTTCACAGACTCACAGATGTATGAAGGTGAGAAAGAAGAAGAGGAGAAGCAAACAGCACCCTTTGCCGAAAATCACCAGAAAGATAAAGGCAAGGCTCCTCAACAATCACCGGAAGAAAACAAACCATCCGGTAAATCCGAAGAGAGCATTCAAACTCCCTTCATTATCTCCCTCAAACCTTCAAAGCCTTTGGTCATCACAACTAAAGTTAAGAAGGCAAAGCAAAAGTCTGGGGGCAAATTTGTTGTCTCTTTCGTGTCTATCATGCAAGACACGGATTCGGATTCAGAGCCAAAAGACGACACATCATCAAGCCAAGCTGATACTCATCAAGTTCAGCCTGCTCTTACTCCAATGGAGACAACTTCTGACATAGAAGATCCTACGTCAGCTTCCTTCGTTGTTGCAGCAACTTCCGCAAAGGAAAAGCCGATCTTCTTCTATAGATCGGATGCTTCTTCATAAAACTCCATGCTTGAACCTTTCCAAAATGAAGGTATGCCTCAACTATCCTTATATAGTTCTGTGGCACAAGCTATTATGAAGAAAATGGGCTATGACGCTCAAAACCCAGTCGGTTTGGGAGAAGGACGTGGTATTCTCAAACCATTAGGGGCCGTCTTGACCAAAAGTCAGCTGGAAGATTGGAGACTCTACGGCTATGTAGAAAAGTCTTCACACGGGCTAGGGTATGATCCCGACACTCCCCTGAGACAGTTGATAAAAAGGCTTAAAAGTCAATTTACTGACCAAGCCTCAACATCTTGTATCCATGAAGACATCGATCTCCCTGGATATCTCTTCGATGAGTCACCTGACAAAGAGCCAGGAAGCTCGTCCAATTGGTACGATTTCTCTGACAATGTAGAGGAGTTGTCCGATGGCACAGACGTGTGGTCTTTTGTCCCAGAAGAATCCTCGTCTCCAAAAGAAGTGCCCTACTTCGATCCGGTTTGAACAGGCGATTGGGATCATCTCATAGCAAACCTTAAGAAAATTGCCGATCAAGAAGACCCGTGGAAAGGAACAAAACCTTGGTCTGGAAATGCCCTTAAAACCCCAGAAGGTTTCGTTAAGCTGGAAGCCTCCGAAAATATTATGGAGGAACCACCTTCGAACCTTCCAACAGAAGATCCTGTTCAAAAGATAGACTTGGGAACACCGAATAACCCACGTCCTATATTCATAAGCAAGAATATAAAGGATGATGAGTTACCCGAGTATATCACCTTTCTTCGTGAGTTCGTTGATTGCTTTGCATGGTCTTACGCTGAAATGCCTGGCTTAGACCCCAAAATAGCCGTCCACAAACTCAATCTTCAAGAAGACATCAAGCCTGTCAACCAGGGCCAAAGAAGATCCCGTCCAGATGTGATGGATAAAATTGAATAACAAGTTCAAAAACTCAAAAGCGTCGGCTTCATCTGTGAGGAACAACATCCTGAATGGTTGGCCAACATTGTCCCCGTGCGAAAGAAGAATCCTTCCTCCTCTTAACACACATCAAGCAGTTGCTGAATGCCACCAAGTGGTTGGAAGTCGGATTTCAATCCTTCAACCTTCAATCGGCAACTGGAGGGATCCGTTCATTGATTACACTATGTTCGGAATCCTACCTGAAGATCCAAAAGAACGGGTAAGCATCCAAAGGCGAACCCCAAGCTTTCATTTGGATATTCCTTCAAAAATCCTTTACAGGAAATCCTTCAACGGAGTACTTCTATGTTGCTTGTCACAACAAGAGGCTGAAGAAACACTCAAAGAAGTTCATGTTGGTATTTGCGAAGCTCATCAGGCTGGTCCCAAGCTCTATGATCAGATAAAAAAGTTAGGTTATTACTGGCCTACCATGGTAGCTGACGCAATGCAATTTGTTAAGCGCTGCCAACAATGCCAAGTTCATGGAGATTACCTTCACATGCCTCCAGAAAGGCTACATCCTACAGCGATTTCATTGCCTTTCGAAGCCTGGGGTATGGACATTGATGGACCGCGCTCCAAATGCTCGGTTCCTACCGAGGTCGGCGGACGTGGGAGTCCGTTTGGTTCCGACCCTTTCGTAACCAGGGGGCAAGGGGCGTGCATCAACATTTCTTTTTTTGTGTGGGTGTGCCAGATTTTCTATTTTTACTTGGAATTGCAAGTGGTGATCCGGAGATCAACCTTCGCAAGTAAAAAGGAAATCAACTTCTTTCAAGTTTTCCATTGCACATATATTTAAGAAAAGAGACATTTTTCTTGGTTTGCCGTGAAAGGCGATTTTTTTGGCATTTATAGCCGATTTTGGCGTTTATAGCCGATTTTTGGCGTTTATAGCCGATTTTGGCGTTTATAGCCGATTTACAATCCTTATCAATAATGAAAGACAAGAGTTGTGATTTTTGTCTCTTTTGAAAAAATACAAACTACAATGAAAAGCAAGAAAAGGAGGATCTAACTTCTAAGGAGATTGTGGAGGACTCGTTTAGATTGACGGTCGCAAGCCATATGTGGGCTTCGCCATCATCCATGCAGATGAGAACAGAGGATGCTGTTGATTCGCTTGGCTTGGCTATAACCTCAGGTTTTTAGAGGACAAAGACCAAAAGAAGGTCCTATGTCCAATAAAAAGCCGAGTAGACGGGCTGAAAAGCCATATCTAAGCCATTGGAGGCAGGAGGAGAAGGCAAGGACCTTGGGGGGGGTACCCCCCCAAGGGACTTTTGTCACCTTATTGCGGTGGCCGGTGTAGAACTTCCGCAAAGTTTTCTCTCTTTTTCCTTTCTCTGGATTTCTGTGCTTCTGTCTGTGATTTTCGTTGTCTGTCTCTGTTTGTGCTTTTTTTCTGATGCCCTGTTCTTCTTGGAGAGCTCTCCTATTTATAGGCTTTTAGGTAGCCATTTAGGAGGGTTTATGAGCCTTGATTGTCATAAAGCTGCATAATGGGAGGAGTTACAGAATTGAATTGTTTATTTTGTAACTCCTTTTTCTTGGCTTCTGATTGGCCGGAGGAGATTGAGGGCATTTAACCGCCTTTAATCGCCATGATGGGAGGAGTTTCATGGGTTAAATGCCATGAATCTCTTGACTTGTAACTCCCGAATGCTTGCTTCTGATTGGGCCGTCCAAAGAAATGGATTAATGACTGTAATAAAGCTAGTCAATTAATCGCATTAAGTGGTCGCCGAGCAGCTGAAGAGTCGCGGGCCGTGCCACGTCTTTTGGGATTCTTCTGTCGATGATCATCGATGGATCTTCATGTAGATCGACATCAGATGACCATGTAATTTCAGGTGTTTGTTGCCAACAGCGGGTCGGTGCCATCTGTCCTGTCGATTTCTCGATCGGTCGGGTAGAAAGCACACTTTTTTTTGGTTGACCGGGTGGCGATCAATATTGTTTTCGATACTCTTGATGATTGACCCGTGTTTTGGACGGATGTCAGAGGACTTGGTGTCTCAAAAGCATGAATTTTGGAAAGTACCAGAGGCTGGGCTCTTCGAATCGCGAAAAAAACGGCGAAAACCGGGGTTTCCGGGGCCTTCCCGGCGACCCCGGGTTCCAAGGTCCCCGGCGACCCTGGGCCAGGGTCGCAGGGGTCTGCGACCCTGGGGGGTTTTCCCCCTTTTGTGTCCCGTTTTGTGTCCGTTTTTGCTGTTTTTCGATTCTTTTTTCTCCTGTACTTTTCCTTGACATTTTGACCATTTATTGGCCTAATTTCTTTGTAGGAAACCTGATGAGAATCCTTGCATTTTATTTTGCAAAGTTTCCAATTTCCTGAGAAAGCCGAAGACTTTGTTGCGTAGAGCTGTCGATTTTCCGTCAGAAGCTGAAACTGGGTCAAACGATGTCGGAATGACCTGAAATTTGGTGTGAAGCCTCCTGAGCAATAAATAAGACCAACCATAGGCTCTTGTTTAAGTTTTGAAGCCGTTTGGGGTCCTATCACCAGTAGACTTGCTTTTTGTCGCGATGAAGATGTCGCGGTTTGATGTGCGGTCAACCGATGTCCGATTGACTTGAAATTTGACAGGGAACCTATTGGAGTCATTTTAAGATGATCCATAGGCTCTGTCTTAGAAACCATGGTCCCGGAGAGCTTTGCCGCCGAGAGGCCTGATTTGGCTTCCGAGCGTCAAACTATGGTCAAATGTTGTGGAAATGACCTGAAATTTGACGTGTAGCCCTTTATAAGCATTTTGAAGCCGTCCATGTGCTCTATCTGATGAGTAATGGCCTCGGTGGTTCTCGCCGCCGAGAGGCTTGATTTAGCTGTTCGAGGGTTGATGTGGGGTCAAACGTTGTCGGTTTGACTCGGAACTTGACGTGGAGCCTTTTGGAAGTATTTTGAGACCATCCATCGGCCCTGATCGAAGATTTGGTGTCTCCGATGCTTTTGTCGTCGAGAGCTCCTTTTCAGTTCTCGGGGAAGCGAAGTTAGGCCAAATGATTTTGAAATGGCCCGAAACTTCTTGTCTACTCCTCTTTTGGCTGTCTTGAAGAATCTTGCAGTTTTTGTTTGATTCTGACAAGATTTGATTTTTGGAAGCAGCATTGCCTATTTATGGCAGGTTGCGACTTCATGTAGCTCTTTGGATCTTGAAGAGGCAAAGTGACATTTTTGGTGTCAACAAATGCCCCCTCGAGGTACACCGACGAGTTGCTTAACTTTTGTAGTCGATGTGCCTCGAAGAGATTTTCGAAGGAGAGCCTGTGACTTGACCAAGAGTCTTTGAGCAGTCTTTCTTTTTGGTATTTGTAGCCTTTTGAGCTTCCAGGGGAATTTTATGGTAGTGAAAGGGATCACGTACCATCTCGAGGCAAAGTTTTGAAGATGACATCAGGGATGTGGATTTGGGTTTTGACCTTGTGACCTAACAGGCTATATGTGGCAGGTTGGGGCATCAGGTTTGGCTTTGATCGTGTGACCCAACAAGCTGTATGTGGAATGTTGGGGGATCAATTTTGGTTTTGATCTTGTGACCTAACAGGCTGTATGTGGCAAGTTAGGGGATCAGGTTTTGGTTTTTGGTTTTGGTCTTATAACCTAACAGGCTGTATGTGGCAAGTTAGGGGACCAGGATTTGGTTTGATTTTTGTGGAATGTCAATTTCAAGATTTTGGCTCAATTTGGTAGATGAGGCTGGATGGTTTGATTTTTGGAAGCTCATGGGGCTTGGAATTTTCTTTTGTATGGTTCAATCAACTCAAAAGAGGCATGGAACCATTTTTGTATGCTCTTGGTAAGAGGGATTTCTCTTTGACTAAAAGCCCAAAATATTTTTTTTTTTTTGTGCCTAGGTGGTCAAACCTGGCTCATATGGGCTAACCCATGGGACCTTAAGCTTTTGAAATGGCTTAGATCTCATATGGTGTCATTTTTGTAAAGAATATCCAAAAATATCTCATTTGGATAGAGAATATCTAAGAATATCTTTACTTGGAGAGAATCTCTCATGATCCCTTTATTTTGGGATAGGATATCTCAAGATATCTTTCTTTTGGGAAAGAATCCGTCATTGATTTCTTTTTGGGAGAAAATCCTTCAAGATATCTTTCTTTTGGAAAGAATCTTTCTAATCTCTTTCTTTTGGTAAGGTTACTAATTAGTAACACTTACCTCTTTCTTCTTTCCTTCTTTGGTTTGCTCTCCTCTATAAACGCAAGGAGAAGGTTGGATCTCTTGCTCTTATTACTTTCTTTTGCAATAATCTCAAGAGGGCTTCAAGACCAAGAGTTCTTCTTCTTCAAGATCTACAAGACTTTTCTTCTTCTTCTCCATCAATGGCTTCAAGTAAGTTCTCCCTTTTTTTTCAAGAAAACTCCATTGTAGGAAAAATAAAGTTCTTTTTTTCTTTTTTTTTTGTTTCTTTTTCTTTTCTTCTTTGTTTTTTCTTTCACGTGTTTGCTTCTTTTTTTTTCACACGTTTTTTTTTTTTTTTTTTGCTTTCTTTTCTTTTTTCTCTTTTTTTTTTGTTTTTTTTTTTTTGTTTGTGGGCCGTACGGACAGATCCGTACGGATCTGGCCGTACGGCCACGTGGCCTGTGGGCCATCTCCCTTTTTTTCTTCCCTTTTTTTTTTTTTGTTTTCTTTCCCTCCTTTTTTTTTTTTTGAGAAAGTTTCTTTTCTTTTTTTTTTTGTTTTCTTTCCCTTTTTTTGAGAAAGTTTCTTTTCTTTTTTTTTTTTTGTTTTCTTTCCCCTTTTTTTTTTGAGAAAGTTTCTTTTCTTCTTCTTTTTTTTTTTTGTTTTCTTTCCCTTTTTTTTGAGAAAGTTTCTTTTCTTTTTTTTTTTTTTTGCTCATCATGATAATGCCCCTCTTTTTTTTTGGCAAACCTAGATGTTCATGCATGCATTCAATTGTAAATTAAATTTGTAGCATGATGTGATAGCATACCTGAAAGTTTTCGCAAATTTGGGAATTTGGAGCTCGCAGTGATGTTGAGCCCTTCCTGATTTTGCGGAGACTTTGAGGTTTCGAAAGTTTGGAGTTTCGGAGCTCGCAGCGATGTTGAGCCCATCTTCAAGCTTTCTTATTTCTTTCGGGATAGTTCCTTTTCTTCGGAATTGCCCCGTCATCATGTCAAAATTTTGCCAGAATTTTTTTAGCGAGATTCTGTCATTTTGATGTTTGATCTTTTTCTTTTCCATCCTTTTCAGGTGGTTCCTCCAGAGCGAACAAGGGTAAAGAGCCTGCTACAAGCGTACCTCGTCGATCTTCTAGATCTTCTAATCCGGCCGTTCAGCAGGCTTTTGAGAAGGTCCAGTATGTTGAGAGAAATCTGGAAGAGTGCGACTCCTTCAACAGAGATGAGATGAGGCAGCGACTGATCGCTCTCAAGGGAGAGGAGTTCTACAAGATCATGGTAAGCAGTCGTCCATGGGTGATGGAAGATCAGAGCGTTTTGCCCAAGCCTACCTTCTTCTTTGGTGATGCAGTCCCTGATGACATGACATACCAGAGGAGATGTTTTCAGTTTTCTTTCACAGCAGATGGTGAGAAGAAGACTGTTGCTACCCGGTCGACGTTTGATCGCACCGTCTCGATTCTGAGCCTTGCTCCCACGTGCCCTAAGAGGGAAGATCCTCCAAGTTGGGTGAGAAGGACAAATGTAATCAAGACCGGGGTTTTTGTTGGCGGTTCTCCTGGATATACGGAGAGGTCGCCTGTTAATATGGACCTGTTGATGCCATCCAGCGGCTACCAGGGCTCTGATTATCCGTCGGTCGATTTGAGACCGGTGGGCCTTGGTATTTTCAGTGGTGACGGCAGCAATTGGATCAAGCCTTTCCGACTTCGTGGCCGCTTCAATGCTGACTCCGAGTGGAAGTCGTGGACTGATCGCGTCCTGCTGATTGGTGGCGCCGTTTTGAAGGAAGCCGGGATTTTTGATGCGGTCCGCGCCTTGAAGGAGACCGTGATCTTTTCCGACGAAGCCTTTATGGCTATGCTGGAATCATTCCTCCCACAAACCAATACCTTCGTTGTGACGAATGGTGAGATTGGTTTTTCTTTGAAGGAGCTGAGCGCCATTACTGGATTGCCCATCCTCGACAAACTCTATGAGGAGTTTATGCCGATTGACAGCGTCCTCGAGGGGCAGTCTGAGGAGTTCAGGCTTCTATACTTTCAGCTCGTCGCCTTCTATGATTTTTTGAAGGAGAAGGGGGGTTTGAAAGTTAGATCCAGCAGTTGGAAGAGTTTTAGCTCTTCATTCCCCAACTTTTTTGATAGCAGGGAGTCTTCTGATAGCGTGACCCAAGAAGCCGGAGCTCAGGATCCAAGTTCAAAGAAGATCTTGGCCATGCAAGAAGAGTTAAGAGATTTCTATGCAAGTACAAACGCCATATGTCCTGACATTGCACTGCGGAGAGATCTCGCTGTTTACCTCACTTATTGGCTTGGTGAGGCTGTTTTTGCTAGAGGAGATGGAACGCACATCAGGCCGCATTGTATTTTTCCGGCTTGTCAGATGGCGTTTGGAGAGCAGCTTGCTTTGGTGCCAGCTCTTTACTCCTACTTGTGTACCGAACTGCAGGCTGCTGCTTTTTTGGTTCGGCTTGGGCTTCCCATGAATAGGGTATTTTCAGCCCATATCTTTTATTCGTGGTATGTATACCACTGCCCTGGCTTCCATCGGCTGGGTGCTGCACAGGATGATGATCCTCTGATGATTCGACTGGCTAAGGGCAAAGCCGTGTCCGAATCACTTTTGTTTGCCCGCATGAGGATCCGACGGTTCAGGGACGTCGAGATGGGGCAGTCTTCAATGAAGCTTTCTCCGGAGTTGCGGAAGAAGGCTTTTGATTTTGGTGCCTCCCGAGACTCTACCAGGGCGGGGTCGGGAAGGCATTATTCCTTGACAAATGCAGAGAGAGAGTGGCTTTTCAGCATACGTGTCGGCACGATGGTGTACCGCAGACATGTTTTCGTCGACATCCAGCCGTATGTACTCTCTCGCTTTGCTTTGCAGCTGGGCTTTTCTCAAGGCGTTGTTGGAGCGCCTTCAAGCATGGTGAAGCGCTTTGGAAGCTTACAGGACGGGAGAAATGCATGGGCTTTCTATAGTGCTGAAGACACTATAGCCATGATTTCTTATCCTGTGTTGCTGACTTCCCGGACTGCCGGCTTTGCGAAGTGGTTCGCGGAGAGCTTTTCGGCATATCGGGGGCTTTCCAAGAAGGAGCTTGATGTGAAGCTGGCATCTGGAAAGGGCCTTGGAAAGTCGGATGGCGTCCGGCGAGAGGAAGTTTGGGCCTTCCTTTCTGGAGAGAAGCACAAGATAGGCTTTCTCGGTGACCAGGGCGTCATTGGTTCTGAAGCTGTTCGAGAAATACCTGATGAGGCTTTGGAGCAGCTAGAACAGGAGGAAGCCGAACTTGGCGCTTGGATGCAAGCGGCACAGAGGCAAGCTTCCGTGGAGTCTACTGGCAAGAGTAGACCATCCAGTGAGGAGTCAAGTGGGAAACCTGACTCTGACAGTGGGGCAGGTTCCTCTAAGAAGCGAGCCCGCCGGGGTAAGAGGGGGAGGAGTCATCATCGCAGCAAGGGGCAGCATGAGGACTCTCCTGACTTGGAAGTTCCTCTTACTATCGATGAGGATGTGCCAGTGGATGCTGACGAGCCTCCAGAGAAGAGAAGCCGAGAAGAAGAGACCGTTGGTGAAGGTATAATTCTTCCTTTTTCTCTTTTCATTTCTTTTCATGGGATTTTTTTTTCCATGTTCTGATTTGCTTCTTGTTTTCTGCTTTTCTTTTTTTTTTTAGCAGAGGAAGACTTGGTGATGCATGAGGTCCCAACCGATGAGGTGGTGACGGATCCTGTTGAGGCACCTGAAGAAGAACCGAGGGACTCTGGAGTGATTCCAGAGTCTCCAATTGGTATGACTTCTTTTGCTTTTTTTTTTTTTTTTTTTGAGTTTGTGACTTGGTTTGCTAACATTTTTTTTTTGTCAGCTGACTTGCCACAGGGTTCTGATGACTTTGAACCATCGATGGACGCAAATGTTGATGATGCTTTCGATGAGTTCATGGAGGAAGAGAGTGTTCCGCCAGTCGTCGAAGAAGGTATTTTATAGTAATAACCCTGATAATGATTTTCAAACAGGATTATATTCATACATTTTTGTGTTTCTTTGGCAGGTTTTGAAGTGACAGAGGAGGGTCCGTCGCTTCCAGAGCAAGGGATGCCAGAGGTTAATCCAGAGGTAGAGACTCCTGGGACCAGTTCTGACAATGTTGAGGAGATTCCTCGTGCTGAGATTCCTTCCCGAGCAGGAGCAGCTTCAACTGGAAAGAGTTCTTTTGTTACTCTTTCAACAGATGATGACATGAGCAGCCGACCAACAGAGTTGGGCGAATCTTCAGCTGGGCCATCTCTTCTTTTTGCGAAGAAGGTGGTGGTGCGAGTTCTGAGCTCTTGGATTGAGACTCTCTTTTCTGGGCACTTGGAAGCCGGATTTAGCATGATCCAGCATGTGCGTGAGATTCTCGGTGATGCTGAAGAGGCTGGTCTGGATGTCACAGATGCCAGGACGATCGTTAATAGGATCATTGAGCTGGGTGACAAGTGGTTTGAGACCATGGGTTTTCCTGACGATCAGTTCTTCAAGGAGATGTTCTTGGACCCTGCAGATAAGGCTCAATCTGACCTGGATGAGGCTACAGAAAGCAAGAAGCAGGCAGTCCGAGAGAGGAACTTAGAAGAGATAACCATCATTAGGCTGACACATGACCTTAACATCCTTGATAGGGAGGTTGATGAGGCCAGGACACGTCTTGAGCATCTGCAGGCACAAGTCGCTGCCAAGTGGACTGAAATAACAGAGGCTCGTGAAAGGGAGACTGCTCTGATTCACCGAGTTGCGGATGCCATTTGAGTTCTCAAAAGGAAGTCTGATGAGAACAAACAATGGAAAACCGCTCGAGGGAAGCTTCCCAGTGCGAAAGAAGGGTTACAGCCCACCCCAGCATCTCATGGCAGGTTCTTGAAGAAGCGTGCCTTGGAATCCTTGACGGATGAGGCCAAAAGCTTGCTTAAGGAGCTGAACTCTTGGTTGGAGACCATTTTTGATTGAGCTCCTGTATATATTTTTTTTTTTTTTTACAGAAACCATCCTTCTCTTTTTTTTTTTTGTACCACTTGTATTTTTTTGGTACTTTTTTTTTGTAGTGCTTGTGAACACTTTTTTTTTTTTTTTGGTACCACATGTATTTTTTGGTACTCTTTTTTTTGTAGTGCTTGTGAACACTTTCTTTTTTTGTTATCCCTACGCTCACTTGAATCTTTTTGTGATAAAAGTAATTGCTAAATGGGATGCTCTTTTTTTTGTTATCCCTACGCTCACTTGAATCTTTTTGTGATAAAAGTAATTGCTAAATGGGATTTGATCAAAAGGTTGTCATTTTGTGAAAATCTTTTGTCAAGTGATTGTTTTGGCATGAAAGCCAGGTTTTTGTTTGTGGCATGGAAGCCAATTTTGGCATGAGAGCCAGCTTTTCTTGTGGCATTGATAGCCGAGTTTTTTTTTTTTTGTGGCATCTATAGCCAGTTTTGGTGGCATTGATAGCCGTTTTTGTTTTGGTGGCATTGATAGCCGGTTTGTTTTGTGGCATCTATAGCCGATTTTGTTTTAGTGGCATTGATAGCCGTTTTTTTTTTTTTTTTTTTTTTTTTTGGTGGCATTGATAGCCGTTTTTTTTTTTAAATCCAAGTTTTTTGTTTGTGGCATTGATAGCCGGTTTTGTTTTGGTGGCATTGATAGCCGGTTTGTGGCATTTATAGCCTGTTTTGATGGCATTTATAGCCGGTTTGGTTTTCAAAAAATGCAAGTATCGACTAAAAGTCGCCTCCCTGCTGAATGTTCTTGCAAGTATCGATGGAATGTCGCATCCTTGCTCATTCGGTTGCGAGTATCGATGGAATGTCGCATCCTCGCGGATTTGGGTGCAAGTATCGATGGAATGTCGCATCCTTGCTTTTCCAAAATTTTGGTTTTGCGGGTACTGACTTGATGTCGTTTCCCCACGATTTTTGAAATTTGTGGTTTTTTTGAACCTTTGGGTTATGGATATCAACTGAAATGTTGCGTCTCCACAGTTTTTTAGGTTTTTTCGAACCTTTGAAATTTGGGTTGTGGATATCAACTGAAATGTTGCATCTCCACAGTTTTGGATTTTGCAAGTACCGACGAAATGTCGCTTCCCTGCGATTTTGGAAGTGTCGAACGTGGTTCGCTTGCTTCCGATTTGTGCGAGTATCGACTAAGCGTCGGTTCCTCGCGGTTTTTTGAAAAACCATTTTCTTTTTATTTAAAGACACGAGGGTCATAAGTTTTGACCTAAAACCATTTTGGCGGTAAAAGGCAGGGTGGACTAGGGTGGAAATCCCTGAATCCGGATTTTGTTTCAAACCATGAATTTTGGGTTCAAGGGTTGAAAATTTTGGTCAAGTTAGGGAAAGGTTCCTAAACTTGGATATATATATATTTTTTTTTGAACAATGAAACGATGAAAGTAAGCATTGTTTTAGATTTCTAGAAATTTCAACATTTGATATGAAAATTCTAAAAAAAAAAAGGGTGGGTTTAGCGAGCGTGTACCTGGAAACCGGCTTTGGCCGTGCAGGCATTGCTCTTACCCAGTTGGGTAAGTCTTCAAGGGTAGTACCGCTTTAAGAACTTGCCGTTGATAGGCAGCATACATCTGTCACCTTCCATGTTTAGGAGTGCGTATGCACCATTCGAGAAAACCTTGTCGATGACGTAGGGTCCCTCCCATTTTGGCTCAAATTTGCCTTTAGACTTGTGAGCGAAGACCATTGGTCTTTTTACCGCAAGAACCAAGTCACTCTTTTTGTAGGCGCGTTGCCTGACCTTTTTATCGAAAGATCCTGCCATACGTGCTTGGTAAAGTTCAATGCTTTGTTGAGCTTCGAGCCGTCTCTCATCGAGATTGTCCAGCTCATGGAGTCGCAATTTGACATTGCTTTCTTGAGTCATGTCATTTTGCAAGGATACCCTCAAGGAAGGAATTTGTACTTCCAAGGGCACGACAGCTTCGCATCCATAGACCAAGGAGAATGGTGTGCTATGGGTTGGTCCTCGAACGGTGGTTCGATAGGCCCACAAAGCTTCAGACATTTTGTCGCTCCAGTCTCTTTTGTGACTAGAGACCATTTTTTTTAGGATTTTGCAGAGTGTCTTGTTGAAAGCTTCTGCTAACCCGTTTGCTGCCGGATTGTATGGAGTCGAAGGACAGCTTTGGATTTTGTATTTGTCGCAGAACCTGTAAAATCGATGATCCCGGAACTGTGGTCCGTTATCATGGACGAATCTTTTGGGTATGCCGAAACGACAAATGATGTTGGTGCGTAGGAACTGAAGGACTGATGAGGTCTTCATTTCGTTAAACGCAAATGCTTCTGACCACTTGGAGAAGTAATCCGTAGCGGCGAAGATGAAGCGATGACCTTTGCTTGAAGGGGGAGAAATAGGACCTATGATGTCCATACCCCAAGCTTCGAAAGGCCATGAGATCGCTGTAGGATGCAGGCCATTCTGGAGGCATGTGAATGTAATCTCCATGAACTTGGCATTGTTGGCAGCGCTTAGCAAATTGCATTGCGTCAGCTACCATGGTAGGCCAGTAATATCCTAACCTTTTTATCTGATCATAGAGCTTAGGTCCAGCCTGATGAGCTCCGCAAAGACCAGCATGAACTTCTTTGAGTGTTTCTTCAGCCTCTTGTTGTGACAAGCAGCGTAGAAGTACTCCGTTGAAGGATTTCCTGTAAAGGATTTTTGAAGGAATATCCAAATGAAAGCTTGGGGTTCGCCTTTGGATGCTTACCCGTTCTTTTGGATCTTCAGGTAGGATTCCGAACATAATGTAATCAATGAACGGATCCCTCCAGTCGCCGATTGAAGTTTGAAGGATTGAAATCCGACTTCCGACCACTTGGTGGCATTCAGCAACTGCTTGGTGTGTGTTAAGAGGAGGAAGGATTCTCCTTTCGCACACTGTGATTTGCATGTTTTCCCCTTCCTGGATTGCCATGGATGCGGCAAGTCCGGCTAGGGCATCTGCACGTATGTTTTCACCTCTACGAATGTGGGTGATGTGACAGATGTCAAACTTTTGCAGAAGTGATTGTGCCTTGTTGTAGTAGGGCAACAAATCTGGCTTCCTGACTTCGAATTTCTGATTCATCTGGTTGACGATCAGTTGAGAGTCTCCAAAGACTTCCAACATGGTGATACCGGATTCGATGGCGAGTTCCAATCCTAAGATCAGAGCTTGATATTCAGCTGCATTGTTTGTGCATGGTTCCAGTAGCGAGAAAGCGTGTGGAATCATGTATTTGTCGGGGCTAACAAAAAGGATGCCAACTCCCGAGATCAGCTGTCTTTTTTCATTTGTCCTGGTTGCACCGTCAAAGTACATATCCCAGGAGGCACTTTGTGAGAAAGTCTCCACATTGTAGACTGGTTCGTCTGGGAGATCATCTCTGAGCGGAGAATCTTTAGGCAATGGATGCTCTGCGAGGAAGTCCGCTAGAGCTTGCCCTTTGATTGCCTTTTGTGGTACATACCTAATATCAAATTGTGACAGAAGGATGGACCATTTTGCCAGTCGAGCATTGAGAGAACCTGCCTTTGTGACAAGGACCTTCAAGAGGTTGACCCTCGAGACCAGGTAGACTGTGTTGGAAAGCAAGTAGTGACGCAGCTTTTGTACGGCGAACATCACTGCAAGACATCCTTTTTCGACTGGAGAGTAGCGATGCTCTGCATCTACTAGCATGCGGCTGAGGTAATATAGAGCAGCTTCTTTTCTTTGATCATTTTCTTGCGCAAGCAGAGCTCCCAAAGAGTGATCAAGGGCTCTTGTGTACAAGATGAATGGTTTTCCAGTGGTAGGAGCAGCTAACACTGGAGGTTTTGTCAGGTATGACTTGATGTCTTGGAAAGCAGCTTCACAGTCAGCATCCCAGACAAAGTTTACACCCTTTTTCATCAACCGGGAGAATGGATGGCATTTCCCCGAAAGATTGGAGATGAACCGTCTGATGTAGGCCAATCTCCCTTGAAGCCCTTTGAGTTCTCTCAAGGTTCTTGGAGAGGGCATTTCTAGAATGGCTTTGACTTTTATGGGGTCAAGCTCTATTCCAGCTTTCCGAACTAAGAATCCGAGGAACTTACCCGACGAGACGCCGAAGAAGCATTTCAATGGATTCATTCGCAGTTTGTGTTTGCGAAGCCGGAGGAAGACTTTTCGAAGGTTTTCGAGATGATCTTCTTTTCTTTTGCTTTTGACGGCAAGGTCATCAACGTAACATTCAACCGTCTTGTGCTGCATATCTTGGAATATTTTCATCATAGCCCTCTGATATGTGGCACCAGCATTCTTCAGACCAAATGGCATGACAGTGTAACAATACACGCCAAATGGGGTTCGAAAGGATGTATGTTTTTCATCCTCAGGATGCATCTTTATCTGATTGTAGCCAGAGAAACCATCCATGAATGTCATTCGCTCGAATCCACAGGTATTATCAATCATTACCTCTGGTATGGGGAGCGGAAATTCATCTTTTAGGCATGCGCCATTCAGGTCTCTATAATCAATACAGACCCTGATCTGCCCATTTTTCTTTGTCATGGGGACAATGTTGGCCAGCCATTCAGGATGTTGTTCCTCACGGATGAAGCCGACGCTTTTGAGTTTTTGAACTTCTTGTTCAATTTTATCCATCACATCTGGACGGAATCTTCTTTGGCCTTGCTTGACAGGCTTGATGTCTTCTTGAAGATTGAGTTTGTGAACTGCTATTTTGGGGTCTAAGCCTTTATTTTGGAAAGGTTCAAGCATGGAGTTTGATGAAGAAGTATCCGATCTATGGAAGAAGATCGGCTTTTCCTTTGTTGAAGTTGCTGGAACAACGAAGGAAGCTGACGTAGGATCTTCTATGTCAGAAGTTGTCTCCATTGGAGTAAGAGCAGGCTGAACTTGCTGAGTGTCAGCTTGGCTTGACGATGTGTCGTCTTCTAGCTCTGAATCCGAGTCCGTGTCTTGCATGATAGACACAAAAGAGACAACAAATTTGCCCCCAGGCTTTTGTTTTGCCTTCTTCACTTTAGTTGTGATGACCAAAGGCTTTGAAGATTTGAGGGAGATGATGAAGGGAGTTTGCATGCTCTCTTCAGATTTACCGGATGGTTTGTTTTCTTCCGGTGATTGTTGAGGAGCTTTGCCTTTATCTTTCTGGAGATTTTCGGCAAAGGATGCTGTATGCTTCTCCTCTTCTTCTTTTTCACCTTCATACATCTGTGAGTCTGCGAAGTCGACTTCTTTACCTTTGAAGGGTTTTCTGTCCGCAAAGACTCGATGTATCATGCCGTCGTCGCCAACAAACTTGATGCATTGATGTAGAGTTGAAGGGACAACACCATTCTCATGGATCCAAGGGCGTCCGAGAAGGATGTTGTAGCATGAAGGGGTCTTTATTGCATACACTGTGACCTCAGAGATAAGATCACCGATCTGCAACTTGAACCTGATTTTACCGATAGGCCTTTGAGTACTCCCATCGTATCCAAAGATAGATACAGATGTGTGGCTCAGTTTGCTGGGTGGGATGCCCAACTCTTCAAGAGCCGATGTGGAGAAGAGGTTGAGTGCAGAACCTGGGTCGATCTGAACTCTATGCATAGGCATTTCCTTGATATACCCCGTGAAGTACAGGGGTCGGTTATGCCTAGTTTCGCCAAGTAGGAGGTCGTCCTTTGTAAAGGCGATGGTTGCACTGGCTGCTTTTTTAACCGAGAGGCATTCAATGCATGATCCCTCAGTTTTCTTCTTTTCTCCCTTTGAGGAGGCTTCTGAGTTTTTGACCCGGTAATCCATTTCAATTTGGAGGACTTGCGGGGCATGTTTGTCGACATCCTCATTCAGCTTTTGTAATTCCGAAATGAGATTATCACAAGTGTGCGGAGACATTCGCAACAAATCTAGGATGTGCAGACGTGCAGGTATGTGCTTGAAATGTTCAATCAAGTCATACTTGAAAGCCTCCTTAGGGCCTGCATGTTCATCATTGTTGCCACTAGGGGCGCTTACAACATCTTTTTCCGAAGGATTTACATATGTAAAGGAAGATTGGTTGTAATTTTTGTGGTAGTCCCGGCCAGAGCGGGTGCCTCTACCAATTTCGAGAGCTTCTTGAGAAGGGTCTTCGTTTGGAAGATTGTCTTCAGGATCAAGAGGCTGTCGTTTTTCATTTGCTGAGGATGTATCAGCAGCAGAGTTACCATCCTCAGTGATTGTGTTGCATGGAGCATTTTCCGGGAACAAGTCCTGAACAGCATCCAGCAATCTTTCTTCTTCGTTGACTAATTCATCGTCCCAAGCATCAATGGCTGGGAATTCTTCAGTCAGGAAGGGTGTGAACTTTGAAGTCACAGTCTCAGGAGAAGAAACCTGAGAGGGTGTCATCTCAGTGAAAGTCACGTGAGACGAGGTGGCTCCAGAAGATATATTGCTAGGCGTCGCCGGAGTGTAAGTGCTCTCATCAGACGATGCTTCGGAAGAGCTATAATCCCGAATTATCACATTACAGGAAGCTCTGACGGGAGACGTTGCCTGATCGGAGTCAGACTCATCCTCGGATGTGAGAGGATCGTCTATCCAGCAATTTTCTCCATTTTCAGGAGTTAAGGGAGGATGTACCTGGTGGTCTTCAGGGACTTCAGGCTCTGGATTGCGAGGAGGCTCGCTGACGCGTTCTTGCTCTTGTTCTAGAGCGAGTCGCTGCAAGATCCTTGCATATTCTTCAAGATCAGGCATGGGAGCCGGATCTTCTTCTTCATCGTCTCTTTGTGGCTCAACATTGTTGATTCCCACTGGAGTAATGAGAGGTGCTGGGTCAGCAGCATTTTCTTGTACAGCTTCTTGGTCTTCTTCATCATCAGACCAGGATCCTTGTGGCTGTAGGGGGTTATACCAGATTACTGGCATAAGATGAGACTCAGGAACCCATTCTTCATCGGAGAGATATTCTCCTGTTTCAAGGGACTCCTCCCACTCATCTGTGTAGTTGGATTCGAATCCATCATCGGTGTCGCTGGATTCGTATCCATCAATGGAGAATCCAACTACCGAATTGCAAGAGTATGATGTCTCCTGCATGGCTTCTTTGAATTGAGGTGGCATGAAATCACTGAGAGTGAATTTCCTTACCCCCTTTGAAGTCTCTGGAAGGGATGTTTTTGTTACCTCCAGTGAAGCGGTAGAGGAAGTCTCTGCCTTTTCTTTGACCTCTAGTTTTGGCTGGGTCTTCTCTTGCCGTTTGAGCTTGAGGAGATGTTTCCTAGCCTGCCTTCGCTGTTGAGCTGTAGGCTTTGTTTTCACGACCTCCCAATTTTCATCTTCCAGGAGATCGGGATGTACCCATATCGGTTGTCCGTCTGATGTCGGGTAAGGAACCAGTTGCTCGGACGCTTGGATTGAGTTTATCACCTTGAAGGAAGCAGTGATCTTCTTTTTCGGTGATTTTGATGTTTGTCCACATGTCACCATGTTGACGGAGGCAGACCCATAGTTTTTGTCAAAGGTGATGACTCCGTTTTTCCACATCTCATTTATTTTCTCTCTCACAACGAAGCATTGATTGAGAGGATGCGAGATCATCTGGTGGTATGGACAGTACCGAGGATCGTTGGTTTTGCCAACATCACCCGGTCTTTTTGGTTCAGGCAAGGTGAGCTTGCCGTTTGCCACAAGAGCCCCGAAGATTTCATCAACATCTTCATCAAACGGGTATTTCTTCTCTACTCGTTCTTTGAAGGCATCAGAGAGTTCAGGTTTCTTACCAACAGCTTTGTTTTCAGCTTTCTTTGGTGGCTGAGGAGCTGACTTGGTCTGCACATTGAGGACCTCTTTCTTCTTTGGTTTTGAGGTCGTAATGGCGGTTGGCTCTTTTCTTGATGATTTCTGACTGTTGAGGTCCTTAATCACCGTTTCAGCTTCCATGGAAGCTTCTAGGAGTTCTCCCAGGTTTTTTGATTTGTTGCCGATGATCATGGAGCGGATTCTGGCTCTCATGTTAGTTTCGGCAGATGTCGACTAGCGACGCTTGTGGCAATACATCAGAGCATTTGTATGCCATTGCTTTCCACTTGTGAATGAAGTCATATGTTGACTCATTCTCCCCCTGTTTTAGGCTGCACAGCTGAGCCATAGTAGCGGGATGATCTTCACCTTTGAAGTGAGTAAGGAAGCGTGTCTCTAGCATGGCCCAGTTTTGGATTGAGTCCTCCGGCAGAGTGGAGTACCAATCAAAGGCCGTACCTTTTAGGGTACTTGCAAAGAGGCGAATCTTGAGTGCATCTTGATCCGCGATAGCTCCCGTCAGGATCTTGAAGTGGATGACGTGCTGTCTGTCTGATCCTTTCCCCGTATATGTTTGGAGAGTAGGATGCTTGAATTTGGTGGGGAACGGGACCGAGTCCATCCATAAGGGATATGGTGGCTTGATCCCATGCTCCTTGAGTATATCCTCTTCTTTTGCCTTGGCGAGGATACCGTCTACGTCCTTTTTGGAAAGGGCGCGTGACTCATTTTCTTCTCCATTTACCTCGTCGTTCTGATGATTCGGAGGAGGTTCATTGTTCGCCTGATTTTGGAAGGCGAGGAGAAGGTTTTCCATCAAAGTTTCAATCCTCTGCTGGCCCTGTTCCAACTGCTGGATGCGGGTGATCGCATCTTCTAGAGGTGGATTGCGGGGTGGTGGCTCAGAATTTGTAGCCAAGACATTCATCCTTCGTGATTCGAACGAAGAAACTGTCCTGGTGACTGAGCTGGGGCTCATTCTTTTTGAAGAGGAGCTTGAGGAAGGATCACTCTGCTGTCCTTTGCTTGAAGGAGCAGGGGATTCTTCTGAATGTCTTCTTGTCCTTGAGACGCTGCGGGTCATTGGACGTCGGACATGGATTTTTGTTGCTGATTTTTGGCGCCTTCTGGTTTTTCCAACCATATGGACGGCAGCAACTTGGTGGGGTCTTTCTTTTTCGACCCATTTGGGAGAGACTTGAAGTGTGGGAGGCTGGGTCCTTTGCTTCTCTAGTCTCTTTTGTCGGTATGACGCGCGGCGGCGTATACGACGAGCAATTTGAGCTTCGGTCAGCTCTGGCTGGGCTTTGACGATGAAGGATGTGCTCCCTCGGGCGCAGCAGCCGAGCCTGTCTTCTTTGCAGCTGGGCAAGGACAGGATGCGAACCCTGTCCTTCGCCTGTTGCAGCGAAGCTTTGAATTTTTGGAGTTCGGCCCCTGTAGAGATGAAGGGTCGAACTGCAGGTTTGTAGGCCTTAGCAGGTGCTTGTGGAGGCCTTGTGATGCATGACTTGATTTTGGGCTTGTAGGAACAAGCCGGCTCATGCTGGGATGACTTGGAAGTCAAGTCGGAGATGGGTCTCTCCTCTTTCATGTAGGCAAGAGGATAGAACTGGTTCTCCTTGAGTGGGGCTAGGAATGCTGGCTTGGTGGATGTTTGGGACCTTCTTTGCTTTGGTGAAGGTCTTGGGGACCAAGTCTTGGGGTAGACCTGGTTGTTTGTAGGTCGAGGCTTCGTGGGGGTGCCACGGGCTTCAGGCCTGCTGGTGCTCGCCTTTGGTGTCATGGTAGTGACACGTTGAGAGGCGAGTTTCTGCTTCTTGGAGGGAGCAGTTTGTTCTTCGGGAAGTGGGAATGGTCCCAGCGTCCCAAAGACGATAGTCCGGGGAGTCGAGGTCGACCCGGAGTTCAGAGAGTTGCCGAGGGAGTTGACGCTTCGGCAGCTGATGGGGCGCTTGTAAGTGCGCGAGGTTTGCTTCTGTTGAAGCATGATTTGGTGCTTGTTCTCATCGAAAGTAATGGTTAGTGAAGCTGCCATTGTTAGTTTTTCGAAAATTTCTGAAACAAGACCACATCCATTAGTAATCACAAGAATATAATGATCATAAATGGGAAGTTCTATGGTTTCGTCTTTTCAAATTGCTCGAGGTAGATGACCCAAGCAATATGAGGAAGGCAAAATGCCATAGAAGGTACAATTGTTCTGATCGCAGGTATGGTAAGCCCAGAATGAGCGTCCCAGTGACTGCTAGAAGCAATTGTGAACTTAAATTCGACTTATCGAGAAGCAGAGCTTGCTCGAGGTAAGAAGAATATAAAGTTGGAGTTACAGATGTGCCGGTCGCAATACAGTAGACCCTACAAGGGCGTACTAGTACCGCTAGACACAAATGTTTTGAGACCGCATCCATGAGATGAGATTCTCTGTTTTGAAAGGTCAAGATTGGATTCATCAAAGAGAGCAGATGGTATTCCGATCTAAACACGGGCTCAGCGATTTCCGCGAGCGCCAGTGCTCAGAAAGAAATGAACCATAATTTCTCGGATCTGAATCTAAAGATGACGAGTTTTTTTTTTTTTAAAAGTCAATATCGGGTTCATCAAAGAGAGCAAAAGGCATTCCAATCTGAACACGGTCTCAGCGATTTCCGTGAGCGCCAGTGCTCAGAAAGGAGAAGACCAAGATTTCTCCAATCTAAACCCAAAATGACGGAAGTTTTTTTTTTTTTTTTTATTTTGAAGATTTTTTTTTTTTAAATCTTTTTTTTTTTTTTTTTTTTTATTTTTTTTTTTAAGATTTTTTTTTTTGAAAAAATTTTTTATTTTTTATTTTTTATTTTAAAATTTTTATTTTTTTTAAAAAAAAATTATTTTTTTTTTTGTTTAAAAGACGAGAGAGTACACATAGGCCTCCTAACCCGGTCTTATGAAATCTTGATTGATAGAATTGCCCCCAGGTAAGGGTAGGATTACTTAATGAACCCGTTTGGAGGACCCTTGCCTAGAACAGTCAAGCTGTCTCCACACTCTGGACAAGGCTTTTCTTTGAATCAACCATGATCAAAGAACACAGTTGGTTTAACCTTAGTGGTCTATGTCTTTTTTTTTTTAATTATATATTTTTTATTTTTTTTTATGAACTCATCGAAGAGAAACAATGGCCCAAAACCTTAGTCGAACAGTCTCAACATTTCTGCGAGCGCGATGAACGATAGGAACGGATCAAGGTTTCTCAATTTTGAATCCAAATTGAGAAATCTAAAAAAAAAAATTTATTTTTTATATATATATATATATATTTTTAGATCTTTAATGAACTCATCGAAGAGAAACAATGGCCCAACCCCCGATCCGAACACGGTCTCAGCGATTTCCGTGAGCGCCAGTGCCCAGAAGGGAGAGGATCAAAGTTTCTCAATTTTGAATCCAAAATGAAAAATCTGATTTTTTTTTTTTTTTTAAATTTTTTTTTTTGAAAAGAGAAAGAGTGGAAATAAATTCAAAGAATTAGAAATTTCCAAACAAAAAATCTCATCTCATTTTTTAGATGCGGAATTCAACAAAGGCCACCAATTATAAAGTAGCCAAAGAATCGAGAAAAGAAATATAAGCATAGAGCAAAATATATGATATGCAAATATTTCATTTCTAGCATCGTGTTCTCAAATTAACAAGTCCCACCGGGTGGAGCCAGCTTGATGGACCGTGCTCCAAATGCTCGGTTCCTACCGAGGTCGGCGGACGTGGGAGTCCGTTTGGTTCCGACCCTTTCGTAACCAGGGGGCAAGGGGCGTGCATCAACATTTCTTTTTTTGTGTGGGTGTGCCAGATTTTCTATTTTTACTTGGAATTGCAAGTGGTGATCCGGAGATCAACCTTCGCAAGTAAAAAGGAAATCAACTTCTTTCAAGTTTTCCATTGCACATATATTTAAGAAAAGAGACATTTTTCTTGGTTTGCCGTGAAAGGCGATTTTTTTGGCATTTATAGCCGATTTTTGGCGTTTATAACCGATTTTGGCGTTTATAGCCGATTTACAATCCTTATCAATAATGAAAGACAAGAGTTGTGATTTTTGTCTCTTTTGAAAAAATACAAACTACAATGAAAAGCAAGAAAAGGAGGATCTAACTTCTCAGGAGATTGTGGAGGACTCGTTTAGATTGACGGTCGCAAGCCATATGTGGGCTTCGCCATCATCCATGCAGATGAGAACAGAGGATGCTATTGATTCGCTTGGCTTGGCTATAACCTCAGGTTTTTAGAGGACAAAGACCAAAAGAAGGTCCTATGTCCAATAAAAAGCCGAGTAGACGGGCTGAAAAGCCATATCTAAGCCATTGGAGGCAGGAGGAGAAGGCAGGGACCTTGGGGGGGGGGGGGGGGTACCCCCCCAAGGGACTTTGTCACCTTGTTGCGGTGGCCGGTGTAGAACTTCCGCAGAGTTTTCTCTCTTTTTCCTTTCTCTGGATTTCTGTGCTTCTGTCTGTGATTTTCGTTGTCTGTCTCTGTTTGTGCTTTTTTTCTGATGCCCTGTTCTTCTTGGAGAGCTCTCCTATTTATAGGCTTTTAGGTAGCCATTTAGGAGGGTTTATGAGCCTTGATTGTCATAAAGCTGCATAATGGGAGGAGTTATAGAATTGAATTGTTTATTTTGTAACTCCTTTTTCTTGGCTTCTGATTGGCCGGAGGAGATTGAGGGCATTTAATCGCCTTTAATCGCCATGATGGGAGGAGTTTCATGGGTTAAATGCCATGAATCTCTTGACTTGTAACTCCCGAATGCTTGCTTCTGATTGGGCCGTCCAAAGAAATGGATTAATGACTGTAATAAAGCTAGTCAATTAATCGCATTAAGTGGTCGCCGAGCAGCTGAAGAGTCGCGGGCCGTGCCACGTCTTTTGGGATTCTTCTGTCGATGATCATCGATGGATCTTCATGTAGATCGACATCAGATGACCATGTAATTTCAGGTGTTTGTTGCCAACAGCGGGTCGGTGCCATCTGTCCTGTCGATTTCTCGATCGGTCGGGTAGAAAGCACACTTTTTTTTGGTTGACCGGGTGGCGATCAATATTGTTTTCGATACTCTTGATGATTGACCCGTGTTTTGGACGGATGTCAGAGGACTTGGTGTCTCAAAAGCACGAATTTTGGAAAGTACCAGAGGCTGGGCTCTTCGAATCGCGAAAAAATGGCGAAAACCGGGGTTTCCAGGGCCTTCCCGGCGACCCCGGGTTCCAAGGTCCCCGGCGACCCTGGCCCAGGGTCGCAGGGGCCTGCGACCCTGGGCCAGGGTCGCAGGGGTCTGCGACCCTGGGGGGGTTTTCCCCCTTTTGTGTCCCGTTTTGTGTCCGTTTTTGCTGTTTTTCGATTCTTTTTTCTCCTGTACTTTTCCTTGACATTTTGAGCATTTATTGGCCTAATTTCTTTGTAGGAAACCTGATGAGAATCCTTGCATTTTATTTTGCAAAGTTTCCAATTTCCTGAGAAAGCCGAAGACTTTGTTGCGTAGAGCTGCCGATTTTCCGTCAGAAGCTGAAACTGGGTCAAACGATGTCGGAATGACCTGAAATTTGGTGTGAAGCCTCCTGAGCAATAAATAAGACCAACCATAGGCTCTTGTTTAAGTTTTGAAGCCGTTTGGGGTCCTATCACCAGTAGACTTGCTTTTTGTCGCGATGAAGATGTCGCGGTTTGATGTGCGGTCAACCGATGTCCAATTGACTTGAAATTTGACAGGGAACCTATTGGAGTCATTTTAAGATGATCCATAGGCTCTGTCTTAGAAACCATGGTCCCGGAGAGCTTTGCCGCCGAGAGGCCTGATTTGGCTTCCGAGCGTCAAACTATGGTCAAATGTTGTGGAAATGACCTGAAATTTGACGTGTAGCCCTTTATAAGCATTTTGAAGCCGTCCATGTGCTCTATCTGATGAGTAATGGCCTCGGTGGTTCTCGCCGCCGAGAGGCTTGATTTAGCTGTTCGAGGGTTGATGTGGGGTCAAACGTTGTCGGTTTGACTCGGAACTTGACATGGAGCCTTTTGGAAGTATTTTGAGACCATCCATCGGCCCTGATCGAAGATTTGGTGTCTCCGATGCTTTTGTCGTCGAGAGCTCCTTTTCAGTTCTCGGGGAAGCGAAGTTAGGCCAAATGATTTTGAAATGGCCCGATACTTCTTGTGTACTCCTCTTTTGGCTGTCTTGAAGAATCTTGCAGTTTTTGTTTGATTCTGACAAGATTTGATTTTTGGAAGCAGCATTGCCTATTTATGGCAGGTTGCGACTTCATGTAGCTCTTTGGATCTTGAAGAGGCAAAGTGACATTTTTGGTGTCAACAGACATCATAGGTCCTACTACTCCCCATTCGAGCAAAGGTCATCGCTTCATCTTCGCAGCTACGGATTATTTATCCAAGTGGTCAGAAGCATTTGCGCTCAACGAAATGAAGACCTCATCAGTCCTTCAGTTCCTACGCACCAACATTATTTGTCGTTTCGGCATACCAAAAGATTCGTCCATGATAACGGATCACAATTTCGGGATCATCGATTCTACAGGTTCTGCGACAAATACAAAATCCAAAGCTGTCCTTCGACTCCATATAATCCGGCAGCAAACGGATTAACAGAAGCTTTCAACAAGACACTCTGCAAAATCCTCAAAAAAATGATCTCTAGTCACAAAAGAGACTGGAGCGACAAACTGTCTGAAGCTTTGTGGGCCTATCGAAACACCATTCGAGGACCAACCCATAGCGCACCATTCTTCTTGGTCTATGGATGCGAAGCTGTCGTACCCTTGGAAGTACAAATTCCTTCCATGAGGGTGTCCTTGCAAAATGACATGACTCAAGAAAGCAATGTCAAATTGCGACTCCACGAGCTGGACAATCTCGATGAGAGACTGCTCGAAGCTCGACAAAGCATTGAACTTTACCAAGCACGCATGGGAGGATCTTTCGACAAAAAGGTCAGGCAACGCGCCTACAAAAAGGGTGACTTGGTTCTTGCGGTAAAAAGACCAATGGTCTTCGCTCACAAGTCCAAAAGCAAGTTTGAACCAAAATGGGAGGGACCCTACATCATCGACAAGGATTTCTCCAACGGTGCATACGCACCCCTAAACATGGAAGGTGACAGATGTATGCTACCTATCAACGGCAAGTTCTTAAAGTGGTACTACCCTTGAAGACTTACCCAACTGGGTAAGAGCAATGCCTGTACGGCCAAAACCGGTTTCCAGGTACTCGCTTGCTAAACCCACTCTTTTTAGAATTTTCATATCAAATGTTGAAATTTCTAGAAATTTGAACAATGCTTACTTTCATCGTTTCATTGTTAAAAAATCCAAGCTTAGGAACCTTTCCCTAACTTGACCAAAATTTTCAACCCTTGAACCCAAAATTCATGGTTTGAAATAAAATCCGATTTTAGGGATTTCCAACCTAGTCCACCCTGCCTTTTACCTCCAAAATGGTTTTAGGTCAAAACTTATGACCCTCGTGTCTTTAAACAAAATAAAATGGTTTTTCAAAAACCGCAGGGAAGCGATGCTTAGTCGATACTCGCACAAATCATAAGCATGCGAACCACGTTCGACACTTCCAAAATTGCAGGGAAGCGACATTTCGGCGACACTTGTAAAATCCAAAACCGTGGAGATGCAACATTTCAGTTGATATCCATAACCCAAATTTCAGAGGTTCGAAAAAACCTAAAAATCATGGAGATGCAACATTTCAGTTGATATCCATAACCCAAAGGTTCGAGAAAACCACAAATTTCAAAAATCGTGGGAAAACGACATCAAGTCAGTACCCGCAAAACCAAAATTTTTGAAAAGCAAGGATGCGACATTCCATCGATACTTGCACCCAAATCCACGAGGATGCGACATTCCATCGATACTCGCAACCGAATGAGCAAGGGTGCGACATTCCATCGATACTTGCAAGACCATTCAGCAGGGAGGTGACTTTTAGTCGATACTTGCATTTTTGAAAACCAAACCGGCTATAAATGCCACCAAAACCGGCTATTGATGCCACCAAAATAGGCTATAAATGCCACAAACCGGCTATCAATGCCACAAAATAAAACCGGTTATCAATGCCACAAACCAAAAAATTGGCTTTCAAAAAACTCGGCTATCAATGCCACAAAACAAAATCGGCTATCAATGCCACAAAAACGGCTTCCATGCCACAAACAAAATCTGGCTCCCATTCCAAAACAATCATTTGACAAAAGATTTTCACAAAATGACAAACTTTTGTTCAAATCCCATTTAGCAATTGCTTTCATCACAAAAATATTTAAGTGAGCGTAGGGAGAACAAAAAAAAAAGCATCCCATTTAGCAATTGCTTTTATCACAAAAAGATTTAAGTGAGCGTTGGGAAAGCAAAAAGAAAGAGTACCAAAAAAATACATGTGTTACCAAAAAAAAGGATAGTTTCTGCTACAAAATCAGGAGCTCAGCCAAAAATGGTCTCCAGCCAAGATTTCAGCTCCTCAAGCAAACTTTTGGCCTCAGCCGTCTGGGATTCCAGGGCACGCTTCTTCAGGAACTTACCATGAGATGCTGGGGTGGGCTGTAACCCTTCTTTCACACCGGGAAGCTTATCCCAACCAGTTCGCCATTGTTTGTCTCTTGAAACTTCCTTTCAAGGACTCGATCAACATCTGTAACCCAGCAAATTAGAGCACTCTCCCTGTCGCGAGCCTCTGTTATAGCAGCCCACTTGGCAGTGACTTGTGCCTTTAAATGCTCAAGACGTTTCCTGGCCTCATTGACCTCCCTATCAAGGATGTTAAGGTCATGTGTCAGCCCAATGATGGCTAGCTCTTCTGAGTTCTTCTCTCGGACTATCTGCTTTCTGCTTTGTGTAGCCTCATTCAGGTCAGACTTAGCCTTATCAGCAGGGTCCAGGAACATCTCCTTGAAGAACTGGTCGTCAGCAGAACTCATGGTCTCAAACAACTTGTCACCCAGTGCAATGATCCTATCAACAATCGCCCTGGTACCTGTGACATCCAGACCAGCCTCTTCGGCATCACTGAGAATCTCTTGCACATGCTGGATCATGCCAAATCCGATATCCAAGTGCCCAGAAAGGAGAGTCTCAATCCAAGAGCTCAGAACCCGCACCACCACCTTCTTCGTAAAAAGAAGAGATGGCCCAGCTGAAGATTCGCCCCGCTCTATTGGTCGGCTGCTCATGTCATCACCCGTTGGAAGAATAACAAAAGAACTCTTTTTCCAGTTGGAGCTGTTCGGGAAGGAATCTCAGCACGAGATATCTCCTCAACAGTGTCAGAACTGGTCCTAGGAGTCTCTACCTCCTGATCAACATCTGGCATCTCTTGCTCTGTTTCTGAAGGAAGCGACGGACTCTCCTCTGTCACTTCAAAACCTGCCAAAGAAACACAAAAAGGTATGAATATGATCCTGTTTAAAAATCATTATCGGGGTTATTACTACAAAATACCTTCTTCGACGACTGGTGGAACACTCTCTTTCTCAATGAACTCATCAGAAGTATCATCAACATTTGCGTCCATCGATAGTTCAAAGTCATCGGAATCCTGTGACAAGTCAGCTGACAAGAAAAATGTTAGCAAACCAAGTCACAGACAAAAAAAAAAGCAAAAGAAGTCATACCAATTGGAGATTCTGGAATCACTCCAGAGTCCCTCGATTCTTCTTCTGGTGCCGCAACCAGATCCATCACCACCTCATCGGTTGGAACCTCGGGCATCACCAAGTCTTCCTCTGCTAAAAAAAAAAAAAAAACAAGAAGAGCAGCAAGGGGAGAGAGCAAATTAGAACATGAAAAATTCCATGACAGAAACAGAAAGAGGAAGAGGAAGAATCATACCTTCACCCACGGTCTCTTCTTCTCAGCTTCTCTTCTCTGGAGGCTTGTCAGCATTCCCTAGCACCTCCTCATTGATACTAAGAGGAACTTCCAAGTCAGGAGAGTCCTCATGCTGCCCCTTGCTGCGATGATGACTCCTCTTCCTCTTACTTCTGCGGGCTCACTTCTTAGAGAACCTGCCCCACTGTCAGAGTCAGGTCTCCCACTTGACTCCTCACAGGATGGTCTACTCTTGCCAGTAGACTCCACGGAAGCTTGCCTCTGTGCCGCTTGCATCCAAGCATCAAGTTCAGTTTCCTCCTATTCTAGCTGCTCTAAAGCCTCATCAGGTATTTCTCGAACAGCTTCAGAACCAATGACGCCCTGGTCACAGAGAAAGCCTATCTTGTACTTCTCTCCAGAAAGGAATGCCTAAACTTCCTCTCGCCGGATGCCATCTGAATTTCCAAGGCCTTTTCCAGATGACAGCTTCACATCAAGGTCCTTCTTGGAAAGCCCCCGATAAGCCGAAAAGCTCTCCGCAAACCACTTCGTGAAGCCGATAGTCCGGGAAGTCGACAACACAAGATAAGAGATCATGGCAGTAGTATCTTCAACACTATAGAAAGCCCATGCGTTTCTCCCATCCTGTATACCTCCAAAGCGCTTCACCATGCTTGAAGGCGCTCCAACAATGCCTTGAGAAAAGCCTAACTGCAGAGCAAAACGAGAAGGTACATGCGGCTGGATGTCGACGAAAAGATGTCTACGGTACACCATCGTGCCGACACATATGCTGAAAAGTCACTCCTTCTCTGCGTTTGTCAAGGAGTAATGCCTTCCCGACCCCGCCCTGGTAGAGTCTCGGGAGGCACCAAAATCAAAAGCCTTCCTCCGCAACTCCGAAGAAAGCTTCACTGAAGACTGCCCCATCTCGACGTCCCTGAACCGTCGGATCCTCATGCGGGCAAACAAAAGTGGTTCGGACACGGCTTTGCCCTTAGCCAGCCGAATCATCAGAGGATCATCATCCTGTGCAGCACCCAACCGGTGGAAGCCAGGACAGTGGTACACATACCACGAATAAAAGATGTGGGCTGAAAATACCATATTCATAGGGAGCCCAAGCCGAACCAAAAAAGCAGCAGCCTGCAGTTTGGTACACAAGTAGGAGTAATGTCACGCCCCTGGACCGAGGTCCCGCTAAATGAGGCCTTAATCCGGGGTCGTGGTATGACGGGCCGGAAAATTCCGCCCGCACACGCTAGTTTCCCACAAGTTTCTACGGTAAGGATTCCCAAAATCCGATCCAACAGTGATAAATAAGAATCACTTTCATACAAATAACTTACGCGGAAGCATTGTAGCAAATATAAAAGTCTCTCACAAACGGGTATAAGATGAGAACGCACGAGACTAGCATCACAAAGAGAAACATTTCATTGGTAGGCCCCAAAATTAGTTTCAAGTTAAAACAAAAGTAAAGTTAGCCATTAATTACAATTTTTCCCCAAAAAGTATAAGCCAACAATGGCCACAACAAAATCCCAAAATGTATAGTATCTATTCCCCAAAATGTGATCGCAACTCCAAAAACAACCCGACGTCTAAACGACATCATCCGGCTGCCACTCGCCCTCCACAAGGACTATTGGTTCCGCCTCGAGGTGCGCCTCGACCGCGAGGGTCTCGACATCTGGCACCAAGCAAACAGGGTCAGACACGACGGTCTGGCAAGCAAATATGACAATAATAGGATGATAGAAAAGCAAAGCATTAAATAAATGAGAGCCACGATTAAATCACGAATAATAACAATGACGAACTAAAGATAGAAGATAAACATCTCAATGGTTTACAAATCCAATGTTATGATAAGTGAAATAAACAAATACCATAAGATAAACGTTAAATGTATAAAAACATTGGCAGACCACGTAAAGCTAAATTCTCCTGTTACCGAAGTAACTGGAGCAGACAAAATCGTAGCCACTACTCGTGGGACCGGAACGAACATAGTCGTTATCAAACAGAACCGTAGCCACTACACGTGGGACCGGATATAACCGTTGCCATGGTCGGTACAGACAGAATCCAAACTGCAGATGGTGAACAGATTAAAGATTCCAAGCCGGATGATCAGTCCGAGAAGGTAACCTAAGCTTAGTGGTGACATTAGAATAAATGTTCGAAACCTCGAAGTAATACAAATCCGTTTATAAGTACATTTCCAAAAAAAATCGATAAGAAAACTACTCCGAACAAATGCATATTGACGAATCCGAGCAAAATAGGTGAGTAGTCTTATCAATATCTAAAGATGTGACAAACCACTTCAAAACATTCAAAAGGATTGGAGAAAGAACGCGAACAAAAGTCTTTTTACACGGAATGAATGTATGGTGATTCGAGTCGTCTCGATATACATTTGACCCCTTTATTGTCATTAAGAGAACGTCCTTTGGTGCCACCGAAGATCCTTGACAATTACAAGGGATGAAACGTACATTGAAACTTGAAGGATTCCCCCAAAGGGTTTGTTCCACATTCAAACCAATATACATATGGTCTCATGTTTTAAAAGAATTGATTGGGCTTTAATATATATATATAGAAAAGTTGGGCTGAGTTGGACATGACTCTAGGCTTAAAATGGACCTAAGAAACACTTCAATAAGTATCCCGAAAAAATGATTAAAGCCTCTTGAATCAGGCCCAAATCAGGCCTTGAACCAAGCCCAAAACAGTCCTTAAATATGGCCCAAACAGTCCCTAAAACAGGTCCATACAGACCTTGAGATGAGCCCAGAAATCAGGTCTTAAAACTGGCCCAAATCAGCCCTTGAAATGGCCCAATGACTGACCTTGAAACAGGCCCAAAACAGTCTCCAAATGGGCTTAAAAGATCCTTGAAACAGACCCAATTCGGACCTGAACCAGGCCCCAGGCAGAGTTGGGCTCGCTCGAGCGACCCAAGGTCCGCTCGAGCGAAGCCCAGACAGAGCCTGGGTCGCTCGAGCGGCCCTAGTGGGTCGCTCGAGCTAGGGCCAGGCAGAGCCTGGTCCGCTCGAGCGGCCCACTGGGTCGCTCGAGCGGACTGGGCTCTGTCCAGTCCGGCTCGTGGGCTCCTTTCTCTCCCTTTTTCCATTTTTCTTGACCCTTTTTCATTCTTTTTCTTTCAAACAAATTTCCAAGAACTTAGGGACCCTTCCTTGACCTCCCAAACTCATCAAATCACCATTCATGATCCTTCCAATTGATCAAGCACCACACTTTCACAAATCAAAGTTTTTCTCCCTTTCTTTGAACACAATACTTAACACAAGGAAAGCAAATTTTTAAAGTGACCAAAGTGAAAACAAACTCCCCATACATTGTAAAACAATAGCATAAGTGGAAATCAACATAATATTACTTCACTCATCCAAAGTAGATCCATAAATCAAAAGAAGATTAGAACATAAGAAGAAAAGCCATGAAATGGAACCAAATAAGAGAAATCATCATATTAATTGTGAAATCTACTTGCCTCAAGTCAAGATGGGAGCAATATTACTCCTCAAACAAAGCTCTAGTGCCTCAAGCTCCAAATCTACAAAAACCCCAACATTTTCCCAAAGAAAAACCCTAAAAATCAACATTTGTAAATCTCCAAGGAAAACCCTTGCATGTGGGATTAAAACACTCTAAATGAAGAGGAAAACAAGGATCTCAAGTTTGGAAAGCCATTGCTAACCTTGAGAAGCCCAAACGAAGAAGAGAAGCTTGAATGAGAGCCTTGCCCTAGCTCAAAACCTTTGAAAAAGACATCTTTGGGAAGCTTAAATGAAGAGGAAGAACTTTAGGAGATCATTCCTCCAAGAAAACTCCAAGAGATTGGTGTTTCAGATGAGAGAGAAAGTGTGGGAAGAGAGGGAAAGAGCCCTAGCTCAAAACCTTGCAGGAAAAGAAATGAAGGAGAAGAAGAGAGTTTCCCCTTCTTATAAGATGGGGTTTGTGGGCCCCGATCTTCACAAAGCTGAAAGTGGTATTTACGGGCCCCGAATGAAAACGACGAAGAAGACAAAGACGATCAATGAAATTTCTACTTTCCAAAAAGTATATTTTTGTCAATTTCTGAAATTTTTGAAATTTGGGTACAGATTTTATGTGAAAGGTCAGTTTTGCCCTTTTCCTCGAAAAACGAGATTTCTGATCATTAAATCAAGTTGGCCAAAACATGAAAGTTGATGATCTAGATGAAATGAGTCAAAATGCACAAAATTGGGATTTTACAAACATCAAAGTTAAGCTCCACAGATTCACACACAATCCACGGGCGCCCCGGCCCGCGTCAAACTTAAGTCAATGACTCTCAAAAGTTCCCAAAGCTAATCAAACATTCTAATCTAGCTTAAGAAAATAAGCTAATCGTCCACTAACCCCACTTATCAACTAATCACGGTTAAATATAATTAAATATTCCAAACCTGGGTCGGGGTCTGACATCCTCCATCCCTAAAAATCACATTTGGTCCTCCAAATGATCACTAACCTCTGGAAATAGCTGAGGGTACTTCTTTTGGGCTTGATCACGAAGTTTCCAAGTGGCCTCTTCTGGTCCATGATTCTCCCAACGAATCTTTACCCACTGAATTGTTCTGTTTCTCAGTTCTTGCTCTTTGGTGTCAATAATCTCTACCGGTTTCTCAATGTAGGTGGCATCCTCTCTAACATCCAACGGTTCATGATGTAACACGTGCGAAGGGTCCGAAACATACTTCCTTAGCATTGACACGTGAAACACATTGTGCACACCCGAAAGTTCTGGAGGCAAAGCTAATCTATATGCCACTTCCCCGATACGACTCAAGATCTCATACGGTCCAATGAATCTCTTAGACAATTTGCCCTTCTGCCCAAATCTCAATGTTCCTCTGACCGAAGATACCTTTAAGAATACTTTGTCTCCAACTTGGAATTGTAGATCCTTCCTTCGAACATCAGCATAGCTCTTCTGTCGGCTTCTCGAGATCTTCAATCGCTCATGAATAATTCTGACTTTGTCACTTGTTTCTTCAACCAAAGATGGATCATGAGAACTGCGTTCTCCGACTTCTTCCCAACACACTGGGGTTCTACACTTCCTGCCATACAACGCTTCGAAAGGGGCCATCCCTATGCTTGAATGGTAACTATTGTTGTAGGCAAATTCACAGAGCGCTAAATTCTAGTCCCACTGATTCTTGAAATCAAGTACACATGCTCTAAGCATGTCCTCAAGGGTCTGAATAGTTCTCTCCGATTGACCATCGGTCTGGGGGTGATACGCTGTACTGAATTGAAGCTTCGTTCCCATCGATTCAAGCAAGGTCTTCCAAAACCTCGAAACAAATCTACTATATCGATCTGAAGTAATGGAGACCGGCTGACCATGACGACTAACAATCTCTTTCACAAAAGCTTGAGCTAAAGCCAACATGTGCATCTTCTTACCGGTCTTCAAAGGAATAAAGTGTGCCGACTTCGTTAACCGATCTACTATGATCCAAATAGCATTGTTCCCTTTGCTTGTAGTCGGTAAACCCGAAACAAAATCCATAGTTAGGTGTTCCCATTTCCACTCTGGAATTTCTAACGGCTGCAAAAGACCAGGTGGTTTCTGATGTTCTGCCTTCACTAATTGACAAGTCATGCATCTAGATACAAAGGCTGCTATCTCTCTCTTCATATTGTTCCACCAAAAACGACCCTTCAAATTTTGGTACATCTTCGTACTCCCCAGGTGTACTGAATACCTCGTATTGTGAGCTTCTACCATAATGTCATCTTTCAAATTGTCTATCTTTGGAACACAAAGTCTGCCACGGAAGTACAAAACTCCATCCATCATCTGAAAATCTGGTCGTTCCGAGATATGCTCCACAATTTTAGCCAAGTCTGGATCTTGCATCTGACTGTCCTTGATTTTCTGAATGAAGACTGGCTCGGACACTGTCATATTTGCCAACACAACTCCTTCCCTCAAAGGTTGGAACTCTACTCTCAATTCTTCAAATTGCTGAAAATTGTAAAACCCTTGCAAACTGACCAAACAAACTGATTTTCTACTAAACGCATCTGCCACTACATTAAACTTTCTCCGGGTGATAGATGATCGGGAAATCGTAATCTTTGATGTACTCCATCCATCTTCTTTGCCTCATGTTTAATTCCTTCTGAGAGAACAAATATTGGAGACTACAGTGATCCGAATGAACTTCAAATTTTTCTCCGTACAAGTAGTGTCTCCACATCTTCAACGCGAACACTATAGCTGCCAACTCCAAATCGTGCATCGCATATTTCTTCTCATGTTCCTTCAATTACCTTGAACCATACGCAATCACATTCCCATTTTGCATCAAAACACATCCAAGTCCTACTCCTGAAGCATCCGTATAGATAACAAAACCACCACTCCCCAAAGGTAAGGTGAGGACAGGCGCTGAAGTTAACCTCTTCTTTAACTCTTCAAAACTAGCTTCACACTTCTCTGACCATATGAACGGCACATTCTTTCAGGTCAACTTGGTCAAAGGTGCTGCAATGGATGAAGATCCTTGTACAAATCTCCTATAGTAACCTGCCAAACCCAGAAAGCTTCTAATCTCAGTCACATTCTTCGGCTTCTCCCAATTGATGACTGCTTCTATCTTTGATGGATCAACTGCTAGTCCTTCTCTAGAAATGATGTGACCAAGAAAAGTGACTTGTTCTAGCCAAAACTCGCACTTCCCAAGCTTCGCATACAACTGATTATCTCTCAACAACTGCAATGAAGTCCTCAAACGCTGCTCATGGTCTTCTCTTGACTTGGAATATACTAGGATATCATCAATGAAGAGGACGGTGAACTGATCTAGATGAGGTACGAAAATCTTGTTCATGAGAGCCATGAATACTGCTGGTGCATTCGTCAGTCCAAAGGGCATCACCAAAAACTCATAGTGCCCGTATCTAGTTCGAAAAGCTGTCTTCGGGATGTCTGATTCTCTAACTCTCAACTGATGGTATCCGGACATCAAATCTATCTTCGAGAAAAACTCTACACCTTGCAACTGATCAAACAACTCGTCTATCCTCGGCAAAGGGTACTTGTTCTTGATGGTCACTTGGTTCTATTTCCTGTAGTCTATACACATCCTCAAGCTTCCATCTTTCTTCTTGACAAATAGCACTGGGGCTCCCCATGGGGAAACACTTGGCCTAACAAAGCCTTTTTCTAACAACTCTTGTAACTGTAGTTTCAATTCTCCTAACTCTGCTGGAGCCATCCTGTAAAGAGCAATGGAGATTGGAGCAGTTCCTGGCATCAACTCTATTGTAAACTCAACCTCTCTGACAGGTGGTAAACCTGGAATTTCTTTTGGAAAAACATCGGGAAACTCGCACACTACCGGAATGTTCTCCACCCCTAAGGATAGTTCATCCTTGGTGACAAAAGAAATAAATCCCTCACATCCTGATCTCAACAACTTAGCTGCAGAAAGAGCTGAAAAAAAAACCTAGCCGGAGAAACCCTTTTCTCTCCCTGAAATTTCACCCCGGAGGATATCCCATCCAATCTAAAAACAATGGTCTTGCTATAGCAATCCATGGAGGCATGATGTCCCGCTAACCAATCCATGCCTAAAATGACATCGAAGTCATGCATAACTAAGGTAATAAGGTCTGCAGGGAAAATGACCTCTCCTATCTTCACTGAACAACTAGGGTAAAAAGTACTACACACAACTTGTTTCCCTACCGGAGTAGTAGTAACAGTCAAAACAAACTCTAGCTCTCTAGCAGGTACACTAATCATTTTAGCAAACACATGGGATAAAAAAGAGTGGGTAGATCCCGGGTCAAACAACACTTTAGCTTCTACATCACAAATTAGGAGTTTACCTTCCACAACATCTCCCGCTGCTTCTGCATCCACTTGATTGAGGTGATTGAGACGGCCTTGCTGACGCGGTTTATTTTGGTTCTGATTTGGCCTTCCTAGCTGCGCATTCCTATTTTGTTGCAGTGGACGGACATTCTGATTTTGTGGTTGCTGACGGGGCTACTGATTCTGCTGCTGCCTCGGTTGGTTCTGAGCTGCCTGTTGGTTCTGCTGAGGGCTTGCCTTGGTGGCTGCTGAGGTGCCCTATTGCCTTGATTCCTGTTATTCGGGAAATCCCTCATTTGGTGATATGTGCCACCACACTTGAAACATGCACCCGAAACTCTATAGCACTGCTGAGAAGGGTGATTCTTGCCACAATGCTCACACCCACCTTGAGCTGGAGCAATCTGCTGTTTCTTTTCCCTCTTGCCTTGATAAGATTGCTGCCCTCCTTGGTACTGCTGCCTCTTCTTCTGATTATCCTTGATAATCTGATTGTTGATGTCTTCAAACCTGTAGGCCCTTTTTATAGCCTCTTGAAAAGTGGTTGGTGGTACCACACCTAAACCATCTCTCAAGATAATGGGATTGAGTCCATCCATGAACTTAGTGATCTTCTTCTCTTCTGTGTCCACAAGCTCCGGTGCATAGCGAGACAATTTCTCAAACTTAGTAAGAAATTCAAGAACAGTCATGTCCTCTTGCTTGAGCAATTGAAACTCTGCTGCCTTTTGCTTCTTGATGTGCGCGGGGACATACTTCTCACTGAACTGCTGTTTGAATGTGGCCCAAGCAATCCCATCCTCAATATTCCGATAGCCTTCCTTAATAGTCTTCCACCATATATCAGCCAATCCAGTGAACATGGAAGCTGCTAAATGAACTCACTGTCTACCTGTGCATACAAAGGTATCGAAGATGTTCTCTGTGTGGGCTAACCAATCATCAGCTGTCAAAGGATCTTCATGTCCCGTGAGCTCCTTAGGACCTCTCTTTCTGAACTTCTCAAATAAGACATTAGGATCTCGGTCCCTGTTCTGCACAGCTTCCACATTAGGCATTGGTTCGGGTCTCCTACCCAAAACTTCAAGCAATTGCCTCTGAACTTGTGTCAATTCTTCATCTTTCTTTGCCATCTACTCTTGAAATCTAGCTTGATTCTCATTAGCTCGTTGTTGCTGTTCAACCAACATCTGCATAAGCCGCTAGAATTGACCTGTCATCTGGTTTTCAACCCCACTGTCATTATTACTGCCCGATGCATTTGCATTTGCTGGAGGTCTACGCGGAGGCATAGTGCTACAAAATAACTTGTTAGTACAACAAAATATAATAGATAAGGCGTTCCCAAACCCAATCGATACTAACTAATGGTAATTCTAATGAATCCTTGCCACGTCCTTATGTTTCTATTCCAATTTTAATTGCCTCAAGTATTTCTCGCTCTGATACCAAGCCTGTCACGCCCCCAGACCGAGGTCCGACGGGCCGGAAAATTCCGCCCGCACACGCTAGTTTCCCACAAGTTTCCACGGTAAAGATTCCCTAAATCCGATCCAATAGTGATAAATAAGAATCACTTTCATACAAATAACTTACGCGGAAGCATTGTAGCAAACATAAAAGTCTCTCACAAACAGGTATAAGATGAGAACGCACGAGACTAGCATCACAAAGAGAAACATTTCATTGGTAGGCCCCAAAGTTAGTTTCAAGTTATAACAAAAGTAAAGTTAGCCATTAATTATAATTTTTCCCCAAAAAGTATAAGCCAACAATGGCCACAACAAAATCCCAAAATGTATAGTATCTATTCCCCAAAATGTGATCGCAGCTCCAAAAACAACCCGACATCTAAACGACATCATCGGGCTGCCACTCGCCCTCCACAAGGACTATGGGTTCCGCCTCGAGGTGCGCCTCGACCGCGAGGGTCTCGACATCTGGCACCAAGCAAACAGGGTCAGACACGACGGTCTGGCAAGCAAATATGACAATAATAGGATGATGGAAAAGCAAAGCATTAAATAAATGAGAGCCACGATTAAATCACGAATAATAACAATGACGAACTAAAGATAGAAGATAAACATCTCAATGGTTTACAAATCCAATGTTATGATAAGTGAAATAAACAAATACCATAAGATAAACGTTAAATGTATAAAAACATTGGCAGACCACGTAAAGCTAAATTCTCCTGTTACCGAAGTAACTGGAGCAGACAAAACCGTAGCCACTACTCGTGGGACCGGAACGAACATAGTCGTTATCAAACAGAACCGTAGCCACTACACGTGGGACCGGATATAACCGTTGCCATGGTCGGTACAGACAGAATCCAAACTGCAGCTGGTGAACAGATTAAAGATTCCAAGCCGGATGATCAGTCCGACAAGGTAACCTAAGCTTAGTAGTGCCATTAGAATAAACGTTCGAAACATCGAAGTAATACAAATCCGTTTATAAGTACATTTCCAAAAAAAATTGATAAGAAAACTACTCCGAACAAATGCATATTGATGAATCCGAGCAAAATAGGTGAGTAGTCTTATCAATATCTAAAGATGTGACAAACCACTTCAAAACATTCAAAAGGATTAAAGAAAGAACCCGAACAAAAGTCTTTTTACATGGAATGAATGTATGGTGATTCGACCATCTAATGCGGGTCGTCTCGATATACATTTGACCCCTTTATTGTCATTAAGAGAACGTACTTTGGTGCCACCGAAGATCCTTGACAATTATAAGGGATGAAACGTACATTGAAACTTGAAGGATTCCCCCAAAGGGTTTGTTCCACATTCAAACCAATATACATAATGGTCTCATGTTTTAAAAGAATTGATTGGGCTTTAATATATATATATATATATAGAAAAGTTGGGCTGAGTTGGACATGACTCTAGGCTTAAAATGGACCTAAGAAACACTTCAATAAGTATCCCGAAAAAATGATTAAAGCCTCTTGAATCAGGCCCAAATCAGGCCTTGAACCAAGCCCAAAACAGTCCTTAAATATGGCCCAAACAGTCCCTAAAATAGGTCCATACAGACCTTGAGATGAGCCCAGAAATCAGGTCGTAAAACTGGCCCAAATCAGCCCTTGAAATGGCCCAATGACTGACCTTGAAACAGGCCCAAAACAGTCTCCAAATGGGCTCAAAAGATCCTTGAAACAGACCCAATTCGGACCTGAACCAGGCCCCAGGCAGAGCTGGGCTCGCTCGAGCGACCCAAGGTCCGCTCGAGCGAAGCCCAGACAGAGCCTGGGTCGCTCGAGCGGCCCACTGGGTCGCTCGAGCGGACTGGGATCTGTCCAGTCCGGCTCGTGGGCTCCTTTCTCTCCCTTTTTCCATTTTTCTTGACCCTTTTTCATTCTTTTTCTTTCAAACAAATTTCCAAGAACTTAGGGACCCTTCCTTGACCTCCCAAACTCATCAAATCACCATTCATGATCCTTCCAATTGATCAAGCACCACACTTTCACAAATCAAAGTTTTTCTCCCTTTCTTTGAACACAATACTTAACACAAGGAAAGCAAATTTTTAAAGTGACCAAAGTGAAAACAAACTCCCCATACAATGTAAAACAATAGCATAAGTGGAAATCAACATAATATTACTTCACTCATCCAAAGTAGATCCATAAATCAAAAGAAGATTAGAACATAAGAAGAAAAGCCATGAAATGGAACCAAATAAGAGAAATCATCATATTAATTGTGAAATCTACTTGCCTCAAGTCAAGATGGGAGCAATATTACTCCTCAAACAAAGCTCTAGTGCCTCAAGCTCCAAATCTACAAAAACCCCAACATTTTCCCAAAGAAAGCCCTAAAAATCAACATTTATAAATCCCCAAGGAAAACCCTTGCATGTGGGATTAAAACACTCTAAATGAAGAGGAAAACAAGGATCTCAAGTTTGGAAAGCCATTGCTAACCTTGAGAAGCCCAAACGAAGAAGAGAAGCTTGAATGAGAGCATTGCCCTAGCTCAAAACCTTTGAAAAAGACATCTTTAGGAAGCTTGAATGAAGAGGAAGAACTTTAGGAGATCATTCCTCCAAGAAAACTCCAAGAGATTGGTGTTTCAGATGAGAGAGAAAGTGTGGGAAGAGAGGGAAAGAGCCCTAGCTCAAAACCTTGCAGGAAAAGAAATGAAGGAGAAGAAGAGAGTTTCCCCTTCTTATAAGATGGGTTTTGTGGGCCCCGATCTTCACAAAGCTGAAAGTGGCATTTGCGGGCCCCGAATGAAAACGACGAAGAAGACAAAGACGATCAGTGAAACTTCTACTTTCCAAAAAGTATATTTTTGTCAATTTCTGAAATTTTTGAAATTTGGGTACAGATTTTGTGTGAAAGGTCAGTTTTGCCCTTTTCCTTGAAAAACGAGATTTCTGATCATTAAAAAAGTTGGCCAAAACATGAAAGTTGATGATCTAGATGAAATGAGTCAAAATGCACAAAATTGGGATTTTACAAACATCAAAGTTAAGCTCCACAAATTCACACACAATCCACGGGCGCCCCGGCCCGCGTCAAACTTAAGTCAATGACTCTCAAAAGTTTCCAAAGCTAATCAAACATTCTAATCTAGCTTAAGAAAATAAGCTAATCGTCTACTAACCCCACTTATTAACTAATCACGGTTAAATATAATTAAATATTCCAAACCTGGGTCGGGGTCTGACAAGTAAAGGGTTGGCACCAAAGCAAGCTGCTCCCCAAATGCCATCTGACAAGCCGGAAAAAATACAATGCGGCCTGATGTGCGTTCCATCTCCTCCAGCAGAAACGGCCTCACCAAGCCAATAGGTGAGGTAAACAGCGAGATCTCTCTACAGTGCAATGTCGGGACATATGGCGTTTGTACTTGCACATAAATCTTTCAACTCTTCTTGCATAGCCAAAATCTTCTTCGAACTTGGATCCTAAGCCCTCGCTTCCCGGGTCGCACTATCAGAAGACTCCCTGCTATCAAAAAAGTTGGGAAACGAAGAGCCAGAACTCTTCCAACTACTGGATCTAACTTTCAATCCTTCCTTCTCTTTCAAAAAATCATAGAAGACAACGAGCTGAAAGTACAGAAGCCTAAACTCCTCAGACTGCTCCTCAAGGACGCTGTCGATCGGCATAAACTCCTCATAGAGTCTCCCAAGGATAGGCAATCCAGTAATGCGCTCAGCTCCTTCAAAGAGAGACCAATCTCACCATTCGTCACAACGAAAGTATTGGTTTGCGGAAGGAATGACTCCAGCATAGCCATGAAGGCCTCGTCGGAAAATATCACGGCCTCCCTAAAGGCGCGGACCGCATCAAAAATCCCGACTTCCTTCAAAACGGCACCACCATTCAGCAGGACACGACCAGTCCACGACTTCCACTCGGAGTCAGCACTGAAACGGCCACGAAGTCGAAAAGGCTTCACCCAATTGCTGCCGTCACCGCTGAAAATGCCAAGGCCCACAGATCTCAAATCGACCGACGGATAATCAGAGCCCTGGTAGCTGCTGGCCGGCATCAACATGTCCATGTCAGCAGGCGACTTCTCCGCATATCTTAGAGAACCGCCAACAAAAACCTCGGTCTTGATTACATTTGTCCTTCTCACCCAGCTTGGAGGATCTTCCCTCTTAGAGCACGTGGGGGCAAGGCTCATGATCGAGACGGTTCGATCAAACGTCGACCGGGTAGCAATAGTCTTCTTCTCACCATCAGCTGTGAAAGAGAACTAAAAACATCTCCTCTGATATGTCATGTCATCAGGGACGGCATCACTAAAGAAGAAGGTAGGCTTGGGCAAAACCCTCTTATCTTCCATCACCCATTGACGACTGCTTACCATGATCTTATAAAATTCCTCTCCCTTGAGAGCAATCAGTCGTTGCCTCATCTCATCTTTATTGAGAGAGTCACACTCTTCCAGGTTTCTCTCAACATACTGGACCTTGTCCCAAGCCTGCTGAACGGCCGGATTAGAAGATCTAGCAGATCGACGAGGTACGCTGGTAGCAGGCTCTTTACCCTTGTTCGTTCTGGAGGAACCACCTGCAAAGGATGGAAAAGAAAAAGATCAATCATCAAAATGACAGAATTTCGCTAAAAAAAAATCTGGCGAAATTTTGACATGACTCCGAGGCAATTCCGAAGAAAATGAACTACTCCGAAAGAAATAGAAAGCTTGAAGATGGGCTCAACATTGTTGCGAGCTCCAAAACTCTAAACTTTCGAAACCTAAAAGTCTCTGCAAAATCAGGAAGGGCTCAACATCGCTGCGAGCTCCAAATTCCCAAATTTGTAAAAACTTTCAGGTATGCTATCACGTCATGCTACAATTCAATTTACAAAAAAAATATACATGCATGAACATCTTGGTTTGCAAAAAAAAAAATGCATTATCATGATGAGCAAAAAAAAAAAGAAACTTTCTCAAAAAAAAAAAGAGAGAGAAAGGAGAAAGTAAAAAGGAAGAAAAAGAAAACTTTCTCAAAAAAAAGGGAGAAAGAAAACAAAAAAAAAGGAATGGGGCTGGCCCACAGGCCACGTGGCCGTAGGGCCAGATCCGTACGGATTTGTCCGTACGGCCCACAACAGAAAAAAAAAACAAACATGCAAAAAAAAAAAGAAGAAAGCAAAAAAAAAAAAAACGTGTAAACAAAAAAAAAATAAGAGAACACGTGAAAAAAAAAGAAAAAGAAAAAAAAAGAAACAAAAGAAAGAAACAAAAAAAAAAGAAAGAACTTTTTATCAACCTATTTCATACAATTGAGTTTTCTTGAAAAAAGGGAACTTACTTAAAGCCTTTGATGGAGAAGAAGAAGAAAAGTCTTGAAGATCTTGAAGAAGAAGAACTCTTGGTCATGAAGCCCTTTGGGGATTGTTGCGAAAGAAAGCAATAAGAGCAAACGTCAAGAAAAAATACAGAAGAAAAAAGAATCAAAAAACATCAAAAACGGACACAAAACGGGACAAAAAGGGGGAAAACCCCCCCAGGGTCGCATGGCCCAGGGTCGCAGGCAACCCTGGAGCCCGGGATCGCCGGCAGGGCCCCGGAAGCCCCGTTTTTCGTCGTTTTTTCGCGATTCAAAGCGTCCGGCCCCTGGGATTTTTCAAAATTCATACTTTTGAGACACTAAATCCTTTGACATCCGTCAAAATCATGGGTCAATCATCAAGAGTATCAAAATCAACATTGATCGTCAACCGGTCAACCAAAAAAGTGTGCTTTCTACCCGACCGATCAAGAATTCGACAAGACAGATGGCACCGACCCGCTGTTGGCAACCAATACCTGAAGTTGCACGGTCATCCGATGTCGATCTACATGAAGATCCATCGATGATCATCGCCAGAAGAATCCCAAAAGACGCGGCACGGCCCGCGACTCTTCAACTGCTCGGCGACCACTTAATGCGATTAATTGACTAGCTTTATTACAGTCATTAATCCATTTCTTTGGACGGCCCAATCGGAAGCAAGCATCCGGGCGTTAAAAGTCAATTGATTCATGGCATTTAACCCATGAAACTCCTCCCATCATGGCGATTAAAGGTGATTAAATGCCCTCAATCTCCTTCGGCCAATCAGAAGCCAAGAAAAAGGAGTTACAAAATAAAGAAATTAATTCCTGTAACTCCTCCCATTATGCGGCTTAATGACAATGAAAGCCCATAAACCCTCCTAAATGGCTACCAAAAAGCCTATAAATAGGAGAGCATTCCAAGAAGAAAAACAGCACGACAGACTGCAGAAAATCCGGAAACTCAGATAGAAAAAGGCATCAGAAATCTAAGAGAAAGAAAAAAGAGAAAACTCTGCCGAAGTTCTACACCGACCACCGCTACAAGGTCCTTGCCTTCTCCTTCTGCCTCCAATGGCTTAGACGGCTTAGTTTTTATTGGACATAGGACCTTATTTTGGTCTTTGTCCTCTAAAAACCTTAGGTTATAGCCAAGCTAAGCAAATGAAGAGCATCCTCTGTTCTCATCTGCATGGATGATGGTGAAGCCCACATATGGCTTACGACCGTCAATCTGAACGAGTCCTCCACAATCTCCTGAGAAGTTAGATCCTCATTTTCTTGCTTTTCATTGTAGTTTGTATTTTTCTAAAAGAGACAAAAATCACAACTCTTGTCTTTCATTATTGATAAGAATTGTAAATCGGCTATAAACGCCAAAAATCGGCTATAAATGCCAAAAAAATCGCCTTTCACGGCAAATCAGTAAAAATGTCTCTTTTCTTAAATATATGTGCAATGGAAAACTTAAAAGAAGCTTATTTCCGTTTTACTTGCGAAGGTTGATCTCCGGATCACCACTTGCAATTCCAAGTAAAATAGAAAATCTGGCACACCGACACAAAAAAATGTTGATGCACGCCTCTGCCCCCCGGTTACGAAAGGGTCGGATCAAACGGGCTCCCACGTCCGCCGACCTCGGTAGAACCGAGTAGAAGCACTGTCCATCACTACCCTAACATATGCAGTCAAAACGGACTTCTTGTACATCCAGATTTCACGAGGACAGAGATTAGTTGTATGTCAAGTTTATTTATTAGCATATGTACTAATCACGTCACCGATGCCACATCTAATTTATTCCCTCAGGTGGGTACAATGGTTCATGTGCCCAGGTTCAAAATATATGCTGGTCAACTAATTATGTTTGTTCCACAAGCTAATTACAGCGGTAATTACCGAGTTGAACAGATTGAATATTGTTTACAACAAGCCACATGGAGAAAAACCCTATTAGTATCTAATAAGGTCTTTGAGTCAGCCATATATGAAAGGTTTAAGATATGAGACTGAGGATTTGCTAACCATCTGATCAATAATGGTGATTATAGAGGTCTTAGATTCTACTACTAGTAGTACTATTATCATCTTGTTTTTAAGCCTTTTGACATAACCACTTCACCCATGCACTACTCAGGCTTCTATCAGTCATGCATTTAAGTGACGTTTTGTATGTAATTTAATACCTAAGATTGTAGTATAGAGGTATTCCCTGCGTATAGGAACTAAATTCAAAAACTCAACACATTGAGTTGTATGGGCTGTTGTATGTACACGCAAGAGCCATGGGCCCAATTGTGGGGCCCTCTTATTGATAGAAACTTGCACCAGTTGGTTATTATGTAATTTTCCTCTTGTTTATCAGCATCTTAGAGAATCCATGAAAAAGTAATGGGTACCATTTGTGCTATTTAACACACATTTCTTTTTCTACCTTTGCTCGTTAGTTCTTTCATGCTAGATGTTAGAATTATGAGTCTACTAACCTCCTCTTATGAAATTGCCATGTTGGTGCCCTTGCCCAGGTCTCAAGTGATGAAGCTATTGAAACTGCAAAGCTTCTTGCTCTGAAAGAAGGGTTGTTGGTGAGTGGTTAATCTTCTTCATCTCTCATTAATGATGCTGTCATGACAAGTTCAACACTCTGCTTTGCTTCTGAATGAAGTTATTGAGTTCCTATGAATGTTTAGAAAAAATACTATATTCTTAGCATATTATCTTTTGAAGTGCATGGAGTGACATTACATAGCACTGAATAGGGATGACTGAGTAGAACTCTCAAAATTAGACCCAAATTCATGGGAAAAGGCTTGATAATGATGATTGTGATCAGTTGTATTGCATGTTCCTTAATTTTTCCTAATGATAATGATGGAGGGGCATTTGATTCCAGGTTGGTATATCTTCTGAAGCGGCAGCTGCTGCTACAATTAAGATTGCGAAGAGGCCAGAAAATGCAAGGAAACTCATTGTTGTAAGTTTTTTTTCCTTCCCTTGTTGATTTGTTGTATACTTCTATCGTTATCCCTACTGTCTTGTCATCTGAAATTCTCGCATCTACCTCTTAAGAGCAGGATTGATTTTAATATAAACTTTGTTGATGTTAGTGAAGTTTCATACCACGTTTCCTTCTCTGTTGGGAGTTGAGATTCATATGTATGAGTGAAACTTTTCAGTTCATGAATATAAACCGCCACCTGGTATAAAAGAATATCTGTAATAAAGTGTGTTGTTTTTAATATGATGATTGTGCTTAGCTTCTGGTGGTTTTTATGCCTTGCTTCTGATGGTTTTATGCATTTCTTTTTCCCACTTGCAAGGTCCTTTTCTTCTGCTCATGCAATTTAATTTTTGTGAAATTCGACAACTGTAAATAGATTTCATTCTTTTCTTGTATAAAAAATAGTATAAATACATTTGTGAAAGATTTGGAATAAAGTGATGACATTTAGTCTTGTTGTTTTCAAGGACTTCATCGGATAGATGAGCAAGCCTTTGTTCTTTGCAATCGCTTACTATGTCAGATTGAAAATTCTAACCTACAATGATGGAGCTTATTTTCATCTGATTTTTGGGTTTTTTCTCATATTATTTTTCCATGATTATTTTTCCAAGACTGAGTCCTCATCTACATTTTTTTTTCTTTTGACCTGCTGTCCAATTGCAATAGTACGGACCTCATGTTGTGAGATGCATCACTGTCAACTCCAATCAGGTTAGGAGATAAGTTGAAATGCAGAATTGAAGTGACTAGTTTTGACTAGGCCTTTAATGGAACAACAAATACCAGGCTGAATTTAGATAGTTTGTTTGCCTATAGTGTATCCATTAAAACTTGGTTTAGAGCCACGGTGGATGGGTCCAATTTTACGGTCAGAACAGTTGATTGTCGAGCACTTGAGAACTGAGCCCAATCACCTGATAAAGAGCCAAGTTCTTCTGAGTACTGACACCTTTGGTGTGAATGTGATGGCATTAAAAGTGGGGCGCTTCATTTATTATAGAATCTCTTAGATTCTAACATATTCTAGTGCTAGCTATGTTACGCATCTTCTCAAGGATTGTTCCTTGGGTCCTCAAGTTGAAGGAGCATCCCAGACCATTACCCCAATGGAGGAAAAAAAAAAGAACAAAACAAAAATAAGTCAGTTGCATCATCATTTGACAGCAATGCTAACTCAGTTTTGTTTGCTGGATGTAGTGGTGAAACAGAAGATACTTTCATTGCAAACCTTTCAGTAGGCTTGGCTACGGTGAGAAACTAAAGATAAGATCCTTCCTTTATCCTCTTCATTTAATCTCCATCCATCCTGCCCATTTAATGTTTTTTTATTCCACTTCAGCAATCATCATGGTGGTTTCTAGTTTTATTATTCATATTTGCTTGTGGTGAAACAGGGTCAGATCAAGACAGGAGCCCCATGCAGGTCAGAACGCCTTGCTAAATATAACCAGGTGAGTCATCTTTGGATAGAGATTATTAGAACAGTTTTCCCCATACCTCAAAATACACAGTTCTAGTGAGCATTCTTTTTTTCTTTTTTGTGCTTACAGCTACTTAGGATTGAGGAAGAGCTTGGGGCTGTTGTAGTGTATGCTGGAGCGAAATTCCGAGCTCCAATAAAACCCTACTGAGTAGTAAAATTGCAATGCCATGAAAAGCAGGTCCATCTTTTGCTTAGTAATTTTTGTTGAAGGCTATCCCTTTCTATTTTGGAAAGCATCTAATTTATTCTCCTTGCGTATTATTCAGTTGTATGTATTTGTTTTTCCATTGTCTTATCTTTAATTATTAGTTAAGAAAAAGAAGAAGGATATAATGGATTAGTGTGATGAGCTTGGGAAAAGTGCTCACTATCACAACCTTGAGTTTGTAGGTTGTGAGTCCTACTGTCCAAGTCAAGTGACCAATAATAAAATGAAAAATAGGGTGAGATGCTGATTTTTGCTTTCTCCCACCAATTATATAGACCTCACAGAGGATCAGATGATTAATGAGTGGCTTTTGATATTTCTGGAGACAATTAGATGGCTACCCATATAGAAGAAAAGTTCCCACATTTTTTGATGAATCCAAGAACATATTAACCAAGCGAATCTATAAGAAATATAAGCAGGTAAGTTGGGCACTTTACAATGGTTCAATGTTTATGCGTGAGATATGCAATTCAAATTTATATGTAAATTTCATGTATATAAACTTTGATTAAGTTGGGCACTTTACAATGCTTGGTTATGGTATGAATGACAAAGGGTTTGGTTAAATGGGTGATTAATTCAATGTTCCCATTAGGGGGTGGTAGTGATTTTGTCAGGTTGGAGGAGGGTATGCATTTATAGATTTTGACCCAATTTGTTCAGGGAGAAATTGGAGTTGATAATATCTACCATTTTCATTGTAATTTTATGCAACTCATTAGTTATAGGTTTTTCCAATATGCTATTCAGCTTGTTGCATCTTTTATTTTGATTAATGCTAAATATAGGAGCAGAACCATACAATAATGGTGAACATTGCTTTATTTTTATGATGTAGATGCATTGATAGCATCTCTAAGTAAGCATAATATTTTAGTTGTATCAGTATTTAATATGATGTAGGTTTACTTTTTTTTTATGGGTGTGTTTTACTTTTACATGCTTTAATATGATATAGGTTTTGTTCGCTTTTGTTCAATCTATAGTTGTGTCTGTTTCCTCTTGCATATTCCTGGTGGTAGGCCAGCTACATCAGAGCAAAGCAAGGAAAATCGCTGAATATGAACCTACAAGGTACTGCTTTCTTTCTTTATTTATGAAATGTTGACTTTGGTTAGCAAATGGATGGTTATGATTTAGTGTTAAAACATGTGCTTTACGAAGGGGGTCCGGGGGTATCCCCCGGCGGGGGTCGAGTTGACCGGTTAGCTCGCGGGGGTCCAGGGGGCAGCGCCCCCGAAAAAAAAAAAGAGAACCGATACGTATCTTCTTTTTATTTAAAACTTAAAATCATTAGCGACCGTCTTTTTTTAAAATTTTAGTTGATTTTGGCGGTCGCTCATGATTTTTAAAAAAATTTGTAGAGCATTAGCGACAGCCAATGGCGGTCGCTAATAACCTTTTGCGACGAATTTTTCGCGGCAGCTACTTGGCGGTTCTCGCTAATACTCTTTAGCGACCGCCAGAGGACTTTTAGCGACGGCTAATGGCGGCCGCTAAAAGTAATTTTTCTAGTAGTGAGTCTAAGACCAAAGAAAATGTCGCAAGATGTAAAGTATAGATGGAGTTTTACCTATAAAATGTTAAAAGAATCATGTGCCTATAAAATGACACTAAATCAATTTTATCAACTTTATTTGGAGCATGAAAATATTTTTATAAGTGATGATAAATGGACCCTTTTTGAGATAATAAGAGATTTTTTAGAAGTTTTTCATGATGCAACATTATTTTTTTCCGGGGTATATTATCCCACATCAAATAAAGTTTTAGCCCATTTTTATGAAATAAGTCTTACTTTTAAAAAGTATAGAGATTTTTCAATTTTTCAGCTTATGTGTGTACAAATGGAGGAAAAGTTTTCATCATATTGGAGATTAGCTCCTTTAACATTTTGTATAGCTGCTGCATTAGACCCTAGATTGAAATTAAAAGGCGTAGAAACTCTTCTTGATGAAATAAACTCTATTATGAATACAACTAATATAAATGACATGTCTACGGTTAAGACACAATTAGAAACACTTTATTTGGATTATGCTACCCGATTAGGTAGATCCATAGCACCCACGGTCCCAACAGGCCCTCCCCAAGTACATAAGGAAAAAAGAAGGCCATTTGGAGTATTATGAGGAAATCTCAGGGAAGTAACTCATCTTCTTCCAGAGGATCCTCTTACAACCTTAATGAATTAACAATGTACCTGGGGAGCGATCATGTTACAATCTCGGATGATGAATGTAAGACCCCGACCCCCAGTTCTTTTGTTTAGTATTGTTTTAATCGTGGTTTAGCTTTTTAAGCGAGATTTGATTTAGTTTGACCTTGTTTTTGAGTTTGACTGGATTTTTTCATAACCTTAGAGATTTTGAAGACCGTTGACTTTAGTTTGACCCGGTCCCTATGTTATGTATTTTTATGAGAAATTACTTCTAATTTCTAAGAATTCTGAATTTGGTGTATTTTGACTTATTTTATGAAGTTTAACAACTTTCATGTTTTGATCATTTTGATTTGATACTCAAAAATCACGTTTTTCGAGGAAAATGGGCAAAAATGACATTTTCACTAAATCTGTCCATGAATTTCGAAAATTTCAGAAATTGGGGAAATTATACTTTTTGGAAAGTAGAAATTTCGCTGATCGTTTTTGTCTTCTTCGTCGTCTTCGTTCGGGGCCCGCAAATGTGAGTTTCAGCCTTGTGAAGATCGGGGCCCACAAACCCATCTTATAAGAGGGAGAGCCTTCTTCTTCTCCTTCATTCTCTTGTCTTGCACGGTTTGGAGCTTGGCTCTTTCCCTCTCCTCCAGCAACTTTCTCTCTCTTCTGAATCACCCATCTCATGGAGATTTCATGGAGGGATGATCTCCTAGGGCCCTTCTTCTCCATTCAAGCTTTCCAAAGATGTCATTTGCAAGGATTTTGAGCTAGGAGAGACCTCTCATCCAAGCCCTTCTTCTTCGTTTGGGATTTTCAAGGTTTGCAATGGTTTTCTTTTCTTGAGATCCTTGTTTTTCAAACCATTTGGAGTATTTTCCTCATTTATGCAATGGGTTTTCATGGAGATTTGAGATTGATTGATTGTTAGGGTTTTCTTTGGTTTGTTTTGGGGCTTTTGTAGATGAGGACCTTGGACCTTAGAGAATTGTGTTTGGAGTGATTTTCACTCCATCTTAACACAAGGCAAGTGAATACTCATCTAATTTGATGTTTATTATAATGTGAATGACTTTTATGATTTATTTCATTCTACTTCTTGTTCTCCTTTCTATGGATTTAGTTTTCTAATGATTTGAATAATGTTTATGAATACTTCATATGAGATTTGGATTTTTGTTAGAATCTAAGTATTTGCTCTTTCATTGATTTCATTTGGTGCAACTTGTTGTACTTCTAAAAATTTAGTATCTTGTTGAATGAAGAAAACTTTGATTCAAAAGTGTGGTGTTTGGGCCAATTAGAATGATTTATGTATGGTTTTGATGAGTTGAAGAGGTCAAGAAAGGGCCTAACTGATCTTAGAAATTTGCTTGAAAGAAAAGAATGAAAAAGATTCAAGAAAAAATGGAAAAAGGGAAGCAAAGAGTGCATTTCTGCACTCTTCTCGGACCCAGCCAGAACTGGGTCTGCTAGAGCGACCCAGTGGGCCGCTCGAGCGACCCAGGTTCTGGAAGGGGTCCGCTCGAGCGGACCCTGGGTCGCTCGAGCGGACCCAGCCCAGTTCTGGGCCCTTTTCAGGGCCTGGTTTGAGGGGTTTTTTGGATGACTTTTTAAGCCTCTGTTTTTAAAACTTGTTTCGTGGGCCATTTAAGTTTAATTTTGGGCTGTTTTTAAGATCTGATATTGGGTCATCTTAGGGCCTGATATTGGACTGATTAAAACCTGTTTTTGTGGGCCATTATAGGTTCAGTTTTGGGCTGATTTAAAACCCATTTTTGTGGGCCATTCAAAGTTAGCTTTGAGCTGTTTTAAAACCTGACATTGGGCCTGTTCAAGGCCAGCTTTTAAACTATTTAAGACCTGTTTCATGGGCCTGTTCAAGGCTAGTTTTGGGCTATTTTTAAGGACTGTTTGGGCCATGTTTAAAGGACTGTTTTGGACTAAATGAGTAGATTGTTTTGGGCTCGGTTTAAGGCCAGCTATGGGCCTGCTTTAAGGAGTTTTGGGACGACTTGTAATACTTGGAAAATTTGTGAAATGGGAATGATGATAGAATGAGTATATGTGAAATTACACGGGACCCTTTCAAGTCTCGATACGCACCTTTATCATTTAAATGTTGTGGATTTTCATTGGCATCAAACGTACTCTTTATTAATCAATGTTTAAAGGTCAAAGGTGTATTGAGATGGTTCCTTGGTAAGTCATTAAGTCATCCTCTACTATCCATTCCATTTCAAGTTAGAGAATGTATCTGTATTTGTATTTGTATTTGCATCCTTTGGTAAACTAATGTAAATAGCATCGGTGATTTGTTATAAAATCATGGGGTCTTCCATATTCGAAAGGATTGATCGTATGATTTTATACAAATCACTTTGATGTGTATTTGAGCGGTTTACCATGGGTATTCATATGTTTTCTCCGAATAGATTTGAAAGGGGATTAGAGTGGTTCGCCACATTTGGGATTTCTTCGATGAGATTATTATTTTGTTAAGACTAGTATTTTGAAAATAAAACCTCGAGGCAAGACGGGGCCAGAGCTTTGTAGTGTGAGCCCCTGAGCCAAAGGGATCAGTACTATGGTTTGATTTGCATCGGTTCGAGTTTTGAAAACTAAAGGCACCACTAGGCTTAGGTCACCTTGTCGGGCTGATCACCCGGCTTGGGATCTTTAATCTGTCCGCCAGCTGCAGCTTGAATTCTGTCTGTACCGACCATGGCAACGGTTTTATCTGCCGGTCCCATTTGTATGGCTACGGTTCTGATTTTTGATCTGCCGGTCCCATTTGTATGGCTACGGTTCTGATCCTATTTCTAGTACCACGTTCAGTGGCTACGTTTCTGTCTGCTCTTGTTACTTCGGTAATAGGAGAATTTAGCTATGTGTGGTTGCCAGTGTTTTATCTGCATATTACTTTATTTTATGATTCTTGTTGTTATACTTTTTATGCTTTGATTTGTTTAATGTTTACGATATCGATCTTTATTGTATTGTCTCTACTATTCAGTTTTAAATGTATTTCCAATTATTAAATGTTTTGCTTAGGCGGTTATCTTTTCGAGATATTTATAGTTAGAGACTGTTCGCTTATTTGTCCTGATATTTCTGTTCGGACTTTCGATTGTTTTAGCATGTTTTATTGTCATTATTGTTTAGACTATTTATTCGGTTTTACGATGATTTCATCAGGTTTTATATATGTTCTTTTGTTTCATATTACTTGATTATTTGCTTGCCAGACCGTCGTGTCTGACCTTGTTTGTTTGGTGCCAGTTTTCTCTCTTTCTGTTTTTAGGTGTTTGATCAGAGGAGGCGGTGGGACCGCCGGTCTGACGTGAGAGGCTGCGCATTGATTATCATCTAGATGTCAAGTTTGGCACCGGAGTTCGTATCTAATATTGAGGGTAGTATTCTGTCTAGTTGGATATTTTTGTATGGCTATGTTAGCCTTTTTCTTTGGGTTGTAATTAAGACACTTGTTAATTGTAATTTGAACATGTGGGAATTAATTAGTCTTGTTACTACCAGCTCAGTGTGTTCTGATATATGATTTATGCCAGTCTGCTTATATGATGGCTTTATGGAATTGGTTGCGTGCGACACGGAACCCGATGGCCACGGATTCCGGGTCGTAACACCATGTTTAGCTTCCGCGAAAAATATACTCTGATTGTGTTGGAATGTGATTATCCTCATTCACGCGGATCTTGGGAACTATAACAAAAAGTTTCAATTTATCCCAAAATTTCGCACCCCGAGGTCGGATCACTGCAGGGCCCGGTTTCGGGGCGTGACAGGTTTGGTATCAGAGCTGGTTAGTTTCTAGGAAATAAAATACTCTAGAGACATTAAGACGTGTGGTGGTGAGGATTCATTAGATTGTGTCTTTGTTTTCTCGTGTCTTTGTTTCTTTGGATTTGAGTCGGCTTTTCTTTCAGTTCGGGAGATTTTTCTTGTCTTGTCTTTTAGTTCTGTTGTTGGGAGATTTGGGTGACCAAATTTCCTCCTTAGTGGTGGAGAATTTAATGTCTCCACACTCTTGTTCGGTGTCTTTTGTCTGTGTTGGTGTCGGAGACTGAGAACCTCGTGGATTTAGTAAGTTGTTTTCGGAGAACATCAGCAGACTTTCAGCCTTCAGCATCTTCATTGTGGTTAATGAGAGAAGACATGTGCATTTGCCAGCCAAAGTAGGACTTGAGCAGTATTTGAAGATCCCCGCACAGCTAATTGGAGATCATCATGCAGCGTACCAAGGTAAGTGAATGTAGATTTTGGGTGAACTCAGACCACCTTTCCAAGATGAAGGACTGCAAAAGACATATCAGCTATTGATTTTATGAAGGGAGAAGTGATTCTTAGTTAGTAAGACTAGAAGCTAGTGCTAGAAACTCAGGGATTTCCCGGATTCGATGAACCTCGTCATAGTTTTGGTTGAGAATTCCCGTGACTTGCAGCTTAGCTAGTGTAGTTGGTTCAGCAGGGATACCAAGTGGATGGTTAGTTGTAGTTAAGAAAATTTTTGGCAGCAAAGGAAACGTTGTGGGCTTTACCGACTTATAGGGTATTGGGTTGGACAACGTGCAGATGCAAGGGAGTACCTCAGTGATTTGGATGTCCATTTCATATTTAAAATGATTTTCGTGATATTTTCATCTTTGTTATGTTTTCCTTAATGTCTATGATTTATTTGTAGTGTTTAAACAATGGATTATTGTTTCTTCTTTAAGGCTTATCTTTGAAATAAACTATGTCATTATGTTCTTTTCGTGAGTCACATGATTTTGTTTTCATAGGGTTTTGTGTTTCAGATTTTTATTTAATTTTCTTAAGATATTACTTTACAATGACCTTAGAATTTTGCTCTTGTTTTAATTCTCTTAAATGTTGACATCTACATTTTAAAACCTTAAAGATTTCAAGATTTTGTATATGTTTGGTTGGAAATGGATTTCAATAAAACTCAAGGTATGGTCATAGTACATGAATTTAATTTATTTTTGAAATCCTAATTTGAAATTGTTGAGTGTTTCAATGAATTGTTGGGTTGTGAAAACATAAATTTCAAAACAAATACCGCTGTTTCATATTCAAATTTTGATGAACCTTATTTATTAAGCTTTATTTGATGATTTGAAGTTCAATTTCTATTATGTTTTAAAAATGGTGAAGTTCAACTAAGTAATTGTTTAGTCATCATGTTTAAGAATTTTAAGGTTTGTTTTGCATCGAATGGAATGAGTTGTAATAGCATTTGGTTGGAGTTAGGACAAAGTTGGATCTGCGAGAGAATCAACATCATTCAAGACTTGAATTGAAAGTTTTAGTTCTTCAGGGATTGACACAGATTGGATTTCCAAGGTCGGCTTACATGTCAAAGGTAGAAGACTCAAAGAGTGAAATCTGAAGAGGCAAGCCCTGCGAAGTTTCGACACAGAACAGCTCAGCAGTTTATGGCAGTTTAACGATTGGTGTATAGCAGTGCGAAGCCTTCAACCGAATCAGGATATATGTTGACCGTGTGGTCTCAATGTCAGGTTTGATCAGAGAGTGTCTTAGTTACCGAGGTTCAGCATAGCGTGTCAGTGTTTCTTTTGTCCTTTGGGTTTTTTATTTTGATTTGGTTTAGGCCATTTGGAGGACCAAATGGGTTCTAAGGGGGGGAGGAATGTAAGACCCCGACCCCCAGTTCTTTGTTTAGTATTGTTTTAATCGTGGTTTAGCTTTTTAAGCGAGATTTGATTAGTTTGACCTTGTTTTTGAGTTTGACTGGATTTTTTTCATAACCTTAGAGATTTTGAAGACCGTGACTTTAGTTTGACCCGGTCCCTATGTTATGTATTTTTATGAGAAATTACTTCTAATTTGTAAGAATTCTGAATTTGGGGTAGTTTTGACTTATTTATGAAGTTTAACAACTTTCATGTTTTGATCATTTTGATTTGATACTCAAAAATCACGTTTTTTCGAGGAAAATGGGCAAAAATGACATTTTCACTAAATCTGTCCATGAATTTCGAAAAATTTCAGAAATTGGGGAAATTATACTTTTTGGAAAGTAGAAATTTCGCTGATCGTTTTTGTCTTCTTCGTCGTCTTCGTTCAGGGCCCGCAAATGTGAGTTTCAGTCTTGTGAAAATCGGGGCCCACAAACCCATCTTATAAGAGGGAGAGCCTTCTTCTCTCCTTCATTCTCTTGTCTTGCACGGTTTGGAGCTTGGCTCTTTCCCTCTCCTCCAGCAACTTTCTCTCTCTTCTGAATCACCCATCTCATGGAGATTTCATGAAGGGATGATCTCCTAGGGCCCTTCTTCTCCATTCAAGCTTTCCAAAGATGTCATTTGCAAGGATTTTGAGCTAGGAGAGAACCTCTCATCCAAGCCCTTCTTCTTCGTTTGGATTTTCAAGGTTTGCAATGGTTTCTTTTCTTGAGATCCTTGTTTTTCAAACCATTTGGAGTATTTTCCTCATTTATGCAATGGGTTTTCATGGAGATTTGAGATTGATTGATTGTTAGGGGTTTCTTTGGTTTGTTTGGGGCTTTGTAGATGGAGGACCTTGGACCTTAGAGAATTGTGTTTGGAGTGATTTTCACTCCATCTTACACAAGGCAAGTGAATACTCATCTAATTTGATGTTTATTATAATGTGAATGACTTTTATGATTTATTTCATTCTACTTCTTGTTCTCCTTTCTATGGATGTTAGTTTTCTAATGATTTGAATAATGTTTATGAATACTTCATATGAGATTTGGATTTTGTTAGAATCTAAGTATTTGCTCTTTCATTGATTTCATTTGGTGCAACTTGTTGTACTTCTAAAAATTTAGTATCTTGTTGAATGAAGAAAACTTTGATTCAAAAGTGTGGTGTTTGGGCCAATTAGAATGATTTATGTATGGTTTTGATGAGTTGAAGAGGTCAAGAAAGGGCCTAACTGATCTTAGAAATTTGCTTGAAAGAAAAGAATGAAAAAGATTCAAGAAAAATGGAAAAAAGGGAAGCAAAGAGTGCATTTCTGCACTCTTCTCGGACCCAGCCAGAACTGGGTCCGCTCGAGCGACCCAGGTTCTGGAAGGGGTCCGCTCGAGCGGACCCGGGGTCGCTCGAGCGGACCCAGCCCAGTTCTGGGCCCTTTTCAGGGGCCTGGTTTGAGGGGTTTTTTTTTTTTTGGATGACTTTTTAAGCCTGATTTAAGTTAGTTTTGGGCTGTTTTTAAAACTTGTTACGTGGGCCATTTAAGTTTAATTTTGGGCTGTTTTTAAGATCTGATTATTGGGTCATCTTAGGGCCTGATATTGGACTGATTAAAACCTGTTTTTTGTGGGCCATTATAGGTTCAGTTTTGGGCTGATTTAAAACCCATTTTTGTGGGCCATTCAAAGTTAGCTTTGAGATGTTTTAAAACCTGACATTGGGCCTGTTCAAGGCCATCTTTTAAACTATTTTAAGACCTGTTCATGGGCCTGTTCAAGGCTAGTTTTGGGCTGTTTTTAAGGACTGTTTGGGCCATGTTTAAAGGACTGTTTTGGACTAAATGAGTAGATTGTTTTGGGCTCGGTTTAAGGCCAGCTATGGGCCTGTTTTAAAGAGTTTTGGGATGACTTGTAATACTTGGAAAAATTGTGAAATGGGAATGATGAGAGAATGAGTATATGTGAAATTACACGGGAACCTTTCAAGTCTCGATACGCACCTTTATCATTTAAATGTTGTGGATTTTCATTGGCATCAAACGTACCTCTTTATTAATCAATGTTTAAAGGTTAAAGGTGTATTGAGATGGTTCCTTGGTAAGTCATTAAGTCATCCTCCACTATCCATTCCATTTCAAGTTAGAGAATGTATCTGTATTTGTATTTGCATCCTTTGGTAAACTAATTGTAAATAGCATCGGTGATTTGTTATAAAATCATGGGGTCTTCCATATTCGAAAGGATTGATCGTATGATTTATACAATCACTTTGATGTGTATTTGAGCGGTTACCATGGGATTCATATGTTTTCTCCGAATAGATTGAAAGGGGATTAGAGTGGTTCGCCACATTTGGGATTTCTTCGATGAGATTATTATTTTGTTAAGACTAGTATTTTGAAAATAAAACCTCGAGGCAAGACGGGGCCAGAGCTTTGTTAGTGTGAGCCCCTGAGCCAAAGGGATCAGTACTATGGTTTGATTTGCATCGGTTCGAGTTTTGAAAACTAAAGGCACCACTAGGCTTAGGTCACCTTGTCGGGCTGATCACCCGGCTTGGGATCTTTAATCTGTCCGCCAGCTGCAGCTTGGATTCTGTCTGTACCGACCATGGCAACGGTTTTATCTGCCGGTCCCATTTGTATGGCTACGGTTCTGATTTTTGATCTGCCGGTCCCATTGTATGGCTACGGTTCTGATCCTATTTCTAGTACCACGTTCAGTGGCTACGTTTCTGTCTGCTCTTGTTACTTCGGTAATAGGAGAATTTAGCTATGTGTGGTTGCCAGTGTTTTATCTGCATATTACTTTATTTTATGATTCTTGTTGTTATACTTTTTATGCTTTGATTTGTTTAATGTTTACGATATCGATCTTTATCGTATTGTCTCTACTGTTCAGTTTTAAATGTATTTCCAATTATTAAATGTTTTGCTTAGGCGGTTATCTTTTCGAGATATTTATATTTTAGAGACTGTTCGCTTATTTGTCTTGATATTTCTGTTCGGACTTTCGATTGTTTTAGCATGTTTATTGTCATTATTGTTTAGACTATTTATTCGGTTTACGATGATTTCATCAGGTCTTATATATGTTCTTTGTTTCATATTACTTGATTATTTGCTTGCCAGACCGTCGTGTCTGACCCTTATTTGTTTGGTGCCAGATTCCGCTCTTTTTGTTTTTAGGTGTTTGATCAGAGGAGGCGGTGGGACCGCCGGTCTGACGTGAGAGGCTGCCCGTTGATATCATTTAGATGTCAAGTAGGGCATCGGAGTTCGTATCTAATATTGAGGGTAGTATTCTGTCTAGTTGGATATTTTTGTATGGCTATGTTAGCCTTTTTCTTTGGGTTGTAATTAAGACACTTGTTAATTGTAATTTGAACATGTGGGAATTAATTAGTCTTGTTACTACCAGCTCAGTGTGTTCTGATATATGATTTATGCCAGTCTGCTTATATGATGGCTTTATGGAATTGGTTGCGTGCGACACGGAACCCGATGGCCACGGATTCCGGGTCGTAACACCATGTTTAGCTTCCGCGAAAAATATACTCTGATTGTGTTGGAATGTGATTATCCTCATTCACGCGGATCTTGGGAACTATAGCAAAAAGTTTCAATTTATTCCAAAATTTCGCACCCTGAGGTCGGATCACTGCAGGGCCCGGTTTCGGGGCTTGACAGTAAAACTCCAAGAAGATGTCTAGAATTAGATATTTCTAGAATTTGATGATTTTGTCAAAGAATTATTCAGGAATTTCCATGTGGTGGAGTAGACGCAGCAGGATGTTAGAAGCATTTGAAGTCGAATTCCTATAACTAATGAAGGAGTTGACTGCAGAAAGGATCTTTACTTGATCGTCTGACAATGAAAATTTTTGCGGATTTTATCGACATAAGGAACTTCGGATTACAATGTATAGATACACGGAGCAGGAAGTCATTTATTTTGGATTTTGTTGGGAAGAGTAGACTTGGCAGAACAGTCGTGAGAGTGAGTACATAGCTTCAAATGTCAAAGAATGATGAAAGGATAAGCACGCTAGCATCAGAGACTGACTGTTGTGCAGAGGATCAAGAGAAACGAGCAAAAAGAGTTAGAGCTAGCAATAGTTCACCTTGAAGATTGTTGCAGTGGATATGAGACCCTAGCTTTGACGATTGTGATGAAGTCGACGGAATTGTTCCAAGAATTTTATGTATCAAGGTGGCTGGAAGCGAGGAGACTTAGTGGAACTTAGAAGGAGTCAGAGTTGGCAAATTTCTTGAGCGTCAGATTGGCAAGGCAGTGACAGATTCGAGCCAGTGGAAGAATGTTTGACGACTGTTGATGGTTGACCAAGGAGTTCTGCAACGAGGATGACCCAGTGAGTTTAGGCGCTTACGAGAGAACCGCTTTGGAGCATCCGTTTGAGGCTTTGTGTTTGAGGTTTGGAATCAATATCTCCACTGGTTTTTTGGATTTGTTTAGTTCATTTGGAGGACCAAATGTTCTAAGGGGGGGAGAATGTGAGACCCCGACCCCTAATTTCCGGGATTTGTGTTGATTAAGTTATGGATTAGTTTACTAAATGGGATTAGTGGTTGTTTGGTTGAGTTTGTGAGTTAGAATGCCTTCTCATTAGTTTTGGGGAATTTTGAGAATCAGTGAGCGTAGACAGTGACCGTAGGGTTCCATTTGTTTTGCGTGGTCAGCATGGGGAGGTTCTTGGTGATTCCTAAAAATTCCCATTTTGGCTGAATTTGACTAATCTCATTATCCTCTACAACTTTCATGTTGACTATGTTCCCGTTCGAGACCCCGAAACCCGACTTTTCCAAATTCGAAGGCAAAACCGTCTTTTTACATAAAATCCGGACCCAAATTTCGAGATCTCAGAACCATGCCAAGATTTTACTTTTTAAAAAATATATTTTATGAGAAATATTTTCTCTTCTTCGTCGATCGCATACGGGGCCCAGAAATTGTTGTTTTGCCTTGACAAATTTAAGTGTGGTGGGGCCCACACCCACCCTTTATAAAAGGGGGCAACCCTTCTCTCTTCTCCCTCATTCGTTGCATCCCAAGGGGGGAACTCTGAAACTGAGCTTCCCCTCCCTTTTCTCCTTGTTTTCTTCTCCCGTTCATGGAGAAACTCTTGCCAAATAGAGATTGGAGCTCACCAACTTCTTCCCTCATCTAAGCTCTCTTTGGATACCATTCTTGTGCTAATCTCAGCTGGGCAGCCCCTATTTCAAGCTTTTTCTTGTTGATTCATGGACCTAGAGGTAAGGACTCCTTTCCATCTTGTATTGTTGGGCAGTGGCATCCCCTTAGGGTCTATTTCCTAGCTTGTGTGAGCCCATTCCTGGTCTTTGGTGATTTGCCATTTGTAGGGTTCTAATGGGTTGTATTTTGGGGGTTTTGTATAGCTTGGAGATTGGTGGCTTGGGAGTGAGATAAGAGCTTGTTTTGCTATTTTGGAACACAAGGCAAATGGATGATGGATTATTTTGGTTATTGGCATGTTTTGTGAGAAAGCTTGATTTTCATTAATGGTTTTGGTGATTTTAATACTTGCATTTGCTATGATTTCTATGGATTTTGAAATATGCATATTGAGGGGACTATCTCTCTTGTTTAATCCCTTTGGAAATGGTTGCATTATATTTTGGTTAAATCTTTATTTATGTTACTTATGGATCTTCATATATGACGGGCCTTCCCTTGATGAAATGGGGATGAATGTGATGGATTCGTTCGTATTTTGTGGGATGTTTTAATGGAGGAATAAGTGGGGTTTTGAGGGAGGTTATAAACCCCTAATTTAATGTGTAGAGATGGTGGCTCAAAGGGGTGACAAGTGGAGGAAGGGAAGCAGCTCGAAAATGCATCAGAGTGTGTTTCTGACACAGTTCGCTTGAGCAAACCTGAGTTCGCTCGAGCGAACCCCAGACAGGGATCAGTTGGCTCGAGCCAACCTGTCCAGAGCCCAGGTTCGCTCGAGCCAACCCCTCCCAGAGGACACTTGGCTCGAGCGAAACCTATGGTCCGTTCAAGCCATCCGTGCTGAAGGTCAAGGTTGATGTTGGGAGGTCTGGAAACGATGTTTTAATGCTTTTTGTGAGACCTGGGAAATGATGTATGGAGCTTAGTTGAGAAAGAAACCACATCACGGAAATGTAATTGAGGATGCCTTGACTTGCTAATGTGTATAGGGTGCTCGGAATGTCCATGATCTTCTGAAGTACTAATCCAATAACAAAACTGACATACGGGACCCCTATACACGTTGATTTGAATCTTGAAGCATCAATATATGGTCCGGACTGTTATGGAAATCCATTATGTTTTATCTTACCGCATTACATATGTTCTCGCCTATTTTCATGTGTCACTTTTAGTTATGCCTTAAAAACTATTGATACAAGCACTTGATGTGTTTTGCCCGCCCGCACAATGCAAGACCGGATATTAATGTGATATATGTGCCTATGAGTACCCCGTTTAGCCTGTTTGGGTGTTATTCCCCTATATGTGCTCTGATTTCTTTCATATGACCTATATATCGGCACCACTAAGCCTGGGCAACCTTGTCGGCTTGAATCCACCGACTTGGATGTCTCCCTCCCATTCCCGCCAGCTGCAGTCTGGAACCCATCTAGTCCCTTTACTCGGTCCGCGACCGTGGTCCCGTATAGCTATGTGTGCATATATATTTCGTTGGCTCTCGTCACTTCGTGTGTCCAAGACCCCACGCCCCGATGTGCTCTCATCACATTAGTGATGAAGTATTTAGCTTTATGTGGTTGCCATTTGTCCTCACGATTGTGGCTCCCCTAAAGAAGGGGGATTTGTAGGGTCCGCATATGGACTAGGTTTTGCAATGCGAGGAATGTCCCATTTGTAAAATATCCATGATTTATACATGCTTTAAATGAATGCTCGATTTGTCAAATATCCATGTTTTATACATGCTTTAATGAATACATGTTTTGTCAAATATCCATGTTTTACAACCCATTTTACATGAATACAGGACTTGTTAGATATCCATGACTTTCCACACGTTTTAATTATATGCAGCTTTTGATCAAATAACATGATTTATCACATGTTTATTCTTTATTACATTTTTTTATCTTTTCACCCACCTGCCTGACCGTCGTGTCTGACCCTTTATTTTGGTACTCAGGTCCAGACTTCTTTGCCGAGCTGAGTGCTTTGTTAACTGTGGAGCCATGAGTTTGCAGGTTGTATTGTCGGATATGTCATGTAGACATTGAGCTTGACATCAAAGCTACGCCACATGTGGGGTAGTGGTTATTAGCTTGTTATTGTATGGTTTCTATTAGCCTTTTCTTGGGACTTTAATTAATACATATTGATATTTATAACTTGAAATTATATGGGAATGTAATATCTGGTTACTGCCAATTCTGTACTTTGTTATGGTGTTTATTCCAGTCTAATATGGTTCTTTATATGATAGCTTTATGCTAGTAGTTGAGTGAGGCACGGAATCCGATGGCCACGGACTCCGGGTTGCAACCCCACGAAAGCTTCCGCGAAATATTCAGAGTGTGTTTGAAATTTGTCAATCCTCACATACCCGGATCTTGGGAGAAATATAATTGTTACTTAATTCCCATTCACGCACCCCCCACCTGAGGTCGGGCAGCTGCAAGGCCTGGGTTTGGGGACGTGACAAACTGGTATCAGAGCGGGCAAGTTTCTAGGAAGTCAAACACTCTAGGAATCTTAAGACGTGTGGTGATGAATCGTTAGATTTGTGTTTGTTTTGGCTAGATGTTGTTCTGTCTGGTTCGAGTTTGCTTTCCTTCTAGTGTGGGAGACTCTCCTTGTCTCTTCCCTTTTTGTTCTTGTTAGGGAATTTGGGGGACCAAATTCTTTTTATAGTTGGGGAGAATTTAATGTCTCCGTGCCCACATTTAGTACCTTTTCTTGTTTTCATGCCAGAGAGTCAAAGTTTTGTGGATTTAGTATCTGGATCTCGAAGGACTCTGGTAAGAATTTTCAGTTTTTCGATGCCACAGATGGAGCTAGCGAAGGAATTTGTAAGCAGTCGTTAGTCAGCAAGGAATGTGAACAGCATACGAGACCGAATTATAGTTGATCATGTACCATCAGATGCTGCGTCAGGCAAGTAAGTGTGGATTTTCGGATAAATTTGGAATATTTTCCAAAGTCAAAAGACTCCAAAAACCAGACAAATAGTGGATTTCAGGAAGTTTAAGGTGATTTTCAGTTAATAGAGCTTCAAGTGGATGCCAAAAGCTAGAAATTTTCTCAAAATTGATGAACTTTTGTCAGCGAAGTGTTTGAGGATTTTCAATGATTCCAGAATAATGGTGAAGTCGACTCAGCGGGATGCATCATTGCATGGTTAAAATCATAGGAATTTGGACTCGTGCAGACGCAAACTGGAGAATCATAACGTATGGACAAGACCAGTTGAAAGATTCAGAGAAGAATGACGCATGTGCATGACTTGAGGATGATGAACCTGAGATAGAGGCAGAAGATTGAACCAGCAGAAAGGATCTTTACTTGATCGCCTGACAACGAAGATTTTTGCGCATTTATTGACATAAGGAACTTCGGATTACAACATATAGATACACAGAGCAGGAAGTCAGTTATTTTGGATTTTATTGGGAAAAGTAGACTTGGCAGAACAGTTGTGAGAGTAAGTGCAGAGCTTGAAATGTTGAAGAATGATGAAGGGACAAGCATGCTAGCATCAGAGACTGACTGTTTTGCAGAGGATCAAGGAGCAACGAGCATAAAGAGTTAGAGCTAGCAATAGTTCACCTTGAAGATTGTGCAGTGGATATGAGACCCTAGCTTTGATGGTTGTGATGAAGTCGACAGAATTGTTCCAAGGATTTTATGTATCAAGGTGGCTGGAAGCGAGAGACTTAGTGGAACTTAGAAGGAGTTAGAGTTGACAAATTTCTTGAGCGGTCAGATTGGTAAGGCAGTGACAGATTCGAGCCAATGGAAGAATGTTTAACAACTGTTGATGGTTGACCAAGGAGTTCTGCAACGAGGATGACCCAATGAGTTCAGGCGCTTCCGAGAGAACCGCTTTAGAGCATCCATTTGAGGCTTTGTGTTTGAGGTGTGGAATCAATATCTCCATTGGTTTTTGGATTTGTTTAGTTCATTTAGAGGACCAAATGTTCTAGGGGGGAGGATGGGAGACCCCGGCCCCTAATTTTGGGATTTGTGTTGATTAAGTTATGGATTAGTTTACTAAATGGATTAATGGTTGTTTGGTTGAGTTTGTGAGTTAGAATGCCTTTTCATTAGTTTTGGGGAGTTTTGAGAACCAGTGAGCCTAGACAGTGATCGTAGGGTCCCATATGTTTTGCCGTGGTCAGCAAGGGGAGGTTCTTGGTTATTCCTAAAAATTCCCATTTTGGCTGAATTTGACTAATCTCATTATCCTCTACAACTTTCATGCCGACTCCGTTCCCGTTCGAGACCCCAAAACCGGACTTTTCCAAATTCGAGGGCAAAATCGTCTTTTTACTCAAAATCCAGACACAATTTTGGAGATCTCAGAACCATGCCAAAATTATAGTTTTTGAAAAATAGATTTTATGAGAAGCATTTTTCTTTTCTTCGTCGATCACATCAGGGGCCCAGAAATTGATGTTTTGCCAATGATAAGTTTTAAGCGTGGTGGGGCCCACACCCACCCACTGTAAAAAGGGGTAACCCTCCTCTCTTCTCCCACATTCATGGGAGCCCAAGTGGGGAGCTCTGCAACTGAGCTTCCCCTCCCTTTTCTCCTTGTTTTCTTTTCCCGTTCATGGAGAAACTCTTGCCAAATGGAGATTGGAGCTCATCAACTTCTTCCCCTCATCTCAAGCTCTCTTTGGATATCATTCTTATGCAAATCTCAGCTGGGCAGCCCCTATTTCAAGCTTCTTCTTGTTGATCGATAGCCCAAGAGGTAAGGACTCCTTCCCATCTTGTATTGTTGAGCAGTGGCATCCCCTTAGGTTCTATTTCATTTTCGAGCTTGTGTGAGCCCATTCCTTGTCTTTGGTGATTTTCCATTTGTAGGGTTCTAATGGGTTGTATTTTTGGGATTTCTTGTATAGCTTGGAGATTGGTGGCTTGGGAGAGAGATTAAGAGCTTGTTTTGCTATTTTAGAACCCAAGGCAAGTGCATGAATGGATTGTTTTGATTATTGGCATGTTTTGTGAGAAAGCTTGATTCTCATTAATGGTTTTGCTGATTTTAATACTTGCATTTGCTATGATTTCTATGGATTTTGAAATATGCATATTGATGGGACTATCTCTCTTGTTTAATCCCTTGGAAAATGGTTGCATTATATTTTGGTTAAATCTTGATTTATGTTGCATACGGATCTTCAAATATGACGGGCTTTCCTTTGATGAAATGAGGATGAATGTGATGGATTTGGTGGTATTTTGTGGGATGTTTTAATGGAGGAATAAGTAAGCCCCTCATTTATGTGCATAAATGGTGGCTCAAAGGTGTGACAAGAGGAGGAAGGGAAGCAACTCGAAAATGCATCAGAGTGTGTTTATGACACAGTTTGGGTTCGCTCGAGCGAACCTCCGACAGGGACCAGTTGGCTCAATCCAACTTGTCCAGAGCCCAGGTTCCCTCGAGCGAACCCCTCCTAGAGGACACTTGGCTCGAGCAGACCATAGCGAAAGGTCTAGGTTGATGTTGGGAGGTCTGGAAATGATGTTTAATGCTTGGTGAGGACATTTTGGAGCCCTAATACAATGGTGAGACCTAGGAAATGATGTATGGAGCTCGGTTGAGGAAGAAAACCCCATCACAGAAATGTATTGAGGACGCCTTGACTTGCCAATGTGCATAGGGTGTTCAGAATGTCCACGATCTTCTGGAGTACCAAGCCAATAACAAAACCGACATACGGGACCCCTATACAAGTTTTAAACTTAAAGCATCAATATATGGCCCGGACTGTTATGGAAATCCATTTAGTTTTATCTTACCGCATTACATATGTTCTCGCCTTTTTTCATGTGTCACTTTTAGTTTTGCCTTAAAATCTATTGATACAATCACTTGATGTGTTTTGCTCGCCTGTACATGTATGACTAGATATTAATGTGATATATGTGCCTATGAGCACCCCGTTTATCCTGTTTGGGTGTTATACCGCTATATGTGCCCTGATATCTTTCATATGATCTATGTATCGGCGCTACTAAGCCTGGACAACCTTGTCGGCTTGATGCACCGACTTGGAGGTCCCCCTCCCGTTCCCGCCAGCTGCAGTTTGGATCCCGTCCCGTAACGTTACCCTATCCATGGACGTGGTCCCGTATAGCTATGTGTATATATATTTCGTTGGCTCTCGTCACTTCGTGTGTCCGAGAGACCAACGCTCCGATGTACTCTCATCACATTAGTGATGGGAGATTTAGCTTTATGTGGTTAGCATCTATCCTCATGATTGTGGCTCCCCTGAAGAAAGGGGATTTGCAGGGTCTGCATATGGATTGGGTTTGCAATGTGAGGAATGCCCGATTTGTCAAATATCCATGTTTTTTTACATGCTTTAAATGAATACCGATTTGTCAAATATCCATGTTTTTTACATGCTTTAAATGAATGCCCGATTTGTCAAATATCCATGTTTGATACATGCTTTAAATGAATACATGTTTTGTCAAATATCCATGTTTTACACCCGTCGTACATGAATACAAGATTTGTCAGATATCCATGAGTTTCCACACATTTTAATTATATGCAGCTTTTGATCAAATAACATGATTTATCACATGTTTCATTCTTTTGTACATTGTTTTATCTTTTCACCTACCTGCCAGACCGTCGTGTCTGACCCACTATTTTGGTACTCAGGTCTAGACTTCTATGCCGAGCTGAGTGATTTTTGTTGATTGTGGACCCATGAGTTTACAGCTTGTATTGTCGGCTGTGTCATGTAGACATTGAGCTTGACATCGGAGCTACGTCACATGTCGGGTAGTAGTTATTAGCTTGTTATTGTATGGCTTCTATTAGCCTTTTCTTGGGGTTTTAATTAATACATATTGATATTTGTAACATAAAAATATATGGGAATGTAATACCCTGTTACTGTCAGATCTGTACTTTGTTATAGTGGTTTATTCCAGTCTAATATGGTTCTTAATATGATAGCTTTATGCTAGCAGTTGAGTGCGGCACGGAATCCGATGGCCACGGACTCTAGGTCGCTACGCCACGAAAGCTTCCGTGAAATATTTAGAGTATGTTGGAATTTGTCATCCTCACACATGCAGATCTTGGGAGAAATATAATTATTACTTAAATCCCATTCACGGCCCCCCCAAACCCCGAGGTCGGGCCGCTGCAGGGCCCGGGTTTGGGGACGTGACATCTCTCCTTTGCATGTCAGACTTCCTTGATCATTGATGGAGATTTGAGTCCACCAAACTCTTTCTCATGTCTCAAGCTTTCTCTTGATACCATTTTCAAAGGTTTTCAGCTAGGATCACCTTCCTCTTGAGACCTATCTCCATTGTTAGAGCTTCTTGAGGTAAGCAATGTCTTCCATCTTCCAACAATGTTGGGAATGGTTGAATGTTGAAAGGAGGAGCTTGTAGGATCAGTTACTGCAGGGAAGTGTGTTGGGTTGGAAGGAGAAATGTTGGAGAAGAGAAGGGGGTGAAACAGCTTCAGAAATGCAATTTCTGTAGAAGGTCGGTCAACTGGCGGTCAACTGGTAGCCAGCTGACAGGTAACTGACAGGTGACCGAACCAGTTCGGTTCCAATTCTAGAGAGCTACGAATTCACATTTTTGAAGTGTCGGTTAACCGACACTATTTCGGTTCCAATTCCAGTAAGCTGTTTTTTCCCGATTCCTGATAGGTCGGCTGCTGTCGGTCAGCAGTCGGCTAACCAACTTAACCCTGGTCGGCTAACCAAAAGTTTACCGAATTTCGCCCAAATATTTAGAAATGAAGAGTAAGGTGGGGTTTTCTATCCCAACCACTTATAGACCTTACCTAGTCGATGTGTACATCTTGATATCTTAAATGTCGTTGAAAAATGGACACCATCTAAACGAATGATCAACATGGGATCTCAAAGTGTATACCAACTTGACGGTTATGGTCTCAAGGTATCGATGAGGATGCATGACATGGATTTTTATTTTTAAACCAAAATCTCGTTTTGCGATTCGTATCGTCTTGAGAACAATGTTTTCAAGGTTTGATTTAAAACCCCATTTGGGAATCATTGCGTGAATCATGTTTTCATATACATCGTGTCGGGACTACTATTTTGTGAACTTCGTGAACAAGAGTGTGTGTATCCATGATATTGTGCGAGTAGTTCCCGAATTTAAATGTATCAAGTATTTGTTTTAAAAACTCGTGTGTATTTTCGTGTCGGCTCCACTCAGCTTAGACGACCTTGTCGATCTGATTAACCGCCTTGGGTCCTTAAATCTTATGCCAACATTGGTTTGAAAAAACGTAAGTGCTTGCTTGTTTAGCCTGTTTCGCTGCGGAACTCATGTGTGATGCCCAGCTATACTGGGTTACTATAATTATATGATCGTGTCTCCCTTCACCAAGGCCGCATCGCCAGCTCGGGGATTCGGATCTCGGTCCAGGGTCGTGACAACTTCTTAGGGTACTACCGCTTTCCACCCATAGATGAGAGAATATGGAGTTGACTTGGTTAGGCCCCGAATTGTGGTCCGATAAGCCCAAAGTGCTTCAGGGAGTTTTGTTCCCCATCATTTCTTGTTATTTGAGACCATCTTCTTCAGGATTTTGCATATGGTTTTGTTGAATACTTCTGCTAATCCATTCATTGCAGGATTGTATGCAGTGGAAGGGCAACAGTGAATATCGTACTTGTCGCTAAATCTGTAAAATTTGTCATTACTGAATTGTTGCCCGTTATTATGATATAGACGTTTAGGCACACCAAAACAACAAATAATATTGTTTTTGACGAAGTTAATTACTGTATCAGCTTTCACATCTCAATGAAACTACTTCTTACCATTTGGAGAAATAATTTGTAGCTGCTAAAATGAAATGACGACCTCTGTCAAATGGTGGGTGGATCTTACCAATGATGTCCATACCTCAAGCTTCAAAGGGTCAAGACTTAGTTGTAGGGTGCATATATGTTGGTGGCTGATTTATGTAGTCACCATGAATTTGGCATTTTTTTTGCACTTCTTAGCAAACCATAAGGAGTCCGTTACCATTGTCTGCAGTAATACCCTAGCCTACGAATCTAATTGTGTAGCTTGGGTCCAACTTGATGAGCGCCGCATAACCCTGCATGTACTTCTTTTATGGTTTCTTCGGCTTCTTTTTGAGACAGACATCGAAGCAGAACTCCGTCAAATGATCTTCGATAAAGAGTTTTAGATGTAGATCATAGTAATATCTGGGTGCACGCCTTTGGATACTAGATAATTGTTCGTACACTTTTTTGAACAAAATCAACTCGGTTGACAATATCATCAACCCAGTTGATGTCGTCAAATTTCATTGCAACAAGCGATATTCTGCTCTATCTTCTTCTACCTACTGATGGAAAGGTTATCAAAATTATTGCATTTTGTGTCATAGTGGTCTTCCTTAAGTAGTTAAGTAGTCTTGGCAATCTTACTTAAGTGTGTGTGTCACATGCTTAGTTTCTACAAATTTGTCATCCCCTTTGCATGAGTTATGAGAGTTCAAGTTTGGAGTGTAAGGTGTTCGGTGAAATGACTAAATGAGGATTTCCTCTCTATTTGATAGTTACTTTGAGTGACGTTGGAGAGGACAGATTTGAGTATGCTTTTGTGAACATTGTTGACACCAAAAATGTCACTTTGCCTCTTCAACCTCAAGAAAGCTACATGAAGCCGCAGCCTACCACAAACGGGTCATGCTACTTCTCAAAAAAATCAAATCTTGTCAGAATCAAACAAAAATTGTGAGATCCTTTAAGACAGCCAAGAGAGGAGTACACAAGAAGTTTCGGGCCATTTCAAAATCATTTGGCCTAATCTTCGCTCCTCCGGTAGCTAAACGGGAGCTCCCTACAACGACAGCATCGGAGAAATCAAATCTTTGATCAAAGCCTATAGATGGTCTCAAAGTACATCCAAAAGGCTCCACGTCAAGTTCTAAGTCAAACCGACAAGGTTTGACCCTACATCAACCCTCGAATAGCTAAATCAAGCCTCTCAATGGCGATAACCACTGAGGCCATCACTCATCAAATAGAGTACATGGGCGGCCTACAAAGGGCTACACGTCAAGTTTCAGGTCATTTCGACAACATTTGACTAAACTTTGACCCTCGGAAGACAAATCAGGCCTCTCTACGGCGAAGCTCCCTGGGAGCATAGTTTCGAAGACAGGGCCTGTGGATCATCTCAAAATGACTCCAATAGACTCCCTGTCAAGTTTCAGGTCAATCGGACATCGGCTGACCGTACATCAAAGAACAACATTTTCCTCGCGAGAAAAATAAGTCTACTGGCGAAAGGACTGCATATGGCTCCAAAACTCAAAGAAAAGCCTATGGTTGGTCTTATTTATTGCTCAGGAGGCTTCGCCTCAAATTTCAGGTCATTCCGACATCGTTTGACCCAGTTTCGGCTTCTGACTAAAAATCGAAAGCTTTACACGACTAAGTCTTCGGCTTTCCTGGAAAATTGGAAACTTTGCACTCCAAATCGCAAGGATTCTCATCAAGTTCTCTACAGGCGAATCAAGCCAACAAATGTACAAAAGTGTCAAGAAAAATACAGAAGAAAAAAGAAATAGAAAAGACATCAAAACGGCCGCAAAATGGGACCAAAGGGGAAAATTTCCCCCAAGGTCGCAGCCTGCGAACCTGGCCCATGGTCGTCGGCGACCATGGGTGCATGGTCGCCAGCGACCATGGAGCTCCGGATCTTCGGATTCGCCCCGGATGGCCCGTTTTTCGTCCTTTTTCGCGTTTCGAAGTGTCCAACCTCTATGACTTTCCAAAATTTAGACTTTTGAGGTACCAAATCCGTCAACATCAGTCAAAATCACGGGTCCGTCTTCAAGAGTATGAAGATCATCATTGATTGCCAACTGGTCAACCAAAAAAGTGTACTTTCTACCCGATCGATCGAGAAATCAACAGGACAGATGTCACCGGCCCACTGTTAGCAATCAATGTCTGAAATTACATGGTCATCCGATGTCGATCAGCATGAAGATCCATCGATGATCATCGCCAGAAGAATCCCAAAAGATGCGGCATGACCTGTGACTCTTCGACTGCTCGGCGACTACTTAATGCAGTTAATTGACTAGCTTTATTGCAGTCATTAATTCATTACTTTGGATGGCTCATTCAGAAGCAAGCAAATGGGAGTTACAAGTCAATTGATTCATGGCATTTAAACCATGAAACTCCTCCCATCATGGTGCTTAAAGGTGATAAATGCCCTTAATCTCCACAGGCCAATCAGAAGCCTAAAAAAATGAGTTACAAAATAAAGAATTCAATCTTGTAACCTCCCTTTATGTAGCTTTATGACAATTGCTCATAAACTCTCCTAAATGGCTACCAAAAAGCCTATAAATAGGAGAGCACTCCAAGCCAAGCCTAGCAAATCAAGAGCATCATCTGTTCTCATCTGCATGGATGATGGCGAAGTCCACATATGACTTGCGACCGTCAATCTGAACGAGTCTCCCACAATCTCCTGAGAAGTTAGTTCCTCCTTTTTTTTGCTTTTCATTATAGTTTGTATTTTTTTAAAAGAGATAAAAATCACAACTCTTGTCTTTCATTATTGATAAGAATTGTAAATCGGCTATAAACGCCAAAATCGGCTATAAATGCCAAAACATTGCCTTTCACGGCAAATGAAAAAAAATATCTTTTTTCTTAAATATATGTGCGATGAAAACTTGAAAGAAGTTGATTTACTTTTTACTTGCGAAGGTCGATCTCCAGATCACCAATTGCAATTCCAAGTAAAATAGAAAATCTAGCACACCCACACAAAAAAAAATATTGATGCACGCTTTTCGCCCTCCGGGCGCGAAAGGGTTGGATCAAACAGACTCCCACGTCCGCCGACCTCAGTAGCTTCGAGTGAAATGCGCTGTCCATCAAGCTGGCACACCCGGTGGCACTCGTTCATTTGAGAACACGATGCTAGGGAATGAAATATTTGCATACCATATTTTTGCTCTATGCTTATATCTCTTTTCTGGATTCCTTGGCTACTTTTTAGTTGGTAGCCTATGTTGGATTTTGCATCTAAAAAAAATGAGATGGGATTTTTTGGAAATTTCTAATTCTATCTTTGAATTTTTTTCCACTCTTTCTCTTTTAAAAAAAATCAGATTTCTCAGTTTGGATTCAAAATTGAGAAACTTTGATCCTTTCCGTTTTGTCTTTGTGCTCGCAGAAATGTTGAGCCGGATCGAATTGTGGATTGGGCCATCGTTTCTCTTCGATGAGCCTATTAGGGATCTAAAAAAAATCAGATTTCTCAGTTTGGATTCAAAATTGAGAAACTTTGATCCTTTCCGTTTCGTCTTTGTGCTCGCAGAAATTTTGAGCCTGTTCGAATTGTGGATTGGGCTATCGTTTCTCTTCGATGAGTCTGTTAAGGATCTAAAAAAATGAGATTTCTCAGTTTGGATTCAAAATTGAGAAACTTTGATCCATTCCATTTCGTCTCTGTGCTCGCATAAATGTTGAGCCGGTTCGAATTGTGGATTGGGCCATCGTTTCTCTTCGATGATTCTATTGGGGATCTAAAAAAACAGACATAGACCACTAAGGTTAAACCAATTACGTTCTTTGATCACGATTGATTCAAGAAAACCCTTCTCCAGAGTGTGGAGACAGCTTGACTGTTCTAGGCAAGGGTCCTCCAAACGGGTTCATTAAGTAATCCTACCCTTACCTGGGGGCAATTATATCAATTGAGGTTTCATAAGATTAGGTTAGGAGGCCTATGTGTACTCTCTAGTCTTTAAATAAAAAAAATCTTAAAAAAAATTAGAAAAAAAAATCTTTAAAAAAAGTTTTTTTTAAAAAAATAAAAAAAATCTTTTTTAAAAAAACATATTAAAAATATATAAAATTTCAAAAAAGACTTAATTTTTTTAAAAATAAAATAAAATAATTTTTTTTTAATTCTAAAAAAAAAACTCTCTTCACTTTTGGGTTTGGGTCTAAGAAATTTTGGTCTCTTCCCTTCTGGGTACTACCGCTCGCAGAAATTGTTGAGCCTGTATTTGGATCGGAATACCATTTGCTTTCTTTGACAAATCCAATCTTGACATTTAAAAAAAAAACTCGTAATTTTTTAGTTTAGATCTGAGAAATTGCGGTTCCTTCCCTTCTAGGTATTGGCACTCGCAGAAATTGTTGAGCTCGTATTTGGATCTGAATACCATCTGCTCTTTTTTATGAATCCAATCTTGACCTTTCAAAACAGAGAATCCCATCTCATAGATGCCATCTCCAACATTTGTGCCTAGCGATATTGGTATGCCCTTTCAGGGTCTACTGTATTTGCGACCGGCACATTTGTAACTTCAACTTATATTCTTCTTGCCTCGAGCAAGCCATGCTTCTCGATAAATCGAATTTAGGTTCACAATTGCTTCTAGCAGTCACTAGGACGCTCATTCTAGGCTCACCATACTTGCAATCAGAATAATTGTACCCTATATGGCCTTTTGCCTTCTTCATATTGCTTGGGTAATATCCCTCGAGTAATTTGAAAAGACAAAACCATAGAATTTCCCATTTATGATCATTATATTCTTATGATTACTAATGGATGTGGTCTTGTTTCAGAAATTTTCAAAACTAACAATGGCAGCTTCCTTGACCATTACTTTTGATGAGAACAAGCACCAACTCATGCTTCAACAGAAGCAAACCATGTGTACTTACAAGCGCCTTGTCAGCTGCCGAAGCGTCAACTCCCTCGACAACTCTCTGAACTCCAAGTCGACCTCGACTCCCCGGACTATCATCTTTGGGATGCTGGGACCATTCCCACTTCCCGAAGAAGAAACTGCTCCTTCCAAGAAGCAGAAGGTCGCCTCTCAACGTGTCACTACCGTGACACCAAAGGCGAACACCAAGAAGCCAGAAGCCCGCGGCACCCCCGCGAAGCCTCGACCCGCAAACAACCAGGTCTATCCCAAGACTTGGTCCCCAAGACCTTCACCAAAACAAAGAAGGTCCCAAACATCCACCAACCCAGCATACCTGGCCCCACTCAAGGAGAACCAGTTCTACCCTCTTGCTTATAAGAAAGAGGATTGACCCATCCCCAACCTGACTCCCAAGTCAACCCAGCATGAGCCGGCTTGCTCCTACAAGCCCAAAATCAAATTATGCATCACCAAACCTCTGCAAGCACACGCTAAGGCCTACAATCCTTCAGTTCGACCCTTCATCTCTACAGGGGCCTAACTCGAACAATTCAAAGCTTCACTGCAACAGGCAAAGGACCGGGTCCGGATCCTATCCATGCCTAGCTCCAAAGAAGATAGGCTCGGCTGTTGCGCCCGAGGGACTACATCCTTCATTGTCAAAGCCCAGCCAGAGCTGACCGAAGCTCAAATTGCTCGTTGTGTACGCCGCCGCTCGTCGTATAGACAAAAGAGACTAGAGAATAAAAGGACCCAGCCTCCTACACTTCAAGTCTCCCATAAATGGGTCAAAAAAGAAGACCCGACCAAGTTGATACTGTCCATATGGTTGGAAAAACCAGAAGACGCCAAAAGTCAGCAACAAAAATCCATGTCCGACGTCCAGTGACCCGCGGCATTTCCAGGACAAGAAGACATTCAGAAGAATCCCCTGCTCCTTCAAGCCAAGGATGGCAGAGTGATCCTTCCTGAAGCTCTTCATCAAAAAGAATGAGCCCCAGCTTAGTCACCAAGACAATTTCTTCATTCAGATCCCGAGGGATGAACGTCCTGGCCACAAATTCTGAGCCACCACCTCGCAATCCACCTCAAGATGATGTGATCACATGCATCCAGCAGTTGGAACAAGACCAGCAGAGGATTGAAACTCTAATGGAAAACATTCTCCTCGCCTTTCAAAATCAGGCAAATAATAAACCTCCTCTGAATCTTCAAGATGATGAGGTAAATGGAGAAGAAAATAAGTCACACGCCCTCACCAAAAAGGACGTAGACATTATCCTCGCAAAAGCTAAAGAAGAGGATATACTCAAGGAGCATGGGATCAAGCCACCATATCCCTTATGGATGGACTCGGTCCCGTTCCCTACAAAATTCAAACATCCTACCCTCCAAACATTTACGGGGAAAGGATGAGCCAGACAGCACGTCATCCACTTCAAAATCTTGACGGGATCTATTACGGATCAAGATGCACTCAAGATTCGCCTTTTTGCAAGTACCCTAAAAGGTACGGCCTTTGATTGGTACTCCACTTTGCCGGAGGACTCCATCCAAAACTGGGCCATGCTAGAGACGCGCTTCCTGACTCACTTCAAAGGTGAGGATCATCCTGCTATTATGGCTCAGCTTTGTAGCCTAAAACAAGGGGAGAATGAGTCAACATATGACTTCATTCACAAGTGGAAAGCAATGGCGTACAAATGCTCTGATGTACTGCCATAAGCGTCGCTAGTCGACATCTGCCGAAACAACATGAGAGCTAGAATCCGCTCCATGATCATCGGCAATAAATCAAAGAACCAGGGAGAATTCCTAGAAGCTTCCATGGAGGCTGAAATGGTGATCAAAGACCTCAACGGTCAGAAATCATCAAGGAAGGAACCAATTGCTATTGCAACCTCTAAACCAAAGAAAAAAGAGGTCCTCAATGTGCAAACAAAGTCGGCTCCTCAGCCACCAAAGAAAGCTAAAAACAAAGCTGTAGGTAAAAGACCTGAACTCTCAGATGCCTTCAAAGAGCAAGTAGAAAAGAAATACTCGTTCGATGAAGATGTTGATGAAATCTTCGGGGCCCTCATGGCAAACGGCAAGCTCACCTTGCCTGAACCGAAAAGACCGGGGGATGCTGGCAAACCAATGATCCTCGGTACTGTCCATACCACCAGATGATCTCGCATCCTCTCAATCAATGCTTCGTTGTGAGAGAGAAAATAAACGAGATGTGGAAAAACGGAGTCATCACCTCTGACAAAAATTATCTGTCTGCCTTTGTCAACATGGTGTCATGTGGACAAACACGAAAATCACCAAAGAAAAAGATCACTACTTCCTTCAAGATGAGAAAAAGAATTTAAGCGTCCGAAGTGCTGGTTCCTTACTCGACACCAAACAGACAACCCATATGGGTACATCTCGATCTCGTAGAAGATGAAAACTGGGAGATCGTGAAAACAAAGCCAATAGCTCAACAGCGAAGGTAGGCTAGGAAACATCTCCTCGAGCTAAAACGGCAAGAGAAGACCCAGCCAAAACAAGAAGTCCATGAGAAGGCAGAGTCCTCTACCGCTTCAATGGGGGCAACAGAAACGTCTCTTCCATAGACTTTAAACGGGGTAAGAAAATTCAATCTCAGTGATTTCATGCCACCTTAATTCAGTAGGAGCCACGCAGGAGCATCATACTCTTGCAATTCAGTAGTTGGATTCTCCATTGATGGATATGAGTCCAGCGATATCGACGATGAATATGAGTCCAACAACACCGATGAGTGGGAGGAATCCCTTGAAACAGGAGAATATTTCTCCGATGAAGAATGGGTTCTTGAAACTCGCCTTATGCCAGTAATCTGGTATAACCCCTTACAGCCACAAGGATCATGGTCTGATGACGAAAAAGACTAAGAGGTTGTACAAGAAAATGTTGTTGACCCAACACCAGTCATTGCTCCAGTGGAAATCAACCATGTTGAACCACGAACAGCAGACAAAGAAGAAGATTTGGCTCCCATGCCTGATCTTGAAGAATATGCAAGGATCTTACCGCTTCTCGCTTTATAACAAGAGCAAGACCCCCGTCAAGAGCTTCCTCACAATCCAGAACCGGAAGTCCTTGAAGACCATCAGGTACCTCCTCCCATAACTCCTGAAAATGGAGAAAATTGTTGGATAGACGATCCTCTTACATTCGAGGATGAGTCTGACTCCGAGTAGGCAACATCTCCCGTCAGAGCTGCCTGTAATGTAATAATTCAAGATTATAACTCTTCTGAAGCCTCATCTGATGATATCACTTACACTCCGACAGCGGCTAGCACCATATCTCCTGGAGCTACCTCGTCTCACGTGACTTTCACTGAGACAACACCTTCTCAAGTTTCTTTTCCTGAGACTGTGACTTCAGAACTCACACTCTTCCTTACCGATCATCATGAAGAAGCCCCGACTATTGATGCTTGGGACGATGAATTGGTTAACGGAGAATAAAAGTTACTGGGTGCTGTTCAGGACTTGATCCCGGGAATGCTCCATGTGACACAATCACTGAGGATGGCAACTCTGTTGAAGATGCATCCCCATTAAATGAAAAACGATAGCCTTTTGATCCTTAAGACAATCTTCCAAACGAAGACCCTTCTCAAGAAGCTCTCGAGGTTGGTAGAGGCACCCGTTCTGGCTGGGACTACCACAAAAATTATAACCAATCTTCCTTTACTTATGTAAATCCTTCGGGAAAAGTTGTTGTAAGCGCCCCCAGTGGCAACAAGAGTTGTGATTTTTGTCTCTTTTAAAAAAATACAAACTACAATGAAAAGCAAGAAAAGGAGGATCTAACTTCTCAGGAGATTGTGGGGGACCCGTTCAGATTGACGGTCGCAAGCCATGTATGGACTTTGCCATCATCCATGCAGATGAGAACAGATGATGCTCTTGATTTGCTTGGCTTGGCTATAACCTCAGGTTTTTAGAGGACAAAGACCAAGAGGATGTTCTATGTCCAATAAAAAGCTAAGTAGACGGGCTAAAAAGCCACGTCTAAGCCATTGGAAGCAGAAAGAGAAGGTAAGGACCTTGGGGGGGGGGTACCCCCCAAGGGACTTTTGTCACCTTGTAGTGGTAGCCGGTGTAGGACTTCAGCAGAGTTTTCTTTCTTCTTTCTCTCAGATTTTCTGTGCTTTTTTCTTATCTGGGATGTGATGTCTGTGTCTGATCTCTGTGATTTTTCCGATCAGGAATTCTTTGGAATGCTCTCCTATTTATAGGCTCTTGGTAGCCATTTAGGAGGGTTTATGATATTTTATTGTCATTAAGCCACATAATGAGAGGAGTTACAAGATTGAATTCTTTATTTTGTAACTCCTTTTTCTTGGCTTTTGATTGGCCGGTGGAGATTGAGGGCATTTAATCGCCTTTAATCGCCATGATGGGAGGAGTTTCATGGGTTAAATGTCATGAATCAATTGACTTGTACCTCCCATTTGCTTGCTTCTGATTAGGCTGTCCAAAGAAATGAATTAATGACTGCAATAAAGCTAGTCAATTAATAGCATTAAGCGATCGCCGAGCAGTTGAAGAGTCGCGGGCCGGCCACGTCTTTTGGGATTCTTCTGGCGATGATCATCGTTGGATATTTATGTAGATCGACATTGGATGACCATGTAACTTCAGGTATTGGTTGCCAACAGCGGGTCGGTGTCATCTGTCCTGTTGATTTCTCGATCGGTCGGGTAGAAAGCTCACTTTTTTTGTTGACTGATTGGCGATCAATGTTGATTTTGATACTCTTGATGATACCCATGATTTTGACAGATGTCAAAGGATTTGGTGCCTCAAAAGTATGAATTTTGGAAAATCCCAGGAGTTGGACGCTTCGAATCGCGAGAACTTATGAAAAACGGGCTTTCCGGGGCGAACCCGGCAATTCCGGGCTCCATGGTTGCCGGCGACCATGGGCCAAGGTCGGAGGAGCTGGCGACCCTGGGCCTCCCCGTTTTGCGGTCGTTTTTGACTTTTTTTATTCTTTTTTCTTGACATTTTTTATCATTTATTGGCCTGATTTCCCTGTAGAAAACTTGACGAGAATCCTTGCATTTTGGGGTGTAAAGTTTCCAATTTTCCAGGAAAGTCGAAGACTTTGTCGCGCAGAGCTGCCGATTTTCCGTCAGAAGCTGAAACTGGGTCAAACCATGTCAGAATGACCTGAGATTTGGGGTGAAGCATCTTGAGCAATAAATAAGACCAGCCATAGGCTTTTGTTGGAATTTTGAAGCCGTTTGGTGTCCTATCACCAGTAGACTTGTTTTTATCTCGAGGGGGATGTCGCGCTTTGATGTGTGGTCAACCGATGTCCGATTGATTTGAAATTTGACAGGGAACCTATTGGAGTCATATTAAGATGATCCATAGGCTCTATCTTGGAAACCAGGCTCTGTCTTGGAAACCATGGTCCCGGGGAGCTTCGCCGCCGAGAGGCCTGATTTGGCTTCCAAGCGTCAAAGTCTGGTCAAATGTTGTCGAAATGACCTGAAACTTGACGTGTAGCCCTTTGTAAGCATTTTGAAGCCGTCCATATGCTCTTTTTGATGAGTGATGGCCTCGGTGGTTCTCGCCACCGAATGGCTTGATTTAGTTGTTCGAGGGTTGATGTAGGGTCAAACGTTGTCGGTTTGACTTAGAACTTGACGTGAAGCCTTTTGGATGTATTTTGAGACCATCCACAGGCTCTGATCAAAGATTTGGTGTCTCCAATGCTTTTGTCGCCGGGAGCTCCTTTTTAGCTGCTGGAGAAGCGAAGTTATGCCAAATGATTTTGAAATGGCCCGAAGCTTCTTATGTACTCCTCTTTTGGCTGTCTTGAAGGATCTTGCAGTTTTTGTTTGATTCTGACAAGATTTAATTTTTTGGAAGTAACATTGCCTATTTATGGCAGGCTGCGACTTCATGTAGCTTTCTTGAGTTCGGAGAGGCAAAGTGACACATTTTTTTGTGTTAAGAAATGCCCCCTCGAGGTACAGCGACGAGTTGCTTAACTTTTGTAGTCGATGTGCCTCGAAGAGATTTTCAAAGGAGAGCTTGTGACTTAACCAAGAGTCTTTGAGCAGTCTTTCTTTTGGTATTATAGCCTTTTTGAATTTCCAGGGGAATTTTATGGTAGTGAAAGAAATCACGTACCATCTCGAGGCAAAATTTTGAAGATGACATCAGGGATGTGGATTTGGGTTTTTGTTTTTGACCTTGTGACCTAACAAGCAATATGTGGCAGTTTAGGGGGTCGAGTTTGGTTTTGACCGTGTGACCCAATAAGCTGTATGTGGAATGTTGGGGGGTCGATTTTGGTTTTGATCTTGTGACCTAACAAGCAGTATGTGGCAAGTTAGGGGACCAGGTTTTGTTTTTTGGTTTTGGTCTTGTGACCTAACAAGCTGTATGTGGCAAGTTAGGGGACCAGGATTTGGTTTGGATTTTTGTGGAATGTCAATTTCAAGATTTTGGCTCAATTTTGTATATAAGGCTGGATGGTTTGATTTTTGGAAGCTCATGGGGCTTGGAATTCTTTTTGCATGGTCCAATCAACTCAAAAGTGGAATGGAACCATTTTTGTATGCTCTTGGTAAGAGGGATTCTTCTTTGACTAAAAGCCCAAATTTTTTTTTAAGTGCCTAGGTGGTCAAACCTGGCTCATATGGGCTAACCCATGGGACCTTAAGCTTTTGAAATGACTTAGATCTCATATGGTGTCATTTTTATAAAGAATATCTAAAAATATCTCCTTTGGATAGAGAATATCTAAGAATATTTTTATTTGGAGAGAATCTCACATGTTCCCTTTATTTTGGGAGAGAATATCTCAAGATATCTTTCTTTGGGAGAGAATATCTCAAATCTCCTATCTTTTGGGAGAAAATCTCTTATTGATTTCTTTTTGGAAGAGAATCCCTCAAGATATCTTTTTTTTCGAAAGAATCTTTCTAATTTCTTTCTTTTGGTAAGGTTACTAATTAGTAACACTTACCTCTTTCTTCTTTCCTTCTTTGTTTGCTCTCTTCTATTAAAGCAAGGAGGAGGTTAGATCTCTTGCTCTTATTGCTTTCTTTTGCAACAATCCCAAGAGGGCTTCAAGACCAAGAGTTCTTCTTCTTCATGATCTTCAAGACTGTCTTCTTCTTCTCCATCAATGGCTTCAAGTAAGTTCCATTTTTCAAGAAAACACCATTGTAGGAATAGGATGATAAAAAAGTTCTTTCTCTTTTTTTGTTTCTTTCTTTTCTTTTCTTTTTTTTTCTTTTTCACGTGTTTTCCCCCTTTTTTTACATGTTTTCCTTCTTTCTTTTCGTGCTTTTTTTTGCGCGTTTTTTTTTTCTTTTCTTTTGTGGGCCGTACGGAGCTGGCCGTACGGCCACGTGGCCTGTGGGCCAGTCCCTCTTTTTTTTTGGTTGTTTTCTTTCTCCCTTTTTTTTTAGAAAGTTTCTTTCTTTTTTCTTTTTTTTTTGCTCATCATGATAATGCATTTTTTTGGCAAACCAAGATGTTCATGCATGCATTTTTTGTAAATTGAATTTGTAGCATGATGTGATAGCATACCTGAAAGTTTTTGCAAATTTGGGAATTTGGAGCTCACAGTGATGTTGAGCCCTTCCTGATTTTGCGGAGACTTTGAGGTTTCGAAAGTTTGGAGTTTTGGAGCTCGCATCAATGTTGAGCCCATCTTCAAGCTTTCTATTTCTTTCAGGGTATTTCCTTTTCTTTGGAATTGCCCCAGAGTCATGTCAAAACTTCGCTAGATTTTTTTTAGCGAAATTCTGTCATTTTGATGATTGATCTTTTTCTTTTCCAACCTTTGTAGGTGGTTCCTCCAGAACGAACAAGGGTAAAGAGCCTATTATAAGCGTACCTCGTCGATCTACTAGATCTTCTATTCCGGCCATTCAGCAGGCTTGGGAGAAGGTCCAGTATGTTGAGAGAAACCTAGAAGAGTGTGACTCCCTCAACAGAGATGAGATGAGGCAGGGACTGATCGCTTTCAAGGGAGAGGAATTTTATAAGATCATGGTAAGCAGTCATCCTTGGGTGATGGACGATCAAAGGGTTTTGCCCAAGCCTACCTTTTTCTTTGGTGGTGCAATCCCTGATGACATGACATACCAGAGAAGATGTTTTCAGTTCTCTTTCACAGCTGATGGTGAGAAGAAGACTGTCGCTACCCGGTCAACGATTGATCGCACTATCTCGATCATGAGCCTTTCTCCCACGTGCTCTAAGAAGGAAGATCCTCCAACTGAGTGAGAAGGACGAATGTAATCAAGACCGGGGTTTTTGTTGGCGGTTCTCCTGGATATGCGGAGAAGTCGCCTGCTGACATGGACATGTTGATGCCGGCCAGCAGCTACCAGGGCTCTGATTATCCGTCGGTCGCTTTGGGACTGGTGGGCCTTGGTATTTTCAGCAGTGACGGCAGTAATTGGGTGAAGCCTTTTCGACTTCGTGGCCATTTCAGTGCTGACTCCGAGTGGAAGTCATGGACTGATCGTGTCCTGCTGATTGGTGGCGCCGTTTTGAAGGAAGCCGGGATTTTTTATGAGATCCGCGCCTTTAGAGAGACTGTGATCTTTTCCGACGAGGCCTTCATGGCTATGTTAGAGTCATTCCTTCCACAAACCAATACTTTCGTTATGACGAACGGTGAGATTGGTTTCTCTTTGAAGGAGCTGAGCGCCATTACTGGATTGCCTGCCCTTGGCAGACTCTATGAGGAGTTTATGCCGATCAATAGTATCCTTGAGGAGCAGTCTAAGGAGTTCAGGCTTTTGTACTTTCAGCTCATTGCCTTCTATGATTTTTTGAAGGAGAAGGAGGGCTCAAAAGTAAGATCCAGCAGTTGGAAGAGTTTTAGCTCTTCGTCTCCCAACTTCTTTGAAAGTGGGGAGCCTTCTGATAGCATGACCCGGGAAGACAGGGCTAAGGATCCGGGTTCGAAGAAGATTTCGGTTATGCAAGAAGAGTTGAGAGATTTCTTTGCGAGTACAAACGCCATATGTCCTGACATTGCACTGCGGAGAGATCTCGCTGTTTACCTCACTTATTGGCTAGGTGAGGCTGTTTTTGCTGGAGGAGATGGAACGCACATCAGGCCACGTTGTATTTTTTTGGCTTGTCAGATGGCGTTTGGAGAGTAACTTGCTTTGGTGCCAGCTCTTTACTCCTATCTTGTACCGAACTGCAGGCTGCTGTTTTTTTGCTTCGGCTTGGGCTCCCTATGAATAGGGTACTTTCAGCCCATATCTTTTATTCGTGGCTTGTATACCACTGTCTTGGCTTCTGCCGGCTGGGTACTGCACAAGATGATGATCCTCTGATGATTCGACTGGCTAAGGGGAAAGCCTTATCCGAATCACTTTTGTTTGCCCGCATGAGGATCCGACGGTTCAAGGGCGTCGAGATGGGGCAGTCTTCAGTGAAGCTTTCCCCAGAGTTACGGAATAAGGCTTTTGATTTTGGTGCCTCCCACGACTCTACCAGGACGGGGTCGGGAAGGCATTACTCCTTGACAAATGCAGAGAATGAGTGGTTTTCCAGCATACATGTCGGTACGATGGTGTACCATAGACATCTTTTCATCGATATCCATCCGTATGTGCCTTCTCGTTTTGCGCTGCAGTTGGGCTTCTCTCAAGGCGTTGTTTGGAGCGCCTTCAAGCATGGTGAAGCGCTTTGGAGGTTTGCAAGATGGCAAAAAGCATGGGCTTTTTATAGTGCAGAAGACACTACTGCCATGATTTCTTATCCTGTGTTGTCGTCTTCCCGGACTGTCGGCTTCACGAAGTGGTTCGCGGAGAGCTTTTCGGCATATCGAGGGCTTTCTAAGAAGGAGCTTGATGTGAAGCTGTCAACTGGAAAAGGCCTTGGAAAGTCAGATGGCATCCGGCGAGAGGAAGTTTGGGCCTTCCTTTCTGGAGAGAAGCACAAGATAGGCTATCTCGGTGACCAGGGCGTCATTGGTTCTGAAGCTGTCCGGGAGGTACCTGATGAGGCCTTAGAGCAGCTAGAACAAGAGGAAGCTGAGCTTGATGCTTGGATGCAAGCGGCACAGAGGCGAGCTTCCATGGAGTATACTGGTAAGAGCAGACCATCCAGTGAGGTGTCAAGTGGGAAACCTGACTCTGACAGCGGGGCATGTTCTTCTAGGAGGTGAGCCCGCAGGAGTAAGAGGAAGAGGAGTCATCGTAGCAGCGAGGGGCGACATGAGGACTTTCCTAACATAGAAGTCCCTCTTACTATCAATGAGGAGGTGCCAGGGAATGCTGACGAGCCTCCGGAAAAGAGGGGTCGAGAAGAAGAGACCGCCGGTGAAGGTATGATTCTTCCTCTTTCTTTTTCTGTTTCTTTCATTGAATTTCCATGTCTTGATTTTCTTCTCCCCCTGCTGCTCTTGTTTTAGCAGAGGATGAAGACTTGGCGATGCCTGAGGTTCCTAACGATGAGGCGGTGACGGATCCGGTTGCGGCACCAGAAGAAGAACCGAGGGACTCTGGAGTGATTCCAGAATCTCCAACTGGTATGACTTCTTTTGCTTTCTTTTTTTTTGTCTGCGACTTGGTTTGTTAACATTTTTCTTGTCATCTGACTTACCACAGGATTCCGATGACTTGAACCATCGATGGACGCAAATGTTGACGATGCTTCCGATGAGTTCACGGAGGGAGTGTTCCGCCAGTCGTCGAATAAGGTATTTTATAGTAATAACACTGATAATGATTTTTTTAAACAGGATCATATTCATATCTTTTTATGTTTCTTTGGCAGGTTTTGAAGAGACAGAGGAGAGTCCATTGCTTCCTTCAGAACCAGAGCAAGGGATGCCAGAGGTTAATCCGGAGGTAAAGACTTCTGCAACCAATTCTGACATGGTGGAGGGGGTACCTCGTGCTGAGATTCTCTCCCCAGCAGCTCCGACTGGAAAGAGTTCTTTTGTTCCTCTTCCAACGGGGCATGACATGAGCAGCCAACCGATGGAGCAGGGCGAATCTTCAGCCGGGCCATCTCTTCTTTTTACGAAAAAGGTGGTGGTGTGGGTTCTGAGCTCTTGGATTGAGACTCTCCTTGCTGGACACTTGGATGCCAGATTTGGCATGATCCAGCATGTGCAGGAGATTCTCGGTGATGCAGAAGAGGCTGGTCTAGATGTCACAGGTGCCTGGGCGATCGTTGATAGGATCATTGCACTGGGTGACAAGTGGTTTGAGACCATGGGTTTTGCTGACGACCAGTTCTTCAAGGAGATGTTCCTGGACCCTGCTGATAAGGCTAAGTCTGTCCTGAATGAGGCTACACAAAGCAGGAAGTAGCTAGTCTGAGAGAAGAACTTAGAAGAGCTAGCTATCATTGGGCCGACACATGACCTTAACATCCTTGATAGGGAGGTCGATGAGGCCAGGAAACGTCTTGAGCATGTAAAGGCACAAGTCGCTGCCAAGTGGGCTGCGATAATAGAGGCTCGCGACAGGGAGAGTGCTCTGATTCGCCGGGTTGCAGATGCTGATCGAGTTCTCGAAAGGAAGTTTCAAGGGGACAAACAATACAAACTGTTCGGGATAAGCTTCCCAGTGTGAAAGAAGGGTTACAGCCTACCCCAGCATCTCATGGCAAGTTCCTAAAGAAGCATGCCCTGGAAACTCTGACGGCTGAGGCCAAAAGTTTGCTTGAGGAGCTGAAATTTTGGCTAAAAACCATTTTTGGTTGAGCTCCTGGTTTTTGTAGCAGAAACTATCCTTCTTTTTTTTGTACCACATGTATTTTTTTGTACTCTCTTTTTTTTGTAGTGCTTTGTAAACACGTTTTTTTGGGTACCACATGTATTTTTTGAAACTCTTTCTTTTTTGTTTTCCCTACGCTCGCTTAAATCTTTTTGTGATGAAAGCAATTGCTAAATGGGATGCTTTTTTTTTTCCCTACGCTCACTTAAATCTTTTTGTGATGAAAGCAATTGCTAAATGGGATTTGATCAAAGTTTGTCATTTTGTGAAAATCTTTTGTCAAATGATTGTTTTGGCATGGGAGCCAGATATTGTTTGTGGCATGAGAGCCGATTTTTTGTGGCATGAGAGCCGATTTTTTGTGGCATTGATAGCTGAGTTTTTTTTTTTTAAGCCAAGTTTTGATTGGTGGCATTGATAGCCGGTTTACTTTGTGGCATTGATAGCCGGTTTGTTTTGTGGCATTTATAGGCGGTTTGTGGCATCTATAGCCAGTTTTGGTGGCATTTATAGCCGGTTTTGGTTTTCAAAAATGCATGTATCGATTAAAAGTCGCCTCCCTACTGAATGGTCTTGCAAGTATCGATGGAATGTCGCATCCTTGCTCATTCGGTTGCTAGTATCGATGGAATGTCGTTTCCTTGCCTTTCAAGAATTTTGGTTTTGCGGGTACTGACTTGATGTCGTTTCCCCACGATTTTTGAGATTTATGATTTTTTCAAACCTTTAGGTTGTAATATTAACTGAAATGTTGTATCTCCACGGTTTATTGGTTTTTCGAACCTTTGAAATTTGGGTTGTGGATATCAACTGAAATGTTGCGTCTCCACGGTTTTTTTTTTGTTTGATTTTGCAAGTATCGATGAAATATCACTTCCCTGTGATTTTGGAAATGTCGAACGTGGTTCGCATTCTTCCGATTTGTACAAGTATCGAATATGCGTTGCTTCCCCGCAGTTTTTTGAAAAACCATTTTTTTTTTATTTAAAGACACGAGGGTCATAAATTTTGACCTAAAACCATTTTGGTGGTAAAAGGCAGGGTGGACTAGGGTGGAAATCCCTGAATCCGGATTTTGTTTCAAACCATAAATTTTGGGTTTATGGGTTGAAAATTTTGGTCAAGTTAGGGAAAGGTTCCTAAACTTGGAATTTTTTAACAATGAAACGGTGAAAGTAAGGATTGTTTGAATTTCTAAAAATTTCAACATTTGATATGAAAATTCTAAAAAGAGTAGGTTTAACGAGCGAGTACCTGGAAACAGGTTTTTGGCCGTACAGGTATTTCTCGTACCCAGTTGGATAAGTCTTCAAGGGTAGTACCGCTTTAAGAACTTGCCGTTGATGGGCAGCATACATCTGTCACCTTCCATTTTAGGAGTGCGTATGCGCCGTTGGAGAAAACATTATCGATGACGTAGGGTCCCTCCCATTTTGGCTCAAACTTGCCTTTGGACTTGTGAGCGAAGACCATTGGTCTTTTTACCGCAAGAACCAAGTCACCCTTTTTGTAGGCGCGTTGCCTGACCTTTTTGTCGAAAGATCCTACCATGCGTGCTTGGTAAAGTTCAATGCTTTGTTGAGCGTCGAGCCGTCTCTCATCGACATTGTCCTGCTCATGGAGTCGCAATTTGACATTACTTTCTTGAGTCATGTCATTTTGCAAGGATACCCTCAAGGAAGGAATTTGTACTTCCAAGGGTACGACAGCTTCGCATCCATAGACCAAGGAGAATGGTGTGCTATGGGTTGGTCCTCAAACGGTGGTTCGATAGGCCCACAAAGCTTCAGACAGTTTGTCGCTCCAGTCTCTTTTGTGACTAGAGACCATTTTCTTGAGGATTTTGCAGAGTGTCTTGTTGAAAGCTTCTGCTAATCCGTTTGCTGTCGGATTGTATGGAGTCGAAGGACAGCTTTAGATTTTGTATTTGTTGCAGAACTTGTAGAATCGATGATCCTGAAATTATGGTCCGTTATCATGGACGAATCTTTTGGGTATGCCGAAACAACAATTGATGTTGTTGTGCAGGAACTGAAGGACTAGTGAGGTCTTCATTTCGTTAAGCGCAAATGCTTCTGACGACTTAGAGAAATAATCTGTAGCGGCGAAGATGAAGCGATGACCTTTGCTCGAAGGGGGAGAAATAGGACCTATGATGCCCATACCCCAGGCTTCGAAAGGCCATGAAATCGCTATAGGATGTAGCCATTCTAGAGGCATGTGAATGTAATCTCCATGAACTTGGCATTGTTGGCAGTGTTTAGCAAATTGCATTGCGTCAGCTACCATGGTAGGCCAGTAATAACCTAACCTTTTTATCTGGTCATAGAGCTTGGGACCAGCCTGGTGAGCTCCACAAAGGCCAGCATAAACTTCTTTGAGTGTTTCTTCAGCCTCTTATTGTGACAAGCAGCGTAGAAGTACCATGTTGAAGGATTTCCTGTAAAGGATTTTTGAAGGAATATCTAAATGAAACTTTGGGGTTCGCTTTTGGATGCTTACCCATTCTTTTGGATCTTCAGGTAGGATACCGAACATAGTGTAATCAATGAACAGATCCCTCCAGAACCTGATTGAAGGTTGAAGGATAGAGATCCGACTTCCAACCACTCGGTGGCATTTAGCAACTGCTTGGTGTGTGTTAAGAGGAGGAAGGATTCTTCTCTCGTACACTGTGATTTGCATGTTTTTCCCTTCCTCGATTGCCATAGATACGGCAAGTCTAGTCAGGGCATCTGCACGTATGTTATCTCCTCTACGAAAGTGGGTGATGTGACAAATATCAAACTTTTACAGAAGCGATTGTGCCTTATTGTAGTAAGGCAGCAAATCGGGCTTCCTGACTTCAAATTTCTGATTCATCTGGTTGACGACCAGTTAAGAGTCTCCAAAGATTTCCAGCATGGTGACACCAGATTCAATGGCGAGTTCCAATCCTAGGATCAGAGTTTGATATTCAGCTGCATTGTTCGTGCATGGTTCAGTAGCGAGAAAGCGTGTGGAATCATGTATTTGACGGGGCTAACAAAGAGAATGCCAACTCCTGAGATCAGCTGTCTTTTTTTATTTGTCCCGGTTGCACCGTCAAAGTACATATCCCAGGAAGCATTTTGTGAGGAAGTCTCCACATATGGGAGATCATCTCTGAGTGGAGAACCTTTAGGCAATGGATGCTCTGCAAGAAAGTCTACTAGAGCTTGCCCTTTGATTGCCTTTTACGGTACATACCTAATATCAAATTGTGACAGAAGGATGGACCATTTTGCCAGTCGGGCATTGAGAGAACCTGCTTTTGTGACGAGGACCTTCAAGAGGTTGATCCTTGAGACCAGGTAGACTGTGTTGGAAAGCAAGTAGTGACGTAGCTTTTGTATGGCGAACATCACTGCAAGACATTCTTTTTCGACTGGAGAGTAGCGATGCTCTGCACCTACTAGCATGCGGCTGAGGTAGTATAGAGCAGCTTCTTTTCTTTCATCATTTTCTTGTGCAAGTAAAGCGCCCAGAGAGTGATCAAGGGCTCTTGTGTACAAGATGAATGGTTTTCCAGTGGTAGGAGCAGCTAACACTGGAGGTTTGGTCAGGTATGACTTGATATCTTGGAATGCAGCTTCACAGTCAGCATCCCAGACAAAGTTTACACCTTTTTTCATCAATCGGGAGAATGGACGACATTTCCCCTAAATATTCGAGCTGAACTGTCTGATGTAGGCCAATCTCCCTTGAAGCCCTTTGAGTTCTCTTAAGGTTCTTGAGAGGGCATTTCTAGAATGGCTTTGGATTTTATGGGGTCAAGCTCTATTCCAGCTTTCCGAACTAGGAATCCAAGGAACTTACCCAACGAGATGCCAAAGAAGCACTTCAGAGGATTCATCCGTAGTTTGTTTTTGCGAAGTTGGAGGAAGACTTCTCGAAGGTCTTCGAGATGATCTTCTTTTCTTTTGTTTTTGACGGCGAGGTCATCAATGTAACATTCGACCATCTTGTGCTGCATATATTGGAATATTTTCATCATAGCCCTCTGATATGTAGTACCAGCATTTTTCAGACCAAATGGCATGACAGTGTAGCAATACACGCCAAATGGGGTCCGAAAGGATGTATGTTTTTCATCTTCAGGATGCATCTTTATCTGATTGTAGCCAGAGAAACCATCCATGAATGTCATTCGCTCGAATCCACAGGTATTGTCAATCATTACCTCTGGTATGGGGAGCGGAAATTCATCTTTAGGGCATGCGCCATTCAAGTCTCTATAGTCAATACAAACCCTGATCTGCCCATTTTTCTTTGTCACGGGGACAATGTTGGCCAACTATTCAGGATGTTGTTCCTCACGGATGAAGCCAACGCTTTTGAGTTTTTGAACTTCTTATTCAATTTTATCCATCACATCTGGACGGAATCTTCTTTGGCCCTGTTTGACAGGCTTGATGTCTTCTTGAAGATTGAGTTTGTGGCCTGCTATTTTGGGGTCTAAGCCAGGCATTTCAGCGTAAGACCATGCAAAACAATCAACGAACTTACAAAGAAAGGCGATATACTCGGGTAACTCATCATCCTTTATATTCTTGCTTATGAATACTGGACGTGGTTATCTGGTGTTCCCAAGTCTATCTTTTGAATAGGATCTTCTGTTGAAAGGTTCGAAGGTGGTTCCTCCATAATATTTTCGGAGGCTTCCAGCTCTACGAAACCTTCTGGGGTTTCAAGGGCATTTCCAGACCAAGGTTTTGTTCCTTTCCACGGGTCTTCTTGATCGGCAATTTTCTCAAGGCTTGCTATGAGATGATCCCAATCGCCTGTTGAAACCGGGTCGAAGTAAGGTACTTCTTTTGGAGACGAGGGTTCTTCTGGGTTAGAAGACCACACGTCTGTGCCATTGTACAATTCCTCTTCATTGTCAGAGAAATCGTATCAATTGGATGAGCTTCCTGGATCTTTGTCAGGTGACTCATCGAAGAGATATCCAGGGAGATCGATGTCTTCATGGACTTGAGATGTTGAGGCTTGGTCGGTAAGTCAACTTTTAAGCCTTTGTGTCAACTGTCTCAGAGGAGTGTCGGGATCATACCCTAGCCCGTGTGAAGACTTTTCTACATAGCCGTAGAGTCTCCAATCTTCCAGCTAGGCTTTTGGTCAAGACGGGCCCCAATGGCGTGAGAATACTGCGTCCTTCTCCCAAACCGACTGGGTTTTGAGCGTCATAGCCCATTTTCTTCATAATAGCTTGTTGCCACAGGACTATATAAGGATACTTGAGGCATACCTTCATTTTAGAAAGGTTCAAGCATGGAGTTTGATGAAGAAGCATTCGATCTATGAAAGAAGATCGGCTTTTCCTTTGCAGAAGTTGCTGGAACAACGAAGGAAGCTGACGTAGGATCTTCTATGTCAGAAGTTGTCCCCATTGGAGTAAGAGCAGGCTGAACTTGCTGAGTGTCAGCTTGGCTTGACGATGTGTCGTCTTCTGGCTCTGAATCCGAATCCGTGTCTTTCATGATAGACACGAAAGAGACAACAAATTTTCCCCCAAACTTTTGCCTTGAAGGTTTGAAGGTTTGAGGAAGATGATGAAGGGAGTTTGAATGCTCTCTTCGGATTTACTGGAGGATTTGTTTTCTTCCGGTGATTTTTGAGGAGCCTTGCCTTTATCTTTCTAGAGATTTTCGGCAAAGGGTGCTGTGTCCTCTTCTTTGTTTTCACCTTCATACATCTGGGAGTCTGCGAAGTGGACTTCTTTACCTTTGAAGGGTTTTCTGTCCGCAAAGACTCGATGTATCATGCCATCGTCGCCAACAAACTTGATACATTGATGTAGAGTTGAAGGGACAACACCATTCTCGTGGATCCAGGGGCGTCCGAGAAGGATGTTGTAGCAAGAAGGGGTTTTTATTGCATACACAGTGACCTCAGAGATAAGATTACCGATTTGCAACTTGAACTTGATTTTGCCGATAGGCCTTTGAGTACTCCCATCGTATCCAAAGATAGATACAGATGTGTGGCTCAGCTTACTGGGTGGGACGCCCAACTCTTCGAAAGCCGAAGTGGAGATGAGGTTGAGTGCAGAACCTGGGTCGATCTGATCTCTGTGCATAGGCATTTCCTTGATGTATCCTGTGAAGTACAGGGGTCGGTTGTGCCTTGTTTCGCCAAGTAGGTGGTCTTCCTTTATGAAGGCTATGGTTGCACTTGCAGCTTTTTGAATCGAGAGGCATTCAATGCATGATCCCTCAGTTTTCTTCTTTTTTCTCATAGAGGAAGTTTCTGAGTTTTTGACCCGGTAGTGCATTTCTATTTGGAGGACTTGCGGGGCATGTTTGTCGACATCCTCATTCAGCTTTTATAATTCTAAAATGAGATTATCACGAGTGCGCAGAGACATTCGCAATAAGTCTAGGATGTGCAGACATGCAGGTATGTGCTTGAAATGTTCAATCAAGTCATACTTGAAAGCCTCCTTGGGGCCTGCATGTTCATCATTGTTACCACTGGGGGCGCTTACAACATCTTTTCCTGAAGGATTTACATAAGTAAAAGAAGATTGGTTGTAATTTTTGTGGTAGTCCCGGCCAGAGCGGGTGCCTCTACCAACTTCGAGAGCTTCTTGAGAAGAGTCTTCATTTGGAAGATTGTATTCAAGATCAAGAGGCTGTCATTTTTCATTTGCTGAGGATGTATCTACAGCAGAGTTGCCACCCTTAGTGATTGTGTTGCACGGAGGATTTTTCCTGGAACAAGTCCTAAATAGCATCCAGCAACCTTTCTTCTTCGTTGACCAATTCATCATCCCAAATAGCCAGGGATTCTTCAGTCAGGAAGGGTGTGAGCTCTGACGTGAGCTTTGAAGTCATAGTCTCAGGAGAAGAAACCTGAGAGGGTGCCGTCTCAGTGAAAGTCACATGAGATGAGGTAGCTCCAGAGGATACATTGCTAGGCGTCGTCGGAGTGTAAGTGATCTCATCAGACGATGCTTCGGAAGAGCTATAATCCCGAATTATCACATTACAGGAAGCTCTAACAGGAGACATTGCCTGATCGGAGTCAGACTCATCCTTGGATGTAAGAGGATCATCTATCCAGTAATTTTCTCCATTTTCAGGAGTTAAGGGAGGATGTACCTGATGGTCTTCAGGGGCTTCAAGCTCTGGATTGCGAGGAAGCTGGTTAACGCGGTCTTGCTCTTGTTCTAGAGCGAGAGGCTGCAAGATCCTTGGATTTTATTCAAGATCAGGCATGGGAGCCAAATCTTCTTCTTCATCTACTCTTTGTGGCTCAACATGGTCGGGTTCCACTGGAGCAATGACGGGTGCTGGTTCAATAGCATTTTCATGTACAGCCTCTTGGTCTTCTTCATCATCAAACCGGGATCCTTGTGGCTGTACGGGGTTTATACCAGATTACTGGCATAAGATGAGTCTCAGGAACCCATTCTTCATTGGAAAGATATTCTCCTGTTTCAAGGGACTCCTCCCACTCGTCGGTGTAGTTAGATTCGAATCCATCATCGGTGTTGCTGGACTCGTATTCATCAATGGAGAATACAACTACCGAATTGCAAGAGTATGATGCCCCCTGCATGGCTTTTTCTTTGAATTGAGGTAGCATGAAATCACTGAGAGTGAATTTTCTTACCCCCTTTGAAGTCTCTGGAAGGGACGTTTTTGTTGTCTCCAGTGAAGCGGTAGAGGAGGTCTCTGCCTTTTCTTAGACTTCTTGTTTTAGCTGGGTCTTCTCTTGCCATTTGGGCTTGAGGAGATGTTTCCTAGCCTGCCTTTGATGTTGAGCTATAGGCTTTGTTTTCACGACCTCCTAGTTTTCATCCTCTAGGAGATCGGGATGTACCCATATAGGTTGTTTGTCTGGTGTCGGGTAAGGAACCAGTTTCTCGGACGCTTGGATTGTGTTTACCACCTTGAAGGAAGTAGTGATCTTCTTCTTCGGTGATTTTAATGTTTGTCCACATGACACCATGTTGACGGAGGCAGACCCATAGTTTTTATCAAAGGTGATGACTCCGTTTTTCCACATCTCATTTATTTTCTCCCTCACAACGAAGCATTGATTGAGAGGATGCGGATCATCTGGTGGTATGGACACTACCGAGGATCGTTGGTTTTGCCAACATCACCCGATCTTTTGGGTTCAGGCAAAGTGAGCTTGCCATTTGCCACGAGGGCCCCGAAGATTTCATCAACATCTTCATCGAATGGGTATTTCTTTTCTACTCGCTCTTTGAAGGCATCAGAGAGTTTGGGTCTCTTACCTGCAGCTTTGTTTTCAGCTTTCTTTGGTGGCTGAGGAGCTGACTTGGTCTGCACATTGAAGACTTCTTTTTTCTTTGGTTTAGAGGTTGCAATGGCGGTTGGATCTTTTCTTGATGATTTCTGACTGTTGAGGTCTTTAATCACCATTTCAACTTCCATGGAAGCTTCTAGGAGTTCTCCCAGGTTCTTTGATTTGTTGTCGATGATTATGGAGCAGATTCTATCTCTCATGTTGTTTCGGCAAATGTCGACTAGCGACGCTTGTGGCAATACATTAGAGCATTTGTATGCCATTGCTTTCCACTTGTGAATGAAGTCATATGTTGACTCATTCTCCCCCTGTTTTAGGCTGCACAACTGAGCCATAGTAGTGGGATGATCCTCACCTTTGAAGTGAGTCAGGAAGCGTGTCTCTAGCATGGCCCAATTTTGGATGGAGTCCTCCGGCAAAGTGGAGTACCAGTCGAAGGCCGTACCTTTTAGGGTACTTGCAAAGAGGCAGATCTTGAGTACATCTTGATCCACGATACCTCCTATCAGGATCTTGAAGTGGATGACGTGCTGTCTGGCTAATCCTTTCCCCGTATATGTTTGGAGAGTAGGATGCTTGAATTTTGTGGAGAACGGAACCTAGTCCTTCCAAAAGGGATAGGGTGGCTTGATCCCATGCTCCTTGAGTATATCCTCTTCTTTAGCTTTTGCAAGGATACTGTCGACGTCCTTTTTGGGGAGGGCGCGTGACTCATTTTCTTCTCCATTTACCTCATCATCTTGATGATTCTAAGGAGGTTCATTGTTCGCCTGACTTTGGAAGGCGAGGAGAAGGTTTTCCATCAGAGTTTCAATCCTCTGTTGGCCTTGTTACAACTGTTGGATGCATGTGAGCGCATCATCTTGAGGTGGATTGCGAGGTGGTGGCTCAGAATTTGTAGCCAGGATGTTCATCCCTCGAGATTCGAAAAAAGAAATTGTCCTGGTGACTGAGCTGGGGCTCATTCTTTTTTATGAAGAGCTTGAGGAATGATCACTCTGCCGTCCTTTGCTTGAAGGAGCAGGGGATTCTTCTGAATGTCTTCTTGTCCTGGAGACGCTGCGGGTCACCGAATGTCGGACATGGATTTTGGATTCTGACTTTTGGCATCTTCTGGTTTTTCCAACCATATGGACAGCAGCAACTTGGTTTGGTCTTTCTTTTTCGACCCATTTGGGAGAGACTTGAAGTGTAGGAGGCTGGGTCCTTTGCTTCTCTAGTCTCTTTTGTCGATACGATGCGCGGCGGCGTATACGTCTAGCAATTTGAGCTTCGGTCAGCTCTGGCTAGGCTTTGACAATGAAGGATGTGCTCCCTTGTGAACCCGGTCCTTCGCCTGTTGCTGTGAAGCTTTGAATTTTTCGAGTTCGGCCCCTGTAGATATTAAAAGGTCGAACTGCAGGATTGTGGGCCTTAGCAGGTGCTTGCAGAGGCCTTGTGATACATGATCTAATTTTGAGCTTGTAAGAACAAGCCGGCTCATGCTGGGTTGGCTTGGGAGTTAGGTTGGAGATGGGTCTCTCCTCTTTCATGTAAGCAAGAGGGTAGCACTGGTTCTCCTTGAGTGGGGCCAGGTATGCTGGCTTGGTGGATGTTTGGGACCTTCTTTGTTTTGGTGATGGTCTTTGGGACCAAGTCTTGGGATAGACCTAGTCGTTTGTGGGTCGAGGCTTCGTGGGGGTGCCACGGGCTTCGGGCCTTTTGGTGCTCGCCTTTGGTGTCACGGTAGTTTGGGAGGCGAGCTTCTGCTTCTTGGAAGGAGCAGTTTGTTCCTCGGGAAGTGGTTCACAGCGTCCTAAAGACAATAGTCCGGGGAGTTGAGGTCGACCCGGAGTTCAGAGAGTTGCCGAGGGAGTTAATGCTTCGGCAGCTGATGGGGCGCTTGTAGGAGCGCGTGGTTTGCTTCTGTTGAAGCATGAGCTGGTGCTTGTTCTCATCGAAACTAATGGTTAGCGAAGCTGCCATTTTTAGTTTTCGAAAAATTTCCTGAAACAAGACCACATCCATTAGTAATCACAAGAATATAATGATCATAAATGGGGAGTGCTATGGTTTTGTCTTTTGAAATCGCTAGAGGGATATGACCCAAGCAATATAAAGAAGGCAAAAAGGCATAGAGGATACAATTATTTTGATCGCAAGTATGGGGAGCCCAAAATGAGCGTCCTAGTGACTGTTGAAGCAATTGAGAACCTAAATTCGACTTATCGAGCAGCAGAGCTTGCTCGATGTAAGAAGAATATAAGGTTGGAGTTACAAATGTGCTGATCGCGAATACAATAGACCCTAAAAGGGCATACTAGTACCGCTAGACACAAATATTTGGAGATCGCATCCATGAGATGAGATTCTCTGTTTTGAAAGGTCAAGATTGGATTCATCAAAGAGAGCAGATGGTATTCCGATCCAAATACGGACTCAACGATTTCCGCGAGCGCCAGTACCCAGAAGAGAAGGAACCATAATTTCTCGAATCTGAACCCAAAAATGACGAGTTTTTTTTTTTTTGAAAGGTCAAGATCGGGCTCATCAAAGAGAGCAAAAGGCTTTCCAATCTGAACATGGGCTCAACGATTTTCGTGAGCGCCAGTGCTAAAAAAGGAGGAGACCAAAATTTCTCCGATCTGAACCCAAAAATGACGGTAGTTTTTTTTTTTTTTAAAGATTTATGAAAAAATCTTTTTTTTTGAATTTTTTTTTTAAATATTTTTTTATTATTTATTTATTTTTATTTTTTTTAAGATTTTTTTTTTGAAAATTTTTTTTATTTTAAAATTTTTATTTAAAAAAAATTATTTTGAAAAATTTTATTTAAAAGACTAGAGAGTACACATAGGCCTCCTAACCCGGTATTATGAAATCTCGATTGATAGAATTGTCCCCAGGTAACGGTAGGATTACTTAATGAACCCGTTTGGAGGACCCTTATCTAGAACAGTCAAACTGTCTCCACACTCTGGACAAGGCTTTCCTTGAATCAACCGTGATTAAAGAACGCAGCTGGTTTAACCTTAGTGGTCTATATCTTTTTTTTTTAGATCCCAAATAGACTCATCGAAGAGAATCGATGGCCCAAATCCTTAGTCGAACAGGCTCAACATTTCTGCAAGCACGATTAACGATAGGAGAATATCAAAGTTTCTCAATTTTGAATCCAAACTGAAAAATCTGATTTTTTTTATCTCTAATGAACTCATCGAAGAGAAACGATGGCCCAAATCCTTAGTCGAACAGGCTCAACATTTCTGCAAGCACGATGAACGATAGGAGAGGATCAAGGTTTCTCAATTTTGAATCCAAACTGAAAAAAAACTAATTTTTTGTTTTTTTTATCTCTAATGAACTCATCGAAGAGAAACGATGGCCCAAATCCTTAGTCGAACAGGCTTAACATTTCTGCAAGCACGATGAACGATAGGAGAGGATCAAGGTTTCTCAATTTTGAGTCCAAACTGAAAAAAACATTTTTTTTATCTTTTTTTTTTTTTGAAAAGAGAAAGAGTGGAAATAAATTCAAAGAATTAGAAATTTCCAAAAAATCTCATCTCATTTTTTTTTAGATTCGGAACCCAACATAGGCCACCAATTAGAAAGTAGCTAAGGAATCCAGAAAAGAAGTATAAGCATAGAGCAAAAGATATGATATGCAAATATTTCATTTCGAAGCATCATGTTCCCAAATGAACGGGTCCCACCGGGTGTGCCAGCTTGATGGACCGCGCATTCCTGGCTCGGTGCTACCGAGGTCGGCGAAGGTGGGAGTCCGTTGGGTCTGACCCTTTCGCGCCCGGGGGGTAGGAGCAGGTATCAACATTTTTTGTGGGTGTGCCAAATTTTTTATTTTACTTGGAATTGCAAGTGGTGATCCAGAGATCGACCTTCGCAAGTAAAAAGGAAATCAACTTCTTTCAAGTTTTCCATTGCACATATATTTAAGAAAAGATGCATTTTCTTGATTTGCCATGAAAGGCGATTGTTTTAGCATTTATAGCTGATTTTTAGCATTTATAGCCGATTTTGGCTTTTATAGCCGATTTACAATTCTTATCAATAATGAAAGACAAGAGTCGTGATTTTTGTCTCTTTTAAAAAAATACAAACTACAATGAAAAGCAAGAAAAGGAGGATCTAACTTCTCAAGAGATTGTGGGGGACCCGTTCAGATTGACGATCACAAGTCATGTGTGGAGTTCACCATCATCCATGCAGATGAGAACAGAGGATGCTCTTGATTTGCTTAACTTGGCTATAACCTCAGGTTTTTAGAGGACAAAAACCAAGAGGAGGTCTTATGTCCAATAAAAAGCTAAGTAGACGGGCTAAAAGCCACATCTAAGCCATTGGAGGCAGAACGAGAAGGCAATGACCTTGGGGGGGGGGGGGGGGTACCCCCCAAGGGACTTTTGTCACCTTGTAGTGGTAGCCGGTGCAGAACTTCAGCAGAGTTTTCTTTCTTCTTTTTCTCGGATTTTCTGTGCTTTTTTCTTATCTGGGATGTGATGTCTGTGTCTGATCTTTATGATTTTTCCAATCTGGAATTCTTTGGAATGCTCTCCTATTTATAGGCTCTTGGTAGCCATTTAGAAGGGTTTATGGGATTTTATTGTCATTAAGCCGCATAATGGGAGGAGTTACAAGATTGAATTCTTTATTTTATAACTCCTTTTTCTTGGCTTTTGATTGGCCGGTGGAGATTGAGGGCATTTAATCGCCTTTAATCGCCATGATGGGAGGAGTTTCATGGGTTAAATGCCATGAATCAATTGATTTGTAACTCTCATTAGCTTGCTTCTGATTGGGCCGTCTAAAGAAATGGATTAATGACTGTAATAAAGCTAGTCAATTAATCGTAATAAGTGGTCGCCGAGCAGTTGAACAGTCGCGGGCCGTGCCGCGTCTTTTGGGATTCTTCTGGCGATGATCATCGATGGATCTTTATGTAGATCGACATTGGATGACCATATAACTTCAGGTATTGGTTGCCAATAGTGGGTCGGTGTCATCTGTCCTGTTGATTTCTCGATTGGTCGGCGGTAGAAAGCACACTTTTTTTGTTGACCGGTTGGCGATCAATGTTGATTTTGATGCTCTTGATGATTGACCCGGGATTTTGATGGATGTCAAAGGATTTGGTTCCTCAAAAGTATGAATTTTGAAAAATCCAAGAGTTGGACGCTTTGAATCGGCGAAAACTGACGAAAAACGGGATTTCCGAGGCGAACCCGGCGATTCCGGGCTCCATCCTGTGCTAGGGTCGTGGGGGTCTGCGACCCTGGGGGGGGATTTCCCCCTTTGGTCGCCCGTTTTGTGGCCGTTTTTTATATTTTTTTATTCTTTTTTCTTCTGTGTTTTTTTATTGACATTGTTGATCATTTATTGGCCTAATGTCCCTGTAGAAAAACTTGACGAGATCCTTGCATTTTGGGGGTGCAAGTTTCCAATTTTTTGGGAAAGTCGAAGACTTTGTCGCGCAAAGCTGCCGATTTTCCGTCAGAAGCTAAAACTGGGCCAAACGATGTCGGAATGACCTGAGATTTGGGGTGAAGCATCCTGAGCAATAAATAAGACCAGCCACAGGCTTTTGTTTGAGTTTTGAAGCCGTTTGGTGTCCTATCGCCAGTAGACTTGTTTTTATCGCGAGGGGGATGTCGCGCTTTGATGTGCGATCAACCGATGTCCGATTGATTTGAGATTTGACAGGGAACCTATTGGAGTCATTTTAAGATGATCCATAGGCTCTGTCTTGGAAACCATGGTCCTGGGGAGCTTGCCGCCGAGAGGCCTGATTTGGCTTCCGAGCGTCAAAGTCTGGTCAAATGTTGTCGAAATGACCTGAAACTTGACGTGTAGCCCCTTATGAGCATTTTGAAGCCGTCCATATGCTCTTTTTGATGAGTGATTGGCCTCGGTGGTTCTCGCCGCCGAGAGGCTTGATTTAGCTGTTCGAGGGTTGATGTAAGGTCAAACGTTGTTGGTTTGACTTGGAACTTGAAGTGGAGCCTTTTGGATGTATTTTGAGACCATCCATAGGCTCTGATCGAAGATTTGGTGTCTCCGATGCTTTCGCCGCCGTAAGCTCCTTTTTAGCTGCTGGAGAAGCGAAGTTAGGCCAAATGATTTTGAAATGGCCCGAAACTTCTTGTGTACTCCTCTTTTGGCTGTCTTGAAGGATCTTGTAGGTTTTGTTTGATTCTGACAAGATTTCATTTTTTGGAAGTAGCATTGCCTATTTATGGCAGGCTGCAACTTCATGTAGCTTTCTTGAGTTTGGAGAGGCAAAGTGACACATTTTTTTATGTCAACAGGCATCTCGTCGGGTAAGTTCCTCGGATTCCTAGTTCAGAAAGCTGGAATAGAACTTGACCCCATCAAAGTCAAGGCTATTCTAGAAATGCCCTCTCCAAGAACCTTGAGAGAACTCAAAGTGCTTCAAGGGAGATTGGCCTACATCAGACGGTTCCTCTCCAATCTTTTGGGGAAATGCCGTCCATTCTCCCGGTTAGATGAAGAAAGGTGTAGACTTTGTCTGGGATGCTGACTGTGAAGTTGCATTTCAAGATATCAAGTCATATCTGACCAACCTCTAGTGTTAGATGCTCCTACCACTGGAAAACATTCATCTTGTACACAAGAGCCCTTGACCACTCTCTGGGCGCTCTACCTGCACAAAGAAATGATGAAAGAAAAGAAGCAGCTCTATACTACCTCGGCCGCATGCTAGTAGGTGCAGAGCATCGCTACTCGCTCCAGTCAAAAAAAGAATGTCTTGCGGTGATGTTCGCTGTACAAAAGCTACATCACTACTTGCTTTCCAACACAGTAGTACCTGGTCTCAAGGATCAACCTTTGAAGGTCCTTGTCACAAAAGCAGGTTCTCTCAATGTCCGACTGGCAAAATGGTCCATCCTTCTATTCATAATTTGATATTAGGTATGTACCGCAAAAACCAATCAAAGGCAAAGCTCTAGCGGACTTTCTCACAGAGCATCCATTGCCTAAAGATTCTCCACTCAGAGATGATCTCCCAGATGAACCAATCTACAATGTGGAGACTTCCCCAATCTACAATGTGGAGACTTTCTCACAAAATGCCTCCTGAGACATGTACTTTGACGGTGCAACCAGGACAAATGAGAAAAGACAGTTGATCTCGGGAGTTGGCTTCCTCTTTGTTATCCCCGACAAATACATGATTCCACATGCTTTCTCGCTACTTGGAACCATGCACAAACAATGCAGATGAATACCAAGTTCTGATCCTAGGATTGGAACTCGCCATAGAATCTGACATCACCATGATGGAAGTCTTTGGAGACTCTCAATGGATCGTCAACCAGATGAATCAGAAATTTGAAGTTAGGAAGCCTGATTTGTTGCCTTATTACAACAAGGCACAATCACTTCTGCATAAGTTTGACATCTGTCACATCCCCCACATTCTTAGAGGTGAAAAACATCCGTGCAGATACCCTGGCTGGACTTCCCGCATCTATGGCGATCCAGGAAAGGGAAAACATGCAAATCACAGTGTGCGAGAGAAGGATCCTCCCTCCTCTTATCACACACCAAGCAGTTGCGGAATGCCACCGAGTGGTTGGAAGTCGGATCTCTATCCTTCAACCTTCAATCGGCGATTATGAGGGATCCGTTCATTGATTACACTATGTTCGAAATCCTACCTGAAGATCCAAAAGAAAGGGGTAAGCATCCAAAGGCGAGCCCCAAACTTTCATTTGGATATTCCCTTCAAAAATCTTCTATAGGAAATCCTTCAACGGAGCAGTTCTACACTGCTTGTCACAACAAAAGGCTGAAGAAACACTCAAAGAAGTTCATACTGGTCTTTATGGAGCTCATCAGGCTGGTCCAAAGCTCTACGATCAGGTTATTACTGGCCTACCATGGTAGCTGATGCAATGCAATTTGCTAAGCCACTGCCAACAATGCCAAGTTCATGGAGATTACATTCACATGCCTCCAGAATGGCTGCATGCTACAACGATATCATGGCCTTTCGAAGCCTGGGGTATGGACATCATAGGTCCTATTTCTCCCCCTTGAAGCAAAGGTCATTGCTTCATCTTCGCCGCTACGGATTATTTCTCCAAGTGGTCAGAAGCATTTGCACTCAACGAAATGAAGACATCATCAGTCCTTCAGTTCCTACGCACCAACATCGTTTGTCGTTTTGGCATACCTAAAAGATTCGTCCATGATAACGGGCCACAATTTCGGGATATCGATTCCACAGGTTCTGCGACAAATACGAAACCCAAAGCTGTCCTTCGACTCCATACAATCCGGCAGCAAACAGATTAGCAGAAGCCTTCAAGAACACACTCTCAAGAAAATAGTCTCTAGTCACAAAAGAGACTGGAGCGACAAACTGTCTGAAGCTTTGTGGGCCTATCGAACCACCGTTCGAGGACCAACCCATATGACACCATTCTCATTGGTCTATGGATGCGAAGCTGTCGTACCCTTGGAAGTACAAATTCCTTCCTTGAGGGTATCTTTGCAAAATGACATGACTCAAGAAAGCAATGTGAAGTTACGACTTCATGAGCTGGACAATCTCAATGAGAGACGGCTCGAAGCTTGACAAAGAATTGAACTTTACCAAGCACGCATGGTGGCAAAAAGGTCAAACAACGCGCAGACAACGCGCCTATAAAAAGGGTGACTTGGTTCTTGCGGTAAAAAGGCCAATGGTCTTCGCTCACAAGTCCAAAGGCAAGTTTGAGCCAAAATGGGAGGGACCCTAAGTCATTGACAAGGTCTTTCCAACGGCGCATACGCTCTCCTAAACATGGAAATCGACAAATGCATGTTGCCCATCAATGAAAAGTTCTTAAAGTGGTATTACCCTTGAAGGCTTACCCAACTGGGTAAGAGCAATGCTAGCACGGCCAAAGCCTATTTCCAGGTACTCGCTTGTCGAACCCACTCCTTTTAGAATTTTCATATCAAATGTTGAAATTTCTAGAAACTCAAAACAATGCTTACTTTCATCATTTCATTGTTCAAAAAAGAAATAAAAAATCCAAGTTTAGGAGCCTCTCCCTAACTTGACCAAAATTTTCTATCTTTGAACCCAAAATTCATGGTTTGGAACAAAATCCGGATTCAGGGATTTCCAACCTAGTCCACTTTGCCTTTTACCACCAAAATGGTTTTAAGTCAAAACTACGACCCTCGTGTCTTTAAAAAAAAAGGTTTTTTTCAAAAAATCACGAGGAACCGACGCTTAGTCGATACTCGTACAAATCGAGAGAATGCGAACCACGTTCGACACTTCAAAAACAGCAGGGAAGCAACATTTCGTCGATACTTACAAAATCTAAAAATCATAGGGACGCAACAATTCAGTTGATATCCACAACCCAAATTTCAAAGGTTCGAAAAAACCTAAAACTGTGGAGACGCAACATTTTAGTTGATATCCACAACCCAAATTTCAAAGGTTCAAAAAACCTAAAACCATGGAGACACAACATTTCAGTTGATATCCAACCCAAATTTCAAAGGTTTGAAAAAACCTAAAATCGTGGAGACGCAACATTTTGGTTGATATCCACGAAGGTTTGAAAAAACCAAAAAATCATGAAGATGCAACATTACAGTTGATATCCATAACCCAAAGGTTCGAGAAAACCGCAAATTTTAAAAATCGTGGGGAAACGACATCAAGTCAGTACCCGCAAAACCAAATTTTGAAAAGCAAGGATGCGACATTCCATCGATACTTGCACCCAAATCCGTGAGGAGGCAACATTCCATCGATACTCACAACCGAATGCAGCAAGGATGCGACATTCCATTGATACTTACAAGACCATTCAGCAGAGAGGCGACTTTATGTCGATACTTGCATTTTTGAAAACCAAAATGGCTATAAATGCCACCAAAACCGGCTATAATTAAATGCCACCAAAACCGGCTATACATGCCACAAAAACCGGCTATCAATGCCACAAACCGGCTATCAATGCCACAAAACAAAACCTGGCTTTCACGCCAACAAACAAAAACTTGGTTTTCAAAAGCAAATCAGCTATCAATGCCACAAAAACTGGCTATCAATGCCACAAACCGGCTATCAATGCCACAAAAAACTGGCTATCATTCCAAAATCGGCTTCATGCCACAAACAAGATCTGGCTATGCCAAAAAGAATCATTTGACAAAATATTTTCACAAAATGACAAGTTTTTGATCAAATCCCATTTAGCAATTGCTTTCTTCACAAAAAGATTTAAGTGAGCGTAGGGAAAACAAAAAAAAAGAGTACCAAAAAAAATACATGTGGTACCAAAAAATAAAGAAAGTGTTCACAAACACTACAAAAAAAAGTGAGTACAAAAAAAATACATGTGGTACCAAAAAAAAAGAATAGTTTCTACTACAAAAAATCAGGAGCTCAACCCAAAATGGACTCCAGCAAAAGTTTCAGCTCCTCGAGCAAACTTTTGGCCTCAACCGCAGAGTTTCCAGGGCACGCTTCTTCAGGATTTTTCCATGAGATGCTGGAGAATGCCGTAATCCTTCTTTTACACCGGGAAGCTTATCCAAGGAGTTCGCCATCGTTTGTTTTCCTCAATCCTCCTTTTGAGAATTCGATCGGCATCTACAACCTGGCGAATCAGAACACTCTCCCTGTCACAAGCTTCTGTCATAGCGGCCCACTTGGTCGCGACTTGTGCCTCTAAATGCTCAAGACGTTGCCTAGCCTCGTCGACCTCCCTATCATGGATGGTAATGTCGTTCCTCAGCCCGATGATGGCTAACTCTTCTAAGTTCCTCTCCCGGACGAACTGCTTCCTGCTCTGTGTAGTCTCATCCAAGTCAGATTGAGCCTTATTAGCAGCATCCTAGAACATCTCCATGAAGAAGTCATCATCAGGGAAGCAACTTCTATCAACAATCGCCCTGGCACCTATGACGTCCAGACCAACTTCTTCGGCATCAGTGAGAATCTCCTGCACATGCTGGATCATCCCAAATCCAGCATCCAAGTGTCCAGAAAGGAGAGTCTCAATCCAAGAGCTCAAAACTCGCGCCAGCACCTTCTTTGCAAATTGAGGAGATGAACTGGATGAAAGATTCACCCTTCTCTGTTGGTCGGCTGCTCATGTCATGCCCCGTTGGAAGAGTAACAAAAAAACTCTTTCCAGTTGGAGCCGCTGGGGAAGGAATCTCAGCATGAGGTATTTCCTCTATCGTGTTAGAACTGGTTGTAGGAGTCTCTACCTCTGGATCAACCTCTGGCATCCCTTGCTCTGGTTATGAAGAAAGCGATGGACTCTTTTCTGTCACTTCAAAACCTGCCAATGAAACACAAAAAGGTATGAATATAATCCTTTTAAAAATCATTATCAGGGTTATTACTATAAAGTACCTTCTTCAACAATTGGTGGAACACTCTCCTCCTCCATGAACTCATCGGAAGCATCGAAATTTACGTCCATCGATGGTTCAAAGTCATCAGAATCTTGTGGCAAGTCAGCTGATAAGAAAAAATGTTAGCAAGTCAAGTCACAGACAAAAAAAAAGAGAAAAGAAAGAAAGCAAAAGAAGTCATACCATTTGGAGATTCTGGAGTCACTCCAGAGTCCCTCAGTTCTTCTTTAGGTGCCACAATCGGATCCGTCACTGTCTCATCAGCCGGAACCTCAGGCATCGCCAAGCCTTCATCCTTTGCTAAAAAAAAGAGGGTGGAAGAAAGCGAAACAGAACATGGAAAACTCCATGAAAGAAATAGAAAGAGAAAGAGGAAGAATCATACATTCACCAACGGTTTCTTTTTCTCAGCTCCTCTTTTCCGGAGGTTTCGTCAGAATTCTCTTGCATCTCCTCATTGATAGTGAGAGGGACTTCTAAATCAGGAGAGTCTTCATCCTGTCCCTCGCAACGTTGACCCCTCTTCCTCTTGCTCCTGCGGGCTCGCTTTCTAGAAGAACCTGCCCCATTGTCAGAGTCAGGCTTCCCGCTTGACTCCTCGCTGGATGGTCTACTTTTGCCAGTGGACTCCACGGAAGCTCGCCTCTGTGCTGCTTTCATCCAAGCGTCAAGCTCAACTTCCTCCTGTTCTAACTGTTCTAAAGGCCTCATCAGGTGCTTCCCGAACAGCTTTAGAACCGATGACGCCCTGGTCACCGAGAAAGCCTATCTTGTGCTTCTCTCCAAAAAGGAAGGGCAAAACTTCCTCTCGCCCGACGCCATCCGACTTTCCAATATCTTTTCCAGAAGACAGTTTTACATCAAGCTCCTTCTTGGAAAGCCCTCGATATGCCAAAAAGCTATCAGCGAGTCACTTCGTGAAGCCGGCAGTCCGGAAAGTCGACAACACATGATAAGAAATCATGGCAGTAGTGTCTTCAGCACTATAAAAAGCCCATGCATTTCTGCCATCCTGCAAACCTCCAAAGCGCTTCACCATACTCGAGGCACTCCAACAACTCCTTGAGAAAAGCCCAACTATAACGCAAAGCGAAAAGGTACATAGGCTGGATGTCGACAAAAAGATGTCTACGATACACCATTGTGCTGACCCGTATGCTAAAAAGCCACTCCTTCTCTACATTTGTCAGCGAGTAATGCCTTCCCAACCCAGCCCTGGTAAGGTCTCGGGAGGCACCAAAGTCAAAAGCCTTCTTTCGCAACTCTGGATAAAGCTTCACTGAAGACTGCCCCATATCCGCGTCCCTGAACCGTCGGATCCTCATGCGGGCAAACAAAAGTGATTCGAAGACGGCTTTACCCTTAGCCAATTGAATCATCAGAGGATCATCATCATATGCAGCACCCAAACGGTGGAAGCCAGGATAGTGGTATACAAACCACGAATAAAAGATATGGGTTGAAAATACCCTGTTCATAGGGAGCCCAAGCCGAACCAAAAAAGCAGTAGCCTGCAGTTCGGTGCACAAGTAGGAGTAAAGAGCTGGCACCAAAGCAAGCCGCTCTCCAAACGCCATCTGACAAGCCGAAAAAATATAATGCGGCCTGATGTGCATTCCATCTCCTCCAGCAAAAATAGCCTCACCTAGCCAATAAGTGAGGTATATAGTGAGATCTCTCCGCAGTGCAATGTCAGATCAAATGGCGTCTGTACTTGCGAAGAAACCCCTCAACTTTTCTTGCATAATCGAAGCCTTCTTCGAACCCGGATCCTGAACCCTGGCTTCCTGGGTCATGCTATCAGAAGACTCCCTGCTGTCGAAGAAGTTGGGGAACGAAGAGCCAAAACTCTTCCAACTGCTAGACCTGACTTTCGAGCCCTTTTTCTCCTCCAAAAAATTGTAGAAGGAGACAAGCTGAAAGTACAGAAGCCTAAACTCCTTTAATTGCTCCTCAAGGATGCTGTTGATCCGCATAAATTCTTCATAGAGTTTGCCAAGGATAGGCAACCCAGTGATGACGTTCAGCTCCTTCAAAGAAAAATCAATCTCACCATTCGTGACAACAAAGGTGTTGATTTGTGGAAGGAATGACTCCAGCATAGCCATGAAGGCCTCATCGGAAAAGATCACGGTCTCCCTAAAGGCATGGACCGCATCGAAAATCCCGACTTCCTTCAAAACGACGCCACCAATCAGCAAGACACGATCAGTCCACGACTTCCATTTGGATTAAACACTGAAACGGCCACGAAGTCGAAAAGGCTTCACCCAATTGCTGCCGTCACCTTTGAAAATACCAAGGCCCACTTCTCAAATCAACAGATGGATAATCAGAACCCTGTAGCCGCTAGCCGGCATCAACATGTCCAAAAGGGCAAGCGATTTCTCCGCATATCCGGAAGGACCACTAACAAAAACCACGGTCTTGATCACGCTACTCCTTTTCACCCAGCTTGGAAGATCTTCCCTCTTAGAGCACGTGGGAGAAAGGCTCATGATCGAGATAGTACGATCAAAAGTCGATCGGGTAACAACAGTTCTCTCCTCACCACCAGCTGTGTAAGAGAACTGAAAATATTTTTTCTAATATGTCATGTCGTCAGGGACTGCATCACCAAAGAAGAAGGTAGGCTTGGGCAACACCCTCTGATCGTTCATAACCCAAGGACGGTTGCTTACCATGATCTGATAGAACTCCTCTCCTTTGAGAGGGATCAGTCGCTGCCTCATCTCATCTCTGTTGAGGGAGTCGCACTCTTCGAGGTTTCTCTCAACATACTGGACCTTCTCCCAGGCCTGCTGAACGACCGCATTGGAAGATCTGGCAAATCGACGAGGTACGCTTGTAGCAGGCTATTTACCCTTGTTCATTCTGGAGGAACCACCTGTAAAGATTAGAAAAGAAAAAGATCAATCACCAAAATGACAAGATTTCGCTAAAAAAAATCTGGTGAAATTTTGGCATGACCTCGGGGCAATTCCGAAGAAAAAGGAAATATCCTGAAAGAAATAGAAAGCTTGAAGATGGGCTCAACATCGCTACGAGCTCCGAAACTCTAAACTTTCAAAACCTCAAAAATCTCTGCAAAATCAGAAAGGGCTCAACATCGCTGCGAGCTCCAAATTCCCACATTTGCAATGATTTTAAGGTATGCTATCCAATCATGCTACCAATTCAATTTACAAAAAAATGCATGCATGAACATCTTGGTTTGCCAAAAAGAAAAACACATTATCATTATGAGCAACAAAAAAAAAGGAAAAGAAAACTTTCTCAAAAAAAAAGAGGAGAAAAAGAAAGAAAAAAGAAAAGAAAATGAAACTTTCTCAACAAAAAAAGGGGGGAAAGATTAAAAAAAAAGAAACAGTAAAAAAAAAGGGGCTGGCCCACAGGCCACGTGGTCGTACGGCCAGATCCGTACTGCCCACAAAAAAAAAACGTGCAAAAAAAAAAACAGAGAAAAAAAAAGAAAACGTGTAAAAAAAAAAACAGAGAAGAAAACATGTGGAAAAGAAAAGAAAAAAAAAGAAGAAAAAAAAAGAGAGAAACAAATCTTTTTGTTACCATCTTACTTTCTACAATGGAGTTTTCTTGAAAAAGAGAACTTACTTGAAGCCATCGATGGGGAAGAAGAAGAAAAGCTTGAAGATTCTTGAAGAACTCTTGGTCTTGGAGCACTCTTGAGATTTTTGCAAAAGAAAGCAATAAGAGCAAGAGATCCAACCTCCCTTTGCTTTTATAGAGGAAAGCAAACCAAAGAAGGAAACAAGAAAAGAGATAAGTGCTACTAATTAGTAATCTTACCAAAAGAAAGAAATTAGAAAGTTTCTCAAAAGAAAGATATCTTGAGGGATTCTCTCCCAAAAGAAAGCAATGAGAGGCTTTCTCCCAAAAAAGAGGAGATTTGAGATAATGTTTCCCAAAGATAGATACTTTGAGATATTCTCTCCCAAAATAAAGGGAACATGAGAAATTCTCTCCAAGTAAAGATATTTTTAGATATTCTTTACAAAAAAAGACACCATATGAGATCTAAGCCATTTCAAAAGCTTAAGGTCCCATGGGTTAGCCCATATGAGTCAGGTTTGACCACCTAGGCACTAAAAGAAAACGAAAAGAAAATGGGCTTTTAGTCAAAGAGAAATCCCTCTTACCAAGAGCATACAAAAATGGTTTCATGCCTCTTTTGAGTTGATTGGACCATACAAAAAGAATTCCAAGCCCCATGAGCTTCCAAAATTCAAACCATCCAGCCTTATATACCAAATCGAGCCAAAATCTTGAAATTGACATTTCACAAAAACTCAAACCACTCCAATGAACCCAAATAGGCCCAAAGAGGGACCAAAAACCACATCTTGGTCCCCTAACTTGCCACATACAGCTTGTTAGGTCACAAGACCAAAACCGAAAACCAAAATCGACCCCCCAACTTGCCACATACAGCTTGTTGGGTCACACGGTCAAAACCAAAACCGACCCCCTAACCTGCCACATACAGCTTGTTAGGTCACAAGGTTAAAAATAAAAACCCAAATCTGCATCCCTGATGTCACTTTCAAAACTTTGCCTCGAAATGATACGTGATTCCTTTCAGTACCATACAATTCCCCTGGAAGTTCAAAAGGCTACAACACCAAAATAAAGACTGCTCAAAGACTCTTGGTCAAGTCACAAGCTCTCCTTCAAAAATCTCTTCGAGGCACATCGACTACAAAAAGTTAAGTAACTCCTCGCTGTACCTCGAGAGGGCAGTTGTTGACACCAAAAATGTAACTTTGCCTCTTCAACCTCAAGAAAGCTACATGAAGCTGCAGCCTACCACAAACGGGTGATGCTACTTCTCAAAAAAATCAAATCTTGTCAGAATCAAACAAAAACTGCAAGATCCTTTGAGACAGCCAATAGGGGAGTACACAAGAAGTTTCGGGCCATTTCAAAATCATTTGGCCTAACTTTGCTCCTCTGGCAGCTGAATGGGAGCGCCGGCGGCGACAGCATAGGAGACATCAAATCTTCGATCAGAGCCTGCGGATGGTCTCAAAGTACATCCAAAAGGCTCCACGTCAAGTTCCAAGTCAAACCGACAACATTTGACCCTACATCAACCCTCGAACAGCTAAATCAAGCCTCTCGACGGCGAGAACCACCGAGGCCATCACTCATCAAACAGAGCACATGTGCGACTTCAAGATCCCTTAAAAGGGCTACACGTCAAGTTTCAGGTCATTTCGACAATATTTGACCAGACTTTGACCCTTAAAAGCCAAATCAGGCCTCTCGGCGGCGAAGCTCCTCAGGACCATAGTTTTCAAGATAGAGCCTATGGATCATCTCAAAATGACTCCAATAGGCTCCCTGTCAAATTTCAGGTCAATCGGGCATCGGTTGACGGTACATCAAAGCGCGACATCTTCATCGCGATAAAAAAAAGTCTACTGGCGACAAGACCCCACACAGCTTCAAAACTCAAACAAAAGCCTATGGTTGGTCTTATTTATTGCTCAGGAGGCTTCACCTCAAATCTCAGGTCATTCCGATATCGTTGGCCCAGTTTCGACCTCTAACTGAAAATCGACAGCTCTACGCAACTAAGTCTTCGGCTTTCCCGGAAAATTGGAAACTTTGCACTCCAAATTGCAAGGATTCTCATCAAGTTTTCTACAGGGAAATCATGCCAACAAATGTACAAAAATGTCAAGAAAAATACAGAAGAGAAAAGAAACAAAAAAGACATCAAAACGGCCGCAAAATGGGACCAAAGGGGAAAATTTCCCACAGGGTCGCAGCCTAGCCCATGGTCGCCGACGACCATGGAGCTCCGGATCTCCGGATTCACCCCGGATGGCCCATTTTCCATCCTTTTTTTGCGTTTCAAAGCTTCCAACCTCTGTGACTTTCTAAAATCTAGACTTTTGAGGCACCAAATCCATCGACATCCGTCAAAATCACGGGTCCGTCTTCAAGAGTATCAAGATCATCATTGATCGTCAACCGGTCAACCAAAAAAGTGTGCTTTCTACTCGATCGATCGAGAAATCGACAGGACAGATGTCACCGGCCCACTGTTAGCAATCAATGACTAAAATTACATGGTCATCTGATGTCGATCAGCATGAAGATCCATCGATGATCATCGCCAGAAAAATCCCAAAAAGACGCGGCATGACCTGCTACTCTTCGACTGCTCAGCGACCACTTAATGTAGTTAATTGACTAGCTTTATTGCAGTCATTAACTCATTACTTTGGACGGCCCAATCAGAAGCAAGCAAATGGGAGTTACAAGTCAATTGATTCATGGCATTTAAGCCATGAAACTCCTCCCATCATGGTGCTTAAAGGCGATTAAATGCCCTTAATCTCCACCGGCCAATTAGAAGCCAAGAAAAAGGAGTTACAAAATAAAGAATTCAATCTTATAACTCCTCCCTTTATGTAGATTTATGACAATTAAAGGTCATAAACTCTCCTAAATGGCTACCAAAAAGCCTATAAATAGGAGAGCACTCCAAACATTCAAAAACACTTCAAAAGATCAGAAAAATCCCAAAGCATCAGACACAGAAAATCCAGAGAAAGAAAAAGAGAGAAAACTCTGCTGAAGTTCTGCACCGGCCACCGTTACAAGGTGACAAAAGTCCCTTGGGGGGTACCCCCAAGGTCCTTGCCTTCTCCTTCTGCCTCCAATGGCTTAGACTTGGCTTTTCAGCCCGTCTACCTAGCTTTTTATTGGATATAGGACCTCCTCTTGGTCTTTGTCCTCTAAAGATCTGAGGTTATAGTCAAGCCAAGCGAATCAAGAGCATCCTCTGTTCTCATCTGCATGGATAATGGCGAAGTCCACATATGACTTGCGACCGTCAATCTAAACGAGTTCCCTATGATCTCCTGAGAAGTTAGACCCTCCTTTTCTTGCTTTTCATTGTAGTTTGTATTTTCTAAAAGAGAAAAAAACCATAACTCTTGTCTTTCATTATTGATAAGAATTGTAAATCGGCTATAAACGCCAAAATCGGCTATAAACGCCAAAAATCGACTATAAATGCCAAAAACATTGCATTTCACGGCAAATAAAAAAAATATCTTTTTTTTTAAATATATGTGCAATGAAAACTTGAAAGAAGTTGATTTCCTTTTACTTGCGAAGGTCGATCTCCGGATCACCAATTGCAATTCCAAGTAAAATAGAAATTCTGGCACACCCACAACAAAAAAAAAAAAAAGTTGATGCACGCTTTTTGCCCTCCGGGCGTGAAAGGGTTGGATCAAACGGACTCACACATCCGCCGACCTCGGTAGCGCCGAGCGAAATGCGTAGTCCATCAAACATTTAGAGTTTATAGTCATTTGTTTGGGAGAATCTAATAGGTTTTGATGTTTATGGGCAACATGTAGGAAGCCATGTTAAGCAATCTTTGCATAGTGAATGTAAGGTTTTCTCCTAGGTATTATATTGTTTGTATGGATTTTTAAATCCCAATAGTGCTTTTCATTTCAGTAATCCAAAATATTTGAACCAGCTTGATAAGTCCATAAAATTGTAGCTTTCATTCATCATTTTATATGCATTTGTGGACTTAATTAGGCTAATTGCATATAATTACACTTAATTTCATGATTTTATGCATTTAAGCATCATAGTTGGAATCTTAGTCAAATTTGGCCAAAATTCATTACATTGCATGAATATTGTGAAATTAGGGTTCTCATCTCATTCATCGCCCAAAATTAGTTTTTTTTAGCTTCACTAATGCATATCTGCTAATTTTGACACCATATGTTATTTTTGGAAAGTTGGGTATTTTTAGTGCATTAAGTAGGTATGTAGAGTCCCATGCATAGTCCATCTAGATTCCTCACACTTGATTATTATTGACATTATTTAATTTTATTTATGTAGGAGAAATCAAGAGTGGGACCTGCATTGGTGAAACTTGAGAGAGATCAAAGGCGGGACACCCTTCATAGTGGGCCCATATATCTTGACATCTTGGTGGAGTTGGAAATGTTGAGAATTCTCAAAGAAGAAAGAAGAAACTCAGATTTGGAAAGATGATGTTAACTAGCTAAATTTGGAAACTAAATTCAAGAAAGAGGGAGAAAATTAGAAACTTTGCAAGGGGAGTTGAGTAGTCAAAGTTGCAAATAAAGAAGCATGCCAAATATGGAAAGAGAATCAAATAAGCAAGCAAAGAAAGAGTCCAAAGGAGTCCTCGAACATCGAACATGGGTCCCACACACCCCATTGCATGCCAAACATAGAAGTTCCCTTAATTGCCATTATTCTCAAAATTTTCAGGGGCAGCAAATTGAAATGGCCATAACTTTCAAACCGAGTATCGAATTGGCACAATCTACCCACCTTTGGAAAGCTCTTTTCGAGTAGATATCCGTGGAGCCCAAGATTTCATAAATTGGAGCTATATTGAGGGAGATATGACCTTGGAAATTTGGCTAATATAATTCTATGCGGGAACTGCAAAAAGTTTTTAAAATTAGCAACATGAGAGATCTTTGAGGAGTTCAATTTGGCAAGACTTGGAGCCCAAGAGACCACACTTAATAACAAATCATCTCTAATTCAAATTGCAACCTAAGTGAGAAGCTTTGCTTGAAAGCTAAGCCAATAATCAAGTCATAGAATAGAAATAATTCCTTGAAAATCAAGAGGCCAAAAAGTATAAAAGAAGCATAAAGGTGGCTAGAACAAAAAGCCTATTCTCCTTCATAAAGTGGCCAAGCCATTCTCTCTCTCTTCTTCCCCTTTCTTCTTTTCCCTCTTCTAGTTCTAGTTCTAGTTCTCCATATTTTTTATTTTGGGTAGATTTGGGCCTTGTCCAAGCAAGTACTTGAAGGAGAAGTTATAAAGATGCAATCTTTAATGACAAATCAAGAAGTCTTCCTTGCAATGGCAGGCTAGTTTTGATTAGAGTGATGGATGAAGATAAGTGATTGGTTTTTATTTGTCCAGTAGTTCTAACATGTTTGCATATCTTTATGTTCTTAATGATTAATAGACTTGTCTTCGTGCCACAGGCAAATCTCCATCCTTAATTTCTGAAAATAAAAATTGATTTTGACTATCCATGCTTAGGTTTGATAGGCCATGCTTAGGTTTGATAGGCCATGCTTAGGACTTAGATCTTTTTGATGGTTTATACTTACTTTTGATGGGTTGTGCTTAGATTGTTTTTTTTATCTTTTATGAGGTGAAGGAAGTCTTGGGTTTTAGATTTTATAATTAAAAAGGGGTTTTTAAAGTTTGATTTTCCAAATTAAAAACATTGATTTGTCTTTGATTTGAAGTAAAAATTGGAATAAGTTAGGATTACTTGATAAAAAATTGGTGGATGCTTATTGGATTCCTATGCTCTAATCACTTTCATTAATTGATAGTTTTCATCTTTCTAAATTAGTTGTTTGTTTTTATTTCTAAATACTCAAAACTTTTCTTAATTGTTAGTTAATTAGTTTTCTTAATCTAAAAGTTTCTTTAATTAGCTTCCTGTGGGTTCGACCCGTTCTTGCCACTGTCTCAACTAGACACCCGTGCACTTGCGGTATTTTATGATTGTTAAAGTTCACATCAAGTTTTTGGCGCCGTTGCTAGGGAGCCAATTTGAAAATAATCTTTTAGTTAGGATTTCTAGCATTATTTGTTCATATCATAGCATGCTTTTTAGTTAGTTGCATTCATAGCTTGCATTAGGTTTAGTTTTTGTGTTTCTTTATATTTGTGGTTACTGTTTTTCATGTTTTGGTTGCTGATTTTTCAATAATTTTCGGACTGATTGCTAGTGGTTAAATAAAAAGAGAAATTTCTGCACTAATTTTGTGACAGATTTGGCCTGGTTTTTTCCCAAAAGTTCACACTTTTAAAACCAGTCAAACGGACTCCTTTGGACTTGAAATTTTGCTGGATTGGACTTTGGTACATTGACTTTGAACCATAAAAATTTCAGAAAGAAATACGTTTTGGAAGTCCAACTTTTGGTGCCGTGAACAGAGCCAATCAGTAAGGCATTTTCTGCATTCAGCAGCAAAACTGGGCTAAACAGCCAACTTCATGATAGCATAACTTCTTTGTTTCTTATCCTTTTTAGTCTCTGTTTTTTTTTGTTTGATTCTTGCATATTAGGAGATTACATCCCAGTCACTGTTTTAAGGTTTTGATCAATAAAAGGTGGTCGTACAGATCTGTAAAATTGGGCCTGTGCAACAGGTTTCAACACTTAGAATTTTTTTCAGCACTTGACAGCAATGTGTTCATTTAACTTAGGACTGCATTAGGAGTTTTAGAATTGCTTCTTTCATTCAAATTGCCATAGTTTAGGTTTTTAAAATTTAGATTAGGTTGATTTTTCAATTTAGGGATTTCGTTAATAATTTTCAACTATTTTTAGTAGTTTATTTAGATCTAACACTTTAGTTGTTTTCTTTGAGGTTACAATCTGAGTTTTGTAGGACTCTAAAAGGGGAAGGAAATCGCGGGAATTGCTTTTAAGCAAACAAGTTGCTCTTAGAATTGCAAAATTGCTATAAAAAAAAGGTTAAGCTTACACAGTTTAAAGAATTTACGTAGACCCGCTGTAAGAATTTCTAAACTTTACCCCACGAGTCTTTTACTTGCAAGTGGGGCTTGGATGATTTAATTTTTCGCAAAGTGTGAATGCTTGATTGACACACCTTTTAATTGGACACACACTTAGTTAAGGGCAATCGACCCCAGAAAGATAAGGACTGGATTTCATCACCAGATCCTTGCCCATTTAGGTTAACCATCTCTCACATAGTAACCTAACCATTAATTAAAATAAAGTAGAAACGTGACCATAGGGCTCGAGCTCAGTAGGACGAAGACCACAAAAGGTTGTACCAGTTGCGCTCTTTGGTCAAGTTGATGTCTAGGTAAGTCCTGTCCCTACCAAAAAGGGTGACAGTCTCTGTTCTAGGAGTTTGGTTCTTAAGCGGGACCCTTGCCAAGTGCATTGTGACCCCACCACTCATCCTGGGGACTTACCTGGTCGGTTTGGCTTCATAAGACCGGATTGGAGGCCTTAGTGCACTCTTCAAACCAGTTAGGAGCTGTCTAGTGAGTTAGGCTAACCTTAGGATAATTTCTTGTGCTCAATCTTTGTGCTTGACTGCTTGTGCATCATCCAGTAAGACCATTAGGGCCCGCATATAGATTAAGCTTGCATTTCTTTAAGGTTGAACCCGATGCATGTGCTCTAGACCTGAGAGAGAGAAACTGTGGGTACGCAAGAGTAAAAGGTTAGTCAGGATAGAGCCCGAATTAGCCTTAACCGTTGTCGGAAAGTCTTCCATCTTTGAAGAAATTGTTAGGATGGCTGATCAAGTGGACCCACCCATGACTTTGAAGGACTACATGTATCCCACCAGGACAACTCAACCGTCCTGCATCACCCTGCCTCAGACCAATGCTACATTTGAGCTGAAATCTGGCATGATCAAGATGCTCCCAGTATTCCGTGGGCTAGACCAGGAAAACCCATATCAACATGTTAGGGAATTTGATGACATCTGTGGGACCACGAGAATCAATAACATGACTGAGGAGGCCCTTAAACTTAGATTATTTCCTTTCTCCCTAAAAGAAAAGGCTAAAGCTTGGCTTTATGCCTTACAGGCAGGGTCCATCACTACATGGGACAAGCTAGTCGAAGAATTTTACAAAAAATTATACTCTAAGCAGAAAACCGCTTCAGTTAGGCAGGCCATCAATGGATTCCATCAAATGGAAGGGGAGACACTTTGCAGTTATTTGGAATGGGTCAAGGACCTCTTCATCCAGTGTCCCCACCATGGATTTGAAAAAATTCGATTGGTCCAGATCATGTATGAGGGTTTGGATTACCTTACTAAGCAAATGGTGGAATCTTTTTGTGGTGGGCAGTTTACACAGAAGACAGCGGATGAAGCATGGACATTTTTGGAAGAAACCGCTGAAAACACATTGCAGTGGGCCCCTATCAAGAGGGAGCCCATCAAACCCACCATTCCTGAAAAAGGGGGGATGTTCAAGATTGAACCCAAAATTGAGGCAGATGCCAAATTGGCCACATTGGTGAGGAGAATAGAGGCCTTAGAACTGAACCAAAAGCCTACTCCAAACACTTTGGAGTCATTGAAATATACTCAGGCCATGAATGGAGGGATTGACCTAACAACTATGGGTCAGACCGAGTCTATTGAGGAGGTGAATGCGCTTTATCAAAACACTCATTTTAATAATCGTCAGAGGTATGACCTATACTCCAACACATACAATCCAGGTTGGAGGGATAATCCTAATTTTTCTCGGACCAAGGGTCCAACTCAGGGTGGCCCATCACAATCACATCAATTTCAGCCCATTCAATCTCAATCCAATGCCCCACCCGGTTTCCAAAAGCCCAATTTCACCCCCAATCCGTAAAATCAGCAAATAGATTCTCTTGAGGAAACCATGAAACTGTTAGCTCAGAATACCCTCCAGTTCAGCAAAGCACTGTTCAGAGCTTGAATGCTACCACATAATCAAGTGCAAAACTGGAATATCAAATGGGCCAACTGGCCAACTCTATCAGTACCAGAGACAAGGGAACCTTTCCTAGTCAATCTGAACCCAATCCCAAGGGCCAAGTTGTTTATGATATAAAAGGCAAAGGCCTGGAACAAGTCCAATTCATTATCACTCTTAGGTCAGGTACACAGGTGGATAACAAGGTGGAACTACCAAAGGAACCTGAAGAAGAATCACATGAGAAAATGGAAAATGAGGAACAAATTATGAATGCTGAACCATATTAGAACCAGAGAACCCAGTCAATGTTAGACCATCATCTAGTGAACCCACTCCTAGGACTTATGTTCCCAAGGTACCATACCCACAGAGGCTAAGCCCAACAAAATCAACTGTTCAGTTGGATAAAATGTTAGAAGTATTGAAACAAGTGAGGATTAACATCCCACTTTTAGATGCGATCCAACAAGTTCCTGCCTATGCCAAGTTCCTGAAGGACTTTTGCACCTTCAAAAGAACCACCAATGTTCCCAAGAAAGCTTTCCTAGCTCAGCAAGCTAGTTCTGTTATTTCAAGTCCAATCCCAATCAAGTATAAGGACCCAGGGTGTCCTACAATTACATGCATGATAGGGGGACCATTATATTGAGTACTCTTTACTAGACTTGGGTGCAAGTGTGAACCTTCTTCCATACTCTGTTTATGAAGAATTAGGTTTGGGGGAGTTGAAGAAAGCTCATGTGACCCTCTGATGGACCGCGCTCCTGCGAGAGGTCCTACCGAGGTCGGCGGATGTGGGAGTCCGTTAGGTCCGACCCTTTCGTAACCGGGGGGCAGGGGCGTGCATCAACATTTCTTTTGTGTGGGTGTGCCAGATTTTTTTATTTTTACTTGGAATTGCAAGTGTTGATCCGAAGATCAACTTTCGCAAGTAAAAAGGAAATCAAATTTTTTCAAGTTTTCCATTGCACATATATTTAAGAAAAGAGACATTTTCTTGATTTGCCGTGAAAGGCGATTTTTTTGGCATTTATAGCCGATTTTGGCATTTATAGCCGATTTTTTTTTTGCGTTTATAGCCGATTTTGGCGTTTATAGCCGATTTACAATCCTTATCAATAATGAAAGACAAGAGTTGTGACTTTTGTCTCTTTTAAAAAAATACAAACTACAATGAAAAGCAAGAAAAGGAGGATCTAACTTCTCAGGAGATTATGGGGGACCCGTTCAGATTAACGATCGCAAGCCATATGTGGACTTCGCCATCATCCATGCAGATAAGAACAGAGGATGCTATTGATTCGCTTGGCTTGGCTATAACCTCAGGTTTTTAGAGAACAAAGACCAATAGGAGGTCCTATGTTCAATAAAAAGCTGAGTAGACGAGCTGAAAAGCCACGTCTAAGCCATTTGGAGGCAGAAGGAGAAGGCAAGGACCTTGGGAGGGTACCCCCCAAGGGACTTTTGTCACCTTGTAGCGGTGGTCGGTGTAGAACTTCCGCAGAGTTTTCTCTCTTTTCCTTCTCTGAATTTCTGTGCTTTTTTCTGATCTGGGATCTGTCTCGTTTATCCGATCTGGAATTCTTTGGAATGCTCTCCTATTTATAGGCTTTTAGGTAGCCATTTAGGAGGGTTTATGAGCCTTAATTGTCATAAAGCTACATAAAGGGAGGAGTTACAAGATTGAATTATTTATTTTGTAACTCCTTTTTTTTGGCTTCTGATTGGCCGGAGGAGATTGAGGGCATTTAATCGCCTTTAATCGCCATGATGGGAGGAGTTTCATGGGTTAAATGCCATGAATCTCTTGACTTGTAACTCCCGGATGCTTGCTTCTGATTGGTCCGTCCAAAGAAATGGATTAATGACTGTAATAAAGCTAGTCAATTAATCGTATGAAGTGGTCGCCGAGCAGTTGAAGAGTCGCGGGCCGTGCCACGTCTTCTGGGATTTTTCTGGCGATGATCATCGATGGATCTTCATGTAGATCGACATCGGATGACCATGTAACTTCAGGTGTTGGTTGCCAACAGCGGGTCGGTACCATCTGTCCTGTCAATTTCTCGATCAGTCGGGTAGATTGCACACTTTTTTTTGGTTGACCGGGTGGTGATCAATGTTGTTTTCGATACTCTTGATGATTAACCCATGTTTTTGACGGATGTCAGAGGATTTGGTGTCTCAAAAGTATGAATTTTGGAAAATACCAGAGGCCGGACGCTTCAAATCACGAAAAAATGGCGAAAAATGGGGTTTTCGGGGCCCACCGGGCGATCCCGGGCCCCAGGGTCGCAGGGGCCTGCGACCCTGGGGGGGTTTTCCCCCTTTTGTCCCGTTTTGTGTCCGTTTTTGCTGTTTTTCGATTCTTTTTTCTTCTGTATTTTTCCTTGACATTTTTGATCATTTATTGGCCTGATTTCCCTGTAGAAAATCTGATGAGAATCCTTGTATTTTATTTTGCAAAGTTTCCAATTTTCCGAGAAAGCCGAAGACTTTGTTGCGCAAAGCTGCCGATTTTCCGTCAGAAGCTGAAACTGGGTCAAACGATGTCGGAATGACCTGAAATTTGAGGTGAAGCCTCCTGAGCAATAAATAAGACCAACCATATGCTTTTGTTTGAGTTTTGAAGCCGTTTGGGGTCCTATCACAAGTAGACTTGCTTTTGTCGCGATGAAGATGTCGCGGTTTGATGTGCGGTCAACCGATGTCTGATTGACTAGAAATTGTTATAATTTGAAGAAGCTTTAAATGATTTGAATGGTAATCATGGTTGTAATTGTTGTCAATCCATGTCAACATGATGAGAGGATGAAGCATAACTATGCAATGGAAATCAGATGGAAATCAGATGGAAATCAGAATGGAAAAAGAGCTGAAAAGTGTACAGAAAACAGTTTTTCTGTAGCAGAGTAGCCGGTCGACCGGGCTCTTCATGCGGTCGACCGGGCAAGAAGGAACCTGCAGAAAAAGTTTCAGACTGCTCCCAGTTATTTTCGTGACACAGTGTGTCTTCGGTCGACCGGGACCCCAGGATGTCGACCGAGCGCGATAGTTGTCTGATTCCAGACAGTGTATGATGTCGACCGAGCAAGCAAGGATGTCGACCGAGCACGGGAACCAGAGTTGCGCAGAATTAGAAGTTGTGCACGAAAATTCAGCATTCTTTTCTATTTCGTTTGGGACTCTTTCTAAACGAATTGTAGCCTGTTTTGAATACAATTAAGGGTTAACATAACCTATAAAAAGGCATGTATGGGTCGTTCTAAAGATACACCAGAAGAGAGAAAGAAGAGAAGAGAAAAGAGAGAGAGTTTGGAGAGAATAGAGTGCTGTTGCTGTGTGCTGTTGTGCTGCATCTTTCTACAGCAAGTGTGGACGAGGATATGCTCTTGAAGATGGTGATTCGTCCATGAGTTAAGTGTCTCTCTTTATGCTTTAGATTTCAATTTGTAAGGGATTGAGAGAGAGAGAATTGTAGAGAGGAAGGGCTGTAGACAGAGTTTATCTTCTATTCTGTTTTTACATCAAGTTGGTGCTTGGTGTTTTGGGGTTTGGTGATCCTATCTGTTGGTGCAGATAAATTGTAAAGGGAGTCGGTGCTTCCTAGATAGTTGGTGCTATCTGAAACTAAGGGTTGGTGCTCTTTGTCGTTGGTGCGACTAAATATATTCAGACCTGTACCGGATCGGTGTTCGGACGGTTTTGATCCGTGGACGTAGCCTTTTGGTGAACCACGTTAAATCTGATGTCATTGTGTGGTTTGACTTGTTTTGTTGTTGAATTGGACCTGTTTTTTTTTTTTGAAATCACTGATTCACCCCCCCCCCCTCTCAGTGATCGCGATATCCAACAATTGGTATCAGAGCTAGGCTCCCTTGATCAGTTTAATACGCTAAGGGTGATCTCTTGTCAAATCACATGGCAGCCAATACAGGGAATATGAAAGCACCTCTGTTTGATGGTTCTAATTACTCTTTTTGGAAGATTAGGATGCAAGCCTTCATCAAATCTCTTGGCTATGATGTTTGGGAGGCTGTCAGAGTCGGTTACAATGTTGCCACTGTACCCAATGATACTGCATCGAAGAAGTTGGCAGACAACGACTCCAAGGCGCAGAATGCACTCTTTAGTGGCCTTGTGGACAGCGAGCTTGTCAAAGTAATTGCATGCAAAACAGCCAAGGAAATTTGGGACAAGTTGCAAAGCATACATGAAGGTGATGAGAAGATTAAAGAAGCCAAATTGCAAACTCATCGCTCTCAATTCGAGTCTCTTCGCATGGAGGAAAGCGAGAATGTTGACTCGTATATGCAACGAGTGAATGAAGTCACGAATGACATTCGTGGACTAGGGGAGGAGATTAAAGAGCCGGTCATCGTCAAAAAGGTTCTAAGATCTCTTCTTCCCCGGTTTGATTCAAAAGTCTCAGCCATCGAAGAAGCCAAAGATCTGAATTCATTTTCCATGGATGAATTACATGGTTCTCTAACTGCCTATGAGATGCGCATAGGAAAGACGTCTTCATCTGATAAAGAAGCGGCCTTCAAAGTTCAGAAAAAGGCAAAAGAGACTGCTGGTCATGATGTTGATTCTGATACTGATGAGCTTGAGGCTCAATTTGTTAGAAAGTTGAAGAAAGGAAGCAATGGCAAGTACAAAGGGAAGCTACCCTTTAAATGCTTCAATTGTGGAGGTGTTGTTCACTTTGCTGCGAAGTGTCCGCTAAAAGAAGACAATGATAATGACTCTTATGCTGAAAAGAGTAAAGGAAAGAGAAATTTCAGAAAAAGAGGCAAAGCTAAAAACTTTCTATGTCAACAAGATGACAGCACGTCTGAAACTTCAGACGATGATGAATCAACCGAAGCTCTCTTCATGGTCACTGTTGAAGAAGAAGAAGAGCTAGATCCGGAAGAGGAAGAGGAGGCTGAAGTCAATCTTAAAGAGGAACTCATAGTCGCACTTGTGGAGCTTAGCATGGAACGAAAAACAAGTAAGAAAAATCTGAAACTTCTTCATGAATCTGAAAGTTCAATTATTGCTTTGAAAACTCAAGTTGAAGAATATAAAAGAATGATGGAAGTCCTTCAAAACCAAATAAGTATCAAAAAGGAAGAGGCTATGAAACTTGAAACTGAAATCGCTAGAGCAAAGGCTGAAAACTTGGAAAGTAGCCGAAAACTCAAAGCACTCCAAGCGATTGAAGGGACAATGAAACTCGATGAACTACTGAAAGTTCAAAGACCTGCCCACTTCAGATTTGGTCTAGGATTTGAGAAAGGTGAATCCTCTAAGATTGCACCTCCTGAAAAGAAAGAGTTTGTGAAGCAAGTCACTGCACCTTCTAACTCTATGAAGCCCACTCAACCTAGAAAGGAGTCCATTCCTGTTAGAAAGGTAATGAAGACTAACCAGCCACAAAGAAGATACAAATTCTATGGTTTTTGCTTTCATTGTAATATGTTTGGACATAAAAGAGACAATTGCAAATTCTATGTAAAATACAGCTCACTTGTGACTAGGAACCCTTTTTCAATCTTAAGTAGCCACAAAATTGAGTGCCATAAGTGCTATAATTATGGACACTTGGCTATGGATTGTAGGTTGCATATTGCTAACAAATTTCAGGTTAAAAAGAAACCCAAGTTAGTCAAAGCTTGGAGAGCAAAGCAAAGTGCAGAAAGTCCCAAAGAATCTCTCATTGTGCAAATGGCATTCAATGCACAAAAGAAGGCAGCACCATGGGTCCTTGATAGTGGTTGTTCAAGTCATATGACTGGTGATAAAGAGAAATTCATCAAATTACAGCACTATGAAGGCGGTTCAGTGAAGTTTGGCAACAATGATGGTGCCAAAATCTGCGGAAAAGGTGTTATTCAGCTTATGGCAAACAAGATCAGATCGGAAGAAGTCTTATATGTATCTGGATTGAGACACAACCTGCTTAGTGTGAGCCAGATCTGTGACAAGGGTCACGAAGTTATCTTCACAAAGAATGGGTTTGCCATCAAGAAGAGTAGCAACGGCAAAACAGTGGCAACTGGATCAAGAACTGCTGGAAATCTCTATACATTGTCAGATGGAGCTGAAAAGACCTGCTTGATGAGTCGGACAGAGGAAAGTTGGTTGTGGCACAAACGCCTTGGGCATCTAAGCTTTGATAACATGTCAAAGATTTGCAATTCAAAGGCTGTAAGAGGCATGTCTACAGTTGAAAAGCCTTCCAATCCCATTTGCGACTCTTGCCAAAAGGGAAAGCAAACGAGGGTTATGTTCAAGTCAAAGGAGCATCATTCCAAGAAACCTCTTAAGCTAGTGCACACTGATCTCTGTGGACCGATGCAAACTCAAAGCACCAATAGAGATAAGTATTTCATGTTATGCATTGATGATTATACTCGTATGACATGGGTATTGTTTCTTAAGCATAAGCATCAAGCACTTGATCGTTTTAAAGTGTTTAAAGCACAGGTTGAAAATCAATTGGAAAAACGTATCAAGATTTTAAGGTCTGATCGTGGAGGCGAGTTCACATCTGAAGAGTTCACTAAATATTGTGAACATCATGGCATTCAAAGACAGTACTCAGCCCCTAGAACTCCACAGCAAAATGGAGTTGTGGAACGGAAGAATCGCACCGTACAAGAGATGGCTCGTACGATGCTAAGTGAAAGCAAGATGGCTGACAAGTATTGGAAAGAGGCAATTCATACGGCTGTATACATTCAAAATCGATGCTTGATCAGGCCACATGAAGACAAAACTCCCTATGAGCTATGGTTTGGAAGAAAAGCAACAGTCAAGCACTTCAGAGTCTTCGGCAGCAAGTATTACATCAAGCGGCTCGAACAAAATCCGGGCAAATTTTGAAGAAAGAGCTGACGAAGGTATATTTCTGGGTTACTCCTCTACTAGCAAGACATATAGGTGTCTTAACAAAAGAACCAGAAAAATCATAGAAAGTGCTGATGTGAGAATAGATGAGAATATTGAACCAAAGAATGCAACTCATAATGACAGTCCAGTTTATGAGGACTCGAGTGAGATTGATGATGAGATGGCTGAATCTAATGATTCTGAGAAATCAAAGGATGACTCAGAAGATACTACACCTAAGAAGCACAGCACTTGGGTAGAGCAACACCCTAAGGATCAAATCATTGGAGACCCTAAGGCAGGCGTTCAAACTAGACAAAGTGTAGTTAGCAATTACTCACTTATTGTTGGATACCGCGATCACTGAGAGGGGGGGGTGAATCAGTGATTTCTAAAAACAGGTCCAATTCAACAACAAAACAAGTCAAACCACACAATGACACCAGATTTAACGTGGTTCACCGAAAGGCTACGTCCACGGTTCAAAGACTGTCCGAACACCAATCCGGGACAGATCTGAATCTTATTTAGTCGCACCAACGACAAAGAGCACCAACCCTTAGTTTCAGATAGCACCAACTATCTAGGAAGCACCTACTCCCTTGAGTTTTAGATAGCACCAACTATCTAGGAAGCACCGACTCCCCTTACAATTTATCTGCACCCACAGATAGGATCACCAAACCCCAAACACCAAGCACCAACTTGATGTAAAAACAGAATATAAGATCAACTCTGTCTACAGCCCTTCCCCTCTACAATTCTCTCTCTCTCAATCCCTTACAAATTGAAATCTAAAGCATAAAAGAGAGACACTTAACTCATGGACGAATCACCATCTTCTAGAGCATAATCTCGTCCATAATTGCTGTAGAAAGATGTAGCACAACAGCACACAGCAACAGCACCAGCACACAGCACACTCTTCTCTCTTCTCTTCTCTCTTTTCTCTTCTCTTCTGGTATCTTTTCTTGGTGTGTTTATGAACGACCCAAGCATGCCTTTATATAGGTTTTAATAACCCTTAATTGTATTCAAAACGGGCTACAATTCGTTTAGAAAGATTCCCAAACGAAATAGATAACTGTGCTGAATTTTCGTGCAAAACTTCTAATTCTGCGCAACTCTGGTTCCCGTGCTCGGTCGACATCATACTGTGCTCGGTCGACATCATACACTATCTGGAAATAGTCACTTATCGAGCTCGGTCGACATCCTGAGGGCTTGGTCGACCGAAGACACACTGTGTCACGAAAATAACTGGGAGCTACCAAAAACTGTTTTCTGCAGGTTTCTTCTTGCTCGGTCGACCGCATGAAGAGCCCGGTCGACCGCGTGCTCTGCTTCAGGAATTCTGAATTCCTGACTTTTTCAATTCTGTTTCTTCTTTTCAGCTCTATCAACATTAGCCTATTAACATCACGTTTGTGACAATGTGTTGACAAGAATTCCAACTCAAATCAATACTTGAGATGCTAACTTCTTCAATTCATCAAAAGACTTCTCAAGTCATCTCAAATTCCAACACTTATGTCCACCATTGAACCCAAGACTGTGGCTGAAGCCAGTCTCGATGAAAGTTGGTTGAAATCTATGCATGAGGAGTTGGAGCAAATTGAGAAGAACTCCACATGGGAACTTGTTCCTAGACCTACTGATAAGAATGTTATTGGTACTAAATGGGTCTTTCGGAATAAGCTGAATGAAGATGGTCAAGTCATTAGAAACAAAGCAAGGTTGGTTTGTAAAGGCTATGCTCAAGTTGAAGGCATAGATTTTGAAGAGACCTTTGCACCGGTGGCTCGTCTGGAAGCTATTCGTATGTTTCTTGCATTGGCAGCATACAAAACCTTCAAGGTATTTCAGATGGACGTAAAGTCAGCTTTCTTGAATGGTTTACTTGAAGAAGAGGTCTACATTGAGCAACCTGATGGTTTTCTCATCAGCAAAAATTCAGATCTAGTGTGCAAGTTGAAAAAGGCTCTTTATGGACTGAAACAAGCGCCAAGGGCATGGTATGCAAGGCTGGATCTCTATCTCCGCAAGATCGGTTTTGGAAAAGGAATGGTTGATAGCAATCTGTATGTCAAAACTGAGTTAAGCAAACAGCTGGTTGTCATTGTTTATGTTGATGACATAATCTTTGGTGGCAACGATGAGGAGATGTGCAGGAATTTTGCTGAAGAGATGAAGAAAGAATTTGAAATGTCGATGCTTGGAGAACTAAAGTTCTTTCTTGGTTTACAAGTTCAGCAGCTGAAACATGGCATCTTCATATCACAAATGAAGTACATTAAGGAAATGCTGAAACGGTTCAATATGGAAGACAGCAAGCCAGTGAGCACACCAATGTCAACGAACACGAAGCTTAGCAAAGATGATAAGGCCTCGTCCGTTGAACATACCACCTATCGCTCTATGATAGGAAGCTTGCTCTACTTGACTGCTACAAGACCAGATCTTCTACAAGCAGTATGTATGGTTGCACGTTTTCAAGCAGCACCAACTGAAACGCACCTTACAGCAGTGAAAAGAATCTTTCGATATCTGAAAGGTACTATGGAGCTTGGTATCTGGTATCCCAAAGGCAAATCCTTCACTCTTGTTGCATATTCTGATGCTGATTGGGCTGGATGCGTAGATGATCGCAAGAGTACTAGCGGCGGCGCATTTTATCTTGGAGAAAGATTAGTTGCTTGGCATAGTAAGAAGCAAGACTCAGTATCCCTTTCGACAGCGGAAGCGGAATATATTGCAGCGGCAACTTGTTGTACGCAAGTATTATGGATGCGGCAGATGCTCTCTGATCTAGGAGTTCCTACAACGGATCCTACGCCGATCCTATGTGACAACACGAGTGCGATTCATATATCTAAGAATCCTGTTCAGCACTCTCGAACAAAGCATGTAGCAATTCGTTATCATTTTCTTAAAGATAAAGTTGCTGATGGAGAGGTCAAGTTGGAATATGTTCCAACAACTGAGCAAGTGGCTGATATTTTCACGAAACCTCTGCCAAAGGAAGTCTTCGAGTATCTCCGGAAAAAGTTAGGAGTTACTCACTCTCCTAAACCGTAGGAGTTGTGCTTGAAAGGGGGAGCAATGCATTCATTGAATATCCTACTCGCTCCTCGGTTTGGTCCCTTTGGACTTGTTGTCAAAGGGGGAGAGATGTTATGCTATGATAGCAAGGAGAGATGTTATGCTATGAAAGCTAGGGGGAGATTGTTGACAGTGCATGGTTGTTATTTCAGAATTTCAGAATTGGTTCCAAGTTTGTGTTGAAAAGAACTTGGAATAGCTGCAAGCTGGAGTTGAAAGAGTTGAAGAGTTGTTAGCATGTTGACAAAGTTGTTAAAGTTGACAACAATTCCAAAGGGGGAGATTGTTATAATTTGAAGAAGCTTTAAATGATTTGAATGGTAATCATGGTTGTAATTGTTGTCAATCCATGTCAACATGATGAGAGGATGAAGCTTAACTATGCAATGGAAATCAGATGGAAATCAGATGGAAATCAGAATGGAAAAAGAGCTGAAAAGTGTACAGAAAACAGTTTTTCTGTAGCAGAGTGGTCGGTCGACCGGGCTCTTCATGCGGTCGACCGGGAAAGAAGGAACCTGCAGAAAAAGTTTCAGACTGCTCCCAGTTATTTTCGTGACACAGTGTGTCTTCGGTCGACCGGGACCCCAGGATGTCGACCGAGCGCGATAGTTGTCTGATTCCAGACAGTGTATGATGTCGACCGAGCAAGCAAGGATGTCGACCGAGCACGGGAACCAGAGTTGCGCAGAATTAGAAGTTGTGCACGAAAATTCAGCATTCTTTTCTATTTCGTTTGGGACTCTTTCTAAACGAATTGTAGCCTGTTTTGAATACAATTAAGGGTTAACATAACCTATAAAAAGGCATGTATGGGTCGTTCTAAAGATACACCAGAAGAGAGAAAGAAGAGAAGAGAAAAGAGAGAGAGTTTGGAGAGAATAGAGTGCTGTTGCTGTGTGCTGTTGTGCTGCATCTTTCTACAGCAAGTGTGGACGAGGATATGCTCTTGAAGATGGTGATTCGTCCATGAGTTAAGTGTCTCTCTTTATGCTTTAGATTTCAATTTGTAAGGGATTGAGAGAGAGAGAATTGTAGAGGGGAAGGGCTGTAGACAGAGTTTATCTTCTATTCTGTTTTTACATCAAGTTGGTGCTTGGTGTTTTGGGGTTTGGTGATCCTATCTGTGGGTGCAGATAAATTGTAAAGGGAGTCGGTGCTTCCTAGATAGTTGGTGTTATCTGAAACTAAGGGTTGGTGCTCTTTGTCGTTGGTGCGACTAAATATATTCAGACCTGTACCGGATCGGTGTTCGGACGGTTTTGATCCGTGGACGTAGCCTTTTGGTGAACCACGTTAAATCTGGTGTCATTGTGTGGTTTGACTTGTTTTGTTGTTGAATTGGACCTGTTTTTTTTTTAAATCACTGATTCACCCCCCCCCCCTCTCAGTGATCGCGATATCCAACAGAAATTTGACAGGGAACCTTTTGGAGTCATTTTAAGATGATCCATAGGCTTCGTGTTGGAAGGTCCCGGGGACCTTCGCCGCCGAGAGGCCTGATTTGGCTTTCGAGCGTCAAACTATGGTCAAATGTTGTCGAAATGACCTGAAATTTGACGTGTAGCCCTTTGTAAGCATTTTGAAGCCGTCCATGTGCTCTATCTGATGAGTGATGGCCTCGGTGGTTTTCGCCGCCGAAAGACTTGATTTAGCTGTTCGAGGGTTGATGTAGGGTCAAACGTTGTCGGTTTGACTCGAAACTTGACGTGGAGCCTTTTGGATGTATTTTGAGACCATCCATCGGCTCTGATCGAAGATTTAGTGTCTCCGATGCTTTCGCCGCTGAGAGCTCCTTTTCAGCTATTGGAGAAGCGAAGTTAGGCCAAATGATTTTGAAATGGCCCGAAACTTCTTGTGTACTCCTCTTTTGGCTGTCTTGAAGGATCTTGCAGTTTTTGTTTGATTCTGACAAGATTTGATTTTTTGGAAGTAGCATTGCCTATTTATGGCAGGTTGCGACTTCATGTAGCTCTTTGGATCTTGAAGAGGCAAAGTGACATTTTTGGTGTCAACAATGCCCCCTCGAGGTACAGCGACGAGTTGCTTATTATTTGTAGTCGATGTGCCTCGAAGAGATTTTTGAAGGAGAGCCTGTGACTGGACCAAGAGTCTTTGAGCAGTCTTTCTTTTTGGTATTTGCAGCCTTTTGAGCTTCCAGGGGAATTTTATGGTGGTGAAAGGGATCACGTACCATCTCGAGGCAAAGTTTTGAAGATGACATTAGGGATGTGAATTTGGGTTTTGACCTTACGACCTAACAGGCTGTATGTGGCAGGTTATGGGGTCGGGTTTGGTTTTGACCGTGTGGCCCAACAAGCTGTATGTGGAATGTTGGGGGATCAATTTTGATCTTGTGACCTAACAGGCTGTATGTGGCAAGTTAGGGGATCAGGTTTTGGTTTTTGGTTTTGGTCTTGTGACCTAACAGGCTGTATGTGGCAAGTTAGGGGGCCAGGTTTTGGTTTGATTTTTGTGGAATGTCAATTTCAAGATTTTGGTTCAATTTGGTAGATGAGGCTGGATGGTTTGATTTTTGGAAGCTCATGGGGCTTGGAATTCTTTTTTGTATGGTCGGATCAACTCAAAAGAGGCATGGAACCATTTTTGTATACTCTTGGTAAGAGGGATTTCTCTTTGACTAAAAGCCCAAAATTTTTTTTTTTTGTTTTCTTTCCCCCTTCTTTTTTTCTTTTGAGAAAGCTTTCTTTTTCTTCTTTTTTTTTGCTCATCATTGATAATGCATTTTTTTTACCAAGATGTTCATGCATGTATATTTTTGTAAATTTAATTGTGGCATGATGTGATAGCATACCTGAAAGTTTTCGCAAATTTGGGAATTTGGAGCTCGCAGCGATGTTGAGCCCTTCCTGATTTTGCGGAGACTTTGAGGTTTCGAAAGTTTGGAGTTTCGGAGCTCGCAGCAATGTTGAGCCCATCTTCAAGCTTTCTATTTCTTTCGGGATAATTCCTTTTCTTCGGAATTGCCCCATCATCATGTCAAAATTTCGCTAGATTTTTTTTTAGCAAGATTCTGTCATTTTGATGTTTGATCTTTTTCTTTTCCATCCTTTTCAGGTGGTTCCTTCAAAACGAACAAGGGTAAAGAGCCTGCTACAAGCATACCTCGTCGATCTGCTAGATCTTCTAATCCAGCCGTTCAGCAGGCCTTTGAGAAGGTCCAGTATGTTGAGAGAGATTTGGAAGAATGTGACTCCCTCAACAGAGATGAGATGAGGCAGCGACTGATCGCTCTCAAGGGAGAGGAATTCTATAAGATCATGGTAAGCAGTCGTCCATGGGTGATGGAAGATCAGAGTGTTTTTGCCTTAGCCTACCTTTTTCTGTAGTGATGCCGTCCCTGATGACATGACATACTAGAGGAGATGTTTTCAGTTCTCTTTCACAGCAGATGGTGAGAAGAAGACTGTTGTTACCCAGTCGACGTTTGATCGCACCGTCTCGATCATGAGCCTTGCCCCCACGTGCTCTAAGAGGGAAGATCCTCCAAGCTGGGTGAGAAGGACAAATGTAATCAAGACCGGGGTTTTTGTTGGCGGTTCTCCTGGATATACGGAGAGGTCGCCTGTTGACATGGACCTGTTGATGCCATCCAGCGACTACCAGGGTTCTGATTATCCGTCGGTCGATTTGAGACCGGTGGGCCTTGGTATTTTCAGCGGTGACGGCAGCAATTGGATAAAGCCTTTTCGACTTCGTGGCCGTTTCAATGCTGACTCCGATTGGAAGTCGTGGACTGATCACATCCTACTGATTGGTGGCGCCGTTTTAAAGGAAGCCGAGATTTTCGATGCGGTCCGCGCCTTTAGGGAGACCGTGATCTTTTCCGACGAGGCCTTCATGGCTATGCTGGAGTCATTCCTCCCACAAACCAATACCTTCGTTGTGACGAATGGTGAGATTGGTTTCTCTTTGAAGGAGCTGAGCGCCCTTACTGGATTGCCCATCCTTGGCAAACTCTATGAGGAGTTTATGCCGATTGACAGCGTCCTTGAGAGCCAGTCTGAGGAGTTCAGGCTTCTGTACTTTCAGCTCGTCGCCTTCTATAATTTTTTGAAGGAGAAGGAGGGTTTGAAAGTTAGATCCAGCAGTTGGAAGAGTTCTAGCTCTTCGTTCCTCAACTTTTTTGACAGCAGGGAGTCTTCTGATAGTGTGACCCAAGAAGTTGTTGACACCAAAAATGTCACTTTGCCTTTTCAAGATCCAAAGAGCTACATGAAGTCGCAACCTGCCATAAATAGGCAATGCTGCTTCCAAAAATAAAATCTTGTCAGAATCAAACAAAAACTGCAAGATTCTTCCAGACAGCCAAAAGAGGAGTACGCAAGAAGTTTCAAGCCATTTCAAGATCATTTGGCCTAACTTCGCTTCTCCGACAGCCAAATCAAGCCTCTCGGCGGTAAAAGCTCTCCGGGACCATGATTTCCAAGACAGAACCTATGGATCATCTTAAAATGGACTCCAATAGGTTCCCTGTCAAATTTCAAGTCAATCGGACGTCGGTTGACCGCACATCAAACCGCGACATCTTCATCGCGACAAAAAGCAAGTCTACAGGTGATAGGACCCCAAACGGCTTCAAAACTCAAACAAAAGCCTATGGTTGGTCTTATTTATTGCTCAGCAGGCTTCACACCAAATTTCAGGTCATTCCGACATCGTTTGACCCAGTTTCAGCTTCTGACGGGAAATCGGAACTCTGCGCGACAAAGTCTTCGGCTTTCTCAGGAAATTGGAAACTTTGCAAAATAAAATGCAAGGATTCTCATCAGGTTTCCTACAAAGAAATCAGGCCAATAAATGATCAAAATGTCAAAGAAAAGTACAGAAGAAAAAAGAATCAAAAAAGAGCAAAAACGGACGCAAACCGGGACCAAAAAGGGGAAAAACCCCCCCAGGGTCGCAGACCCCTGCGACCCTGGCCAGGGTCGCAGGCCCCTGCGACCCTGGCCCAAGGTCGCAGGCCCCTGCGACCCTGGGCCAGGGTCGCCGGCGACCATGGACCCCGGGGTCGCCGGGAAAGCCCCGGAAACCCCGGTTTTCGCCGTTTTTTTCGCGATTCGAGAAGCCCAGCCTCTGGTACTTTCCAAAATTCATGCTTTTGAGACACCAAGTCCTCTGACATCCGTCCAAAATACGGGTAAATCATCAAGAGTATCGAAGACAGTATTGATCGCCACCCGGTCAACCAAAAAAAAGTGTGCTTTCCACCCGACCGATCGAGAAAATCGACAGGACAGATGGCACCGACCCCTGTTGGCAACAAGCACCTGAATTACATGGTCATCTGATGTCGATCTACATGAAGATCCATCGATGATCATCAACAGAAGAATTCCAAAAGACGTGGCACGGCCCGCGACTCTTCAGCTACTCGGCGACCACTTAATGCGATTAATTGACTAGCTTTATTACAGTCATTAATCCATTTCTTTGGACGGCCCAATCAGAAGCAAGCATTGGGGAGTTACAAGTCAAGAGATTCATGGCATTTAACCCATGAAACTCCTCCCATCATGGCGATTTAAAGGCGATTAAATGCCCTCAATCTCCTCCGGCCAATCAGAAGCCAAGAAAAAGGAGTTACAAAATAAACAATTCAATTTTGTAACTCCTCCCATTATGTGGCTTAATGGACATTAAAAGCCCATAAGCTCTCCTAAATGGCTACCAAGAGCCTATAAATAGGAGAGCACTCCAAAGGAATCCAGATCATCAGAAAAATCATAAAAACAACACAACAAACATCAGACCAGCAGTCAGAAATCCAGAGAAAAGAAAAAGAGAGAAAACTCTGCGGAAGTTCTACAACCCGGCCACCGCAACAAGGTGACAAAGTCCCTTGGGGGGTACCCCCCCCAAGGTCCTTGCCTTCTCTCCTGCCTCCAATGGCTTAGATGTGGCTTTTCAGCCCGTCTACTACTCGGCTTTTTATTGGACATAGGACCTTCCTTTGGTCTTTGGTCTTCTAAAAACCCTAGGTTATAAGCCAAGCCAAGTGAATCAAATAGCATCCTCTGGTCTCATCTGCAGGGATGATGGCGAAGCCCCATATGGCTTGCGACCGTCAATCTAAACGAGTCCCCCACAATCTCCTGAGAAGTTAGATCCTCCTTTTCTGGCTTTTCAGTGTAGTTTGTAGTTTTTCAAAAGAGACAAAATCACAATTCTTGTCTTTCATTATTGATAAGGATTGTAAATCGGCTATAAACGCCAAAATCGGCTATAAACGCCAAAAATATCGGCTATAAATGCCAAAATCGGCTATAATGCCAAAAAAAAAATCGCCTTTCACGGCAAATCAGAAAATGTCTCTTTTCTTAAATATATGTGGCAATGGAAAACGTGAAAGAAGTTGATTTCCTTTTTACTTGCGAAGGTTGATCTCCGGATCACCACTTGCAATTCCAAGTAAAAATAGAAAATCTGGCACACCCACAAAAAAAGAAATGTGATGCAACGCCCCTGCCCCCCGGTTACGAAAGAGGTCGGACCCGACGGACTCCCACCGGCCGCGACCTCGGTAGGACACTCGAGCAGGAGCGCGGTCCATCAAGCTGGCATCACCCCGGTGGGACTCGTTTAGTTGAGAACACATGCTAGAAAATGAAATATTTGCATATTATATATTTTGCTCTATGCTTATATTTCTTTTCTGATTTCCGTGGCTACTTTTATATTGGTGGCCTATGTTGAATTCTGCAAAAAAAAAATGAGATGAGATTTTTTGTTTGGAAATTTCTAATTCTTTGAATTATTTCCATTCTTTCTCTTTTCAAAAAAAAAAATTTAAAAAAAAAAACAAAAAAAAATCAGATTTGTCATTTTTGGATTCAAAATTGAGAAACCTTGATCCGTTCCTATCGTTCATCGCGCTTGCAGAAATGTTGAGCCTGTTCGACTAAGGTTTTGGGCCATGGTTTCTCTCGATGAGTTCATTAAAAAAAATCAAAAAAATATATATTATATAAAAAAAAATTTGTAGATTTCTCAATTTGGATTCAAAATTGAGAAACCTTGATCCGTTCCTATCGTTCATCGCGCTTGCAGAAATGTGAGCCGTTCGACTAAGGTTTTGGGCCATGGTTTCTCTTCGATGAGTTCATTAAAAATCAAAAAAAAAATATATATATATATAAAAAAATTTGTAGATTTCTCAATTTGGATTCAAAATTGAGAAACCTTGATCTGTTCCTATCGTTCATCGCGCTGCAGAAATGTTGAGCCTGTTCGACTAAGGTTTTGGGCCATGGTTTCTCTTCGATGAGTTCATTAAAAAATCAAAAAAAAATATATATAATATATAAAAAATTTTTTTGTAGATTTCTCAATTTGGATTCAAAATTGAGAAACCTTGATCTGTTCCTATCGTTCATCGCGCTTGCAGAAATGTTGAGCCTGTTCGACTAAGGTTTTCGGGCCATGGTTTCGCTTCGATGAATTCATAAAATAAAAATAAAATAAAAAATATATATAATAAAAAAGACATAGACCACTAAGGTTAAACCAACTGTTTCTTTGATCATGGTTGATTCAAAGAAAGCCTTGTCCAGAGTGTGGAGACCGCTTGACGTTCTAGGCAAGGGTCCTCCAAACGGGTTCATTAAGTAATCCTACCCTTACCTGGGGGCAATTCTATCAATCAAGATTTCATAAGACCGGGTTAGGAGGCCTATGTGTACTCTCTCGTCTTTTAAATAAAAAAAATAAATAAAAAAAAATATATAAAATTTTAAAATAAAAAATAAAAAATAAAAATTTTTCCAAAAAAAAAACTCTTAAAAAAAAAAAAATTAATTAATAAAATAAAAAAAAAATAAAAAAAAGATTTTTTTTTTTTAAAAAAAAAAAATCTTCAAAAAAAAAAATCTTCAAAAAAAAAAAAAAAAAAAAACTTCCGTCATTTTGGGTTTAGATTGGAGAAATCTTGGTCTTCTTCTTTCTGAGCACTGGCGCGCCGCGGAAATCGCTGAGGCCCGTGTTCAATTGGAGTGCCTTTTGCTCTCTTGATGAACCCGATATTGGCCTTTCAAAGAAAACTCGTCATTTTAGATTCAGATCCGAGAAATCATGGTTCATTTCTTTCTGAGCCCACTGGCGCTCGCGGAAATACGCTGAGCCCGTGTTCAGATTGGAATACCATCTGCTCTACTTTGATGAATCCAATCTTGACCTTTTCAAAACACGAGAATCTCATCTCATAGATGCGGTTCTCAAAACATTTTGTGTCTAGCGGTACTAGTACGCCCTTTCAGGGTCCTACTGTATTGCGACCGGCACATTTGTAACTCAACTTTATATTCTTCTTACCTCGAGCAAGCTCTGCTTCTCGATAAGTCGAATTTAAGTTCACAATTGCTTCTAGCAGTAACTGGGATGCCCATTCCGGGCTTACCACACCTGCGATCAGAACAATTGTACCTTCTATGGCATTTTGTCTTCCTCATATTGCTTGGGTCATCTACCTCGAGCAATTTGAAAAGACGAAACCATAGAACTTCCCATTTATGATCATATATTCTTGTGATTACTAATGGATGTGGTCTTGTTTCAGAAATTTTCGAAAAAACTAACAATGGCAGCTTCACTAA